>CM064533.1:10915069-11312569 GCA_032716605.1 Paralithodes platypus | reverse complement strand
CAGGTCAAGAATGTTGGGCCGATCTCCGATGCGATCCGGGATACGGGTGGGTTGCTGAACTAACTGCTCTAGGTAATTTAGGATAGAAAAGACGTAGGCTTGTTCACCAGGTGGATCAGTAGTGTGAGAGGAGAGCCATTGGCGGTGGTGAACGTTGAAATCTCCTAAGATGGAGATTTCTGAGAAAGGAGAAATGGATAGAATGTGTTCCACTGTAGAGTTTAGATAGTCAAAGAATTTAGGAAAGTTGGTAGAGTTAGGGGAAAGATAGACAGCACAGAAATATTTAGTAAGAGAATGACAGGAAAGTTTGAGCCATAAAGTTGAGAATTCAGAGGAGTCGAAATCGGGAACACGAGAGCAAGTGAGTTTGTTGTGCACATATGCACAACATCCGCCTTTGGCTTTGAAACTAGGATAGAGAAAGTAGGAGGATACAGAGAAGGGGTTGCTGGAAGTTGCTACAGACACCTGAGTTTCGGTGAGGAAGAGAAGATCAGGTTTGTAGGAGGAGAGATGGTGCTCAACAGAGTGAAAGTTAGAGGAAAGTCCGCGAATGTTGCAGAAATTAATAGAAAGAGTAACAGGCCGAGGTCCAGGTAATTGTGTGGGGTCGTCAGGGGATGGTCGGTCGGGTGAGGGGGCATTTATGGTCCCCCCCCTGGGGACTCCGAGGCTGGGCTAAAATTCATCATTTTGTGTTTTTTTAATTTTGGTGTGGAGGAATGAAGTGTGGTGTGCATGTTTAGTGTAGTGAAGTGGATAGGAGGAGGAGGTGTTTGTGAGAGCTAGCTGGATTGCTCTCAGTGTAAATGAGGCACAAAGAAAATCAGTAAGATAGGCCAAGCAAATGAAACAGGAGTTCCAGCGACTCTTTATCACATGCCTATAACCTCACCTGGGTCTAGCCCTGATCGATTGGTGCCTACAATCTCCCCACCATATATATATATATATATATATATATATATATATATATATATATATATATATATATTACTGTATATTATTTGTTTTATCTATTTATTTTATTTTGTTTAGCAAGAGGAATAAACGTATGTAAATTAATGTGGCTTCCAACAAGTGAAGCTTTATTCGAGAACCTGCTAGACAAGAAAAGTAAAGGAAAACTGAATCCCGGAAGATGTGTGTTTGTTCATTCAAGTTATTGCTAGCTACATAAACACCTAAAGTTTTTTTTTTTTTTTAAGTTTGCTCCCTAAGCCTTTATCTAACTCAGGAACAAGAGATTAATTTGTATATTTTTCGGTAGAAAAATGTCCCGCCCAAAGGACGGTTCCTCCTAAATTACAGGATCCCCATCGCTCGCCCGGAAAAAATCGACACCTAAGTGGCACGAAAAGTATACATTGAAAACACAAAATTGGGGCGAAATGGTATTAATATCGCCAAACTAATCGGGCGAACGTCTTAAAATGTCAAAACTAATGACTAATAACTAACATGAGGGAGAAGGAGGTCCAGAAAAAAAACCCTTCCCTTAATCGAGAAGCTGCTAGAACAGACATGCCAATAAATAATAAACACATACATAAATAAATGAATATATAAATACATCCCTGAAAAATGCTATTGTGAGTTTGTTCATTAATGTAATTGCTCTCAACACAAATACAGTCATTCAGCGTACCAGCATTATAATATATATATATCATTAACACAAATACAGTCATTCACAGTGCCAGCATTATAATACATATATATCATTAACACAAATACAGTCATTCACAGTGCCAGCATTATAATACATATATATCATTAACACAAATACAGTCATTCACAGTGCCAGCATTATAATACATATATATCATTAACACAAATACAGTCATTCACAGTGCCAGCATTATAATACATATATATCATTAACACTAATACAGTCATTCACAGTGCCAGCATTATAATACATATATATCATTAACACAAATACAGTCATTCACAGTGCCAGCATTATAATACATATATATCATTAACACAAATACAGTCATTCACAGTGCCAGCATTATAATACATATATATCATTAACACAAATACAGTCATTCACAGTGCCAGCATTATAATACAGTCATTCACAGTGCCAGCATTATAATACATATATATCATTTAACACTTTGAGTACCAGCGACGTGTTATATTATATTCTAGCTATATTTAGACGATATTATGCAGCTTACGAAGGATCTGTGGTGGTTAAAAGGGTTGGTTGAGATAGTTTGAAGCCTTGTTATTGCTACAGGTTCTTCCTAAGCTGAATAACACCGTCTAATAGTTGCCAGAATATGATGAAAACGACGTCCCTGGTACTGAACGGGTTAAGGGGAGATGGATCGTTTTTATTTGATAATTTATGTATATTTTTTAATATTGTATTAGTTTCCTCCCTATACCTCCATCAAGTTAACAACAAAAAAACAAAACAAAAAAAGCAAAAACAAAAAAGACCCTCCTTCAAGATAAATTTGTATATTCCTCGATAGAAACCTACGGTCGGTTTCTCTTAAATTTCAGGCTCGCTATCGCTCGCCAGGAAAAATTCGACACCTAAATGACAAGAAAAGTCTTAGCATTGACAAAAATATGGGGCGAAAGGTTTACAACCGCCAAACTAATGGGAAAAACGTCATCAATCTGAAAATCAATGGGGCTAAACATGAGGGAGAAAGGGGACCAGAAAACCGACCTATGTCCCCTTAAGGCGGTGTCACAGGAACGGATCTCCCGCCAAATTTCTATGAGCAAGTTTTTTCTCATACTATTTTGAGGCTCTTTCTCATTGGCAACAACAACAAAGTCAAAGGTAGGTTACGTTAGGGGTACTTCACACAGTCAGGAATGTGAGCTAGAATCACTAGGAGTAATGATTCCTGGTGATTCCTGGGAATACACTGCGAATGTCTGCAATTCCCCGTGGACTCACAACACCTTAGTAACCAGTGGGAGTGTACCTGCGAATCACTAGGAGTCACTGAGAATCATTGGGAATCACCAGGAATCACCTGGATAAAACCAGGAATGAAGTGCATGCGAGTTATTGAAAATTTGAAAATTTCGGATTACTGTAATATACGAGTCGATAGGAGTATTATAGGAATCACTGGGAATTAGATAGGAGTCACTGGGAGTCACCGAGCATCACTAGGATTTGTTAGGAATGAGATGCGAGTATGCCAGGCATGGCCCCCATTGTGTATTTGACCCTATAATTGAAATTAATTATTCCTCAAGTATGTCTCTTGTAGGCTATAACTACAGTCCTCTAATATCATCTTTAAGTACAATGACTGTATTCAGACATCATTACAGACATTAATATAATACGATAAGTCTGTATTATTATGTACCGTAAGGTCATGATATCAATGCTTACTATACTTTACGAAACAAATATATTTATTCTATTGTCTAAATAGTGGATAGTTTATCCTTCCCATCTTCTTCTTTTCATTCGTTACCGAGTTCTGTAATATTTCATACGATTACCTAAAATAGGCAACACTTATAGGTTGTGTTTGTTTGCTTAGGTTACGTCATGGGAGTTGCAGAACTTCTAGAGTATTAACCGGCGACTACAACGGCCCCTAAACAACCAAGCCATGATTACGCTGGCTCAAACTTTATCCCGGCGACTACAATGCCCCTCGAAGTAGTAATCCAAACTCCACTGTCCATCACCAAACGAACTTGACATTTCAAAACACATACAAACACGTCTCCACCATTCTCGTTATGTTAGGTAAGGGGAGTTGCAGAACGTGTAGACTACAAGTAGGGTATTGTAACATTGACCATACATTGTTCACATTATTTAATTACCTGAACTACCGTAATTTCCTTCTCTACACACAATCACTGGGTGAATACAATGTCTTGTGGGAAATTGTACTTACACAGGTTAATACTAGGCCTATTTATAATGTTTGACCAAGCAAGGTTAACTACCCGTATAATGTATATTATACTTTCACGTGAGAAGTATTACAGGTTTATATGAATAATATATTTATTAAAGGGTACTTCACACAGTCAGGAATGCGAGCTAGAATCAATAGGAGTAGCTGAAAATTCGGATTCCTGGGCCTATTCGCGGTGAAAATTCGAGGACTCCTAGTGACTCTAGCGATATCCTAGTGACTCTAGCGATATCCTAGTGACTCTAGCGATATCCTAGTGACTCTAGCGATATCCTAGTGATTCCTGTTAGACTCCCAGTGACTCCAAACCACTCGCGGCCGATTGGCCCTGTCCGACAAAATGTTCACAGTGTTTAAAGTTCTAGCCACGAATCGGACCATTCCCAGTGACTCCCAGTCGACTCCTAGTTGATTCCCAGTGATCCCCAGTGATTACCCAGTGACTCCCAGTGGGTCCTGGTGATGCTCGGTGTTTCGTATCTGATTCGCGGACAGCTTTTGGTTTCAGTTCCAGTTCATACCAGAATCACCAGGACTTACTGGGAGTCACTGGGGATCACTGGGAATCACTGGGAGTGGCCCGATTCGCGGCGAGAACCTTAAACACGGTGAACATTTTGTCGGACAGGGCCAATCGGCCGGGACTGGTTTGGAGTCACTGGGAGTCTAACAGGAATCACTAGGATATTGGTAGAGTCACTAGGAGTATCGATTTTCACCGCGAATAGGCCCAGGAATCCGAATTTTCAGCTACTCCTAGTGGTTCTAGCTCGCATTCCTGACTGTGTGAAGTACCCTTTAGGTAGCTAAGGGGAGGCTGGCTGCTTGTTTGGTCTCTTAATTCATTTATTCATATATTTGTCTAGTTTCCTCCCTATATCTCCATCAAGCTTAGAAAAACCCCCCCTAGACCCCCTTTAAGATAAATTTGTACATTTTTCGGTAGAAAAATTTCCCGGTCGAAGGCCGGTTCCTCTAAAAATTGCAGGCTCGCTATCGCTCACCAGGAATTAATCGACACATTAATGGCACAAAAGGTCTTATAATTGACAACGAAATGGGGCGAAAGGCGGTAAAATCGCCAAACTAATGCGCCGAACGTCTTATAATCTCAAAACTAGCGGGGCTAAACATTAGGGAGAAGGGGGTCCAGAAAAAAACGGTCTGCCTCCCCTTAAATTCTTACGAACCTTATATTTCCAAGCTACCAGACAACTATTGCTCGTAAAAGTTGACGGAGTAATCGCTCGTATGACACCGCCCTGGAGCAGAATCTAGCTTATGCATTTATCATTTGGCTGCATCGACTAATCACACTAATGATTCAACTTTTATTTGACGCACTTTCAATAAGGGGATAGTGGTTATTTTGTTTTGGTCTATTAATCTATATATTCATTTTAGTGTCTTCGCTAGACCTCCATCGAGCTTTAAAAAAACACCCCCTAGTCCCCCCTTCAAGATAAATTTTTACATTTTTCGGTAGAGAAAATTCCCGGCCGAAGGCCGGTTCCTCTTAAACTACAGGCTCGCTATCGCTCGCCAGGATAAAATCGATACCTAAATGGCACAAAAGGTCTTAAAATTGACAACGAAATGGGGTAAGTGTTAAAATCGTCAAAATAATGGGCCGAACGTCTTATAATCTCAAAACTAATGGGGCTAAACATGACGGAATAATCGCTCGTGTGACACCGCCCTTGAGCAAAAACTAGTTTATTCATTTATCACATACATACATCATTTGGCTGCATCGACTAATCAGACTAATGATTTAACTTTTACTTTGACACACTTTCATTAATGTTTTTTAGCATCATATGCCCTTTATCATTCCTAAAATACGAGAACTAATTTGAAATTTCACATTAACAGTTTGCTGATTTTGTCGTATATTTGTATTATTTAAACATGTTAACAAGTAATAATAAGCGTTACAGGTTTCCAGCATTATACAGTATATGTGATTCAGAGAGGCCTTAAGCCGTAGTCACACGAGCCGTTTTTCGAGCAATTTTTACGGGTAATTATGGTCTGGCAGCTTCAAAATTTACACTTTATCATAATTCAACCGCCTAACATACTCTACCTTCAGTCTAGTTACCGATATTAGTACGAAAAAGCCCTGAAATATAACTAGACAAAACTTGCTCATTGAAAATTGACGGAAATATCGCTCGTGTGACAGCGGTTTTAATTGTACCTCAGATGACAACTATACTACTCTAGTAATTAGTTGCTAGTGTGTGTGTGTGTGTGTGTGTGTGTGTGTGTGTGTGTGTGTGAGGTGTATGTATGTATGGCATCAAGCTACGTGACCACGAGTCGGAGCGGGTGGTGGTGGATGGAATTAAATCAAAATGAAGCCATTACTTTTAAGCTCCTCGGTGGTCTAGTGGTTAAGGTGTCGGAGTGCTGCACTATTGGCCTAGGTTCGAGCCCTGGCTGGGTCATGTCACAACAATATCAAAAATTATAATTTGAGTGTTATGTACTGTATTATAATGATATAAGTATTTGAGTGTTATGTACTGTATTATAATGATATAAGTATTTGAGTGTTATGTACTGTATTATAATGATATAAGTATTTGAGTGTTATGTACTGTATTATAATGATATAAGTATTTGAGTGTTATGTACTGTATTATAATGATATAAGTATTTGAGTGTTATGTACTGTATTATAATGATATAAGTATTTGAGTGTTATGTACTGTATTATAATGATATAAGTATTTGAGTGTTATGTACTGTATTATAATGATATAAGTATTTGAGTGTTATGTACTGTATTATAATGATATAAGTATTTGAGTGTTATGTACTGTATTATAATGATATAAGTATTTGAGTGTTATGTACTGTATTCTAATGATATAAGTATTTGAGTGTTATGTACTGTATTATAATGATATAAGTATTTGAGTGTTATGTACTGTATTATAATGATATAAGTATTTGAGTGTTATGTACTGTATTATAATGATATAAGTATTTGAGTGTTATGTACTGTATTATAATGATATAAGTATTTGAGTGTTATGTACTGTATTATAATGATATAAGTATTTGAGTGTTATGTACTGTATTATAATTATATAAGTATTTGAGTGTTATGTACTGTATTATAATGATATAAGTATTTGAGTGTTATGTACTGTATTATAATTTCATGTCTATTCATATTTGTTCATAAATCTAAAATTACACCCCCTACATTTTTCGGTAGACATATTTCCCGGCCAGGTTCCTCTTAAATTACAGTCTTCTGATGCAATATATCATGTTAATAATTTGTTAGGCATCTATAGGGTGTATTATCGTTAATGTAAGAGACACGGTTTGTTAAAAGTATTAATATACATTCCAGACATAATTACTATAACCATTACAAAGGCATTAAGGGGGTAGTAGTTATTGTGGGGGTCTATTTCTGTATACAGTATATTAATATTTTTTTAGTTTCCTCACAGGCCTCCATCAAACTTAAAAGCCACCCATTAGATCCCCCATTCGAGATTAATTTGTATATTTTTCGATAGAAAAATGTAACGGCCGAAGGCCGGTTCCTCCACAATTACAGGCTCGCTATCGCTCGCCAGGAAGAAAATCGACACCTAAAGGGAACAAAAGGTATTATTATTGACATCGAAATGGGGCGATAGGTCTTAAAATCGACAAACTACTGGGCCAAACGTCTTAAAATCTCAATATTAACGGGGATAAACATGAGGAAGAAATTGGACCACCAAAACGGCCCATCTCCCCTTCCAATAAATCCTTTCCGTTCCCCAGTAATGAATAATACCAGAGATCAACATCAAGGCCTCATCAATATATAACAACTCCTCTAGTGTTGCCGCAACTATCACCATCACATTAACGGACATTTCTGAACAAACCTTCTCCCTCAGGCTTAGCCCCATTAGTTTGGCGATTTTAAGAGCTTTCACCATTTTTCTCTGTCAATTTTAAGATCTTTTGTGCCATTTAGGTGTCGATTTTTTCCTGGCGAACGATAGCGAGCCTGGAATTAAGAGGAACCGGCCTTCGGCCGGAAATTTTTTCTACCGAAAAATGTACAAATTTATCTTGAAAGGGGGTCTAAGGGGTGAAATTTTAAGCTTGATGGAGGTCTAGGGAACACATTAACATGCTAAAAAGGTGTTAGGCATCTATAAAGAATTATAGATCATTAATGAAAGCGAAACCGTTCATTAAAAGTATTAATATACATTCCAGACATTATTACCCGAATCATTATAAAGGTTTACCAGTAATGACTATACCAGGGATCAGCATCAAGGCCTCCCAGTAATGACTATACCAGGGATCAGCATCAAGGCCTCCCAGTAATGACTATACCAGGGATCAGCATCAAGGCTTCCCAGTAATGACTATACCAGGATCAGCATCAAGGCCTCCCAGTAATGACTATACCAGGATCAGCATCAAGGCCTCCCAGTAATGACTATACCAGGGATCATTCAGCATCAAGGCCTCCCAGTAATGACTATACCAGGGATCAGCATCAGGCTTCCCAGTAATGACTATACCAGGGATCAGCATCAAGGCTTCCCAGTAATGACTATACCAGGATCAGCAAGGTTTCCCAGTAATGACTATACCAGGGATCAGCATCAAGGTTTCCCAGTAATGACTATACCAGGGATCAGCATCAAGGCTTCCCAGTAATGACTATACCAGGGATCAGCATCAAGGCTTCCCACTAATGACTATACCAGGGATCAGCATCAAGGCTTCCCAGTAACTATACCAGGGATCAGCATCAAGGCTTCCCAGTAATGACTATACCAGGATCAGCATCAAGGCCTCCCAGTAATGACTATACCAGGGATCAGCATCAAGGCTTCCCAGTAATGACTATACCAGGGATCAGCATCAAGGCTTCCCAGTAATGACTATACCAGGGATCAGCATCAAGGCTTCCCAGTAATGACTATACCAGGGATCAGCATCAAGGCTTCCCAGTAATGACTATACCAGGGATCAGCATCAAGGCTTCCCAGTAATGACTATACCAGGGATCAGCATCAGGCCTTCCCAGACTATACCAGGGATCAGCATCAAGGTTTACCAGTAATGACTATACCAGGGATCAGCATCAAGGCTTCCCAGTAATGACTATACCAGGGATCAGCATCAAGGCTTCCCAGTAATGACTATACCAGGGATCAGCATCAAGGCTTCCCAGTAATGACTATACCAGGGATCAGCATCAAGGCTTCCCAGTAATGACTATACCAGGGATCAGCATCAAGGCTTCCCAGTAATGACTATACCAGGGATCAGCATCAAGGCTTCCCAGTAATGACTATACCAGGGATCAGCATCAAGGCTTCCCAGTAATGACTATACCAGGGATCAGCATCAAGGCTTCCCAGTAATGACTATACCAGGGATCAGCATCAGGTTTCCCAGTAATGACTATACCAGGGATCAGCATCAAGGCTTCCCAGTAATGACTATACCAGGGATCAGCATCAAGGCTTCCCAGTAATGACTATACCAGGGATCAGCATCAAGGCTTCCCAGTAATGACTATACCAGGGATCAGCATCAAGGCTTCCCAGTAATGACTATACCAGGGATCAGCAGCAAGACTTCCCAGACTATACCATCATCAGGGATCAGCATCAAGGCTTCCCAGTAATGACTATACCAGGGATCACATCAAGGCTTCCCAGTAATGACTATACCAGGGATCAGCATCAAGGCTTCCCAGTAATGACTATACCAGGGATCAGCATCAAGGCTTCCCAGTAATGACTATACCAGGGATCAGCATCAAGGCTTCCCAGTAATGACTATACCAGGATCAGCATCAAGGCTTCCCAGTAATGACTATACCAGGGATCAGCATCAAGGCTTCCCAGTAATGACTATACCAGGGATCAGCATCAAGGCTTCCCAGTAATGACTATACCAGGGATCAGCATCAAGGCTTCCCAGTAATGACTATACCAGGGATCAGCATCAAGGCTTCCCAGTAATGACTATACCAGGGATCAGCATCAAGGCTTCCCAGTAATGACTATACCAGGGATCAGCATCAAGGCTTCCCAGTAATGACTATACCAGGGATCAGCATCAAGGCTTCCCAGTAATGACTATACCAGGGATCAGCATCAAGGCTTCCCAGTAATGACTATACCAGGGATCAGCATCAAGGCTTCCCAGTAATGACTATACCAGGGATCAGCATCAAGGCTTCCCAGTAATGACTATACCAGGGATCAGCATCAAGGCTTCCCAGTAATGACTATACCAGGGATCAGCATCAAGGCTTCCCAGTAATGACTATACCAGGGATCAGCATCAAGGTTTACCAGTAATGACTATACCAGGGATCAGCATCAAGGCTTCCCAGTAATGACTATACCAGGGATCAGCATCAAGGCTTCCCAGTAATGACTATACCAGGGATCAGCATCAAGGCTTCCCAGTAATGACTATACCAGGGATCAGCATCAAGGCTTCCCAGTAATGACTATACCAGGGATCAGCATCAAGGCTTCCCAGTAATGACTATACCAGGGATCAGCATCAAGGCTTCCCAGTAATGACTATACCAGGGATCAGCATCAAGGCTTCCCAGTAATGACTATACCAGGGATCAGCATCAAGGCTTCCCAGTAATGACTATACCAGGGATCAGCATCAAGGCTTCCCAGTAATGACTATACCAGGGATCAGCATCAAGGCTTCCCAGTAATGACTATACCAGGGATCAGCATCAAGGCTTCCAGTAATGACTATACCAGGGATCAGCATCAAGGCTTCCCAGTAATGACTATACCAGGGATCAGCATCAAGGCTTCCCAGTAATGACTATACCAGGGATCAGCATCAAGGCTTCCCAGTAATGACTATACCAGGGATCAGCATCAAGGCTTCCCAGTAATGACTATACCAGGGATCAGCATCAAGGCTTCCCAGTAATGACTATACCAGGGATCAGCATCAAGGCTTCCCAGTAATGACTATACCAGGGATCAGCATCAAGGCTTCCCAGTAATGACTATACCAGGGATCAGCATCAAGGCTTCCCAGTAATGACTATACCAGGGATCAGCATCAAGGCTTCCCAGTAATGACTATACCAGGGATCAGCATCAAGGCTTCCCAGTAATGACTATACCAGGGATCAGCATCAAGGCTTCCCAGTAATGACTATACCAGGGATCAGCATCAAGGCTTCCCAGTAATGACTATACCAGGGATCAGCATCAAGGCTTCCCAGTAATGACTATACCAGGGATCAGCATCAAGGCTTCCCAGTAATGACTATACCAGGGATCAGCATCAAGGCTTCCCAGTAATGACTATACCAGGGATCAGCATCAAGGCTTCCCAGTAATGACTATACCAGGGATCAGCATCAAGGCTTCCCAGTAATGACTATACCAGGGATCAGCATCAAGGCTTCCCAGTAATGACTATACCAGGGATCAGCATCAAGGCTTCCCAGTAATGACTATACCAGGGATCAGCATCAAGGCTTCCCAGTAATGACTATACCAGGGATCAGCATCAAGGCTTCCCAGTAATGACTATACCAGGGATCAGCATCAAGGCTTCCCAGTAATGACTATACCAGGGATCAGCATCAAGGCTTCCCAGTAATGACTATACCAGGGATCAGCATCAAGGCTTCCCAGTAATGACTATACCAGGGATCAGCATCAAGGCTTCCCAGTAATGACTATACCAGGGATCAGCATCAAGGCTTCCCAGTAATGACTATACCAGGGATCAGCATCAAGGCTTCCCAGTAATGACTATACCAGGGATCAGCATCAAGGCTTCCCAGTAATGACTATACCAGGGATCAGCATCAAGGCTTCCCAGTAATGACTATACCAGGGATCAGCATCAAGGCTTCCCAGTAATGACTATACCAGGGATCAGCATCAAGGTTTCCCAGTAATGACTATACCAGGGATCAGCATCAAGGCTTCCCAGTAATGACTATACCAGGGATCAGCATCAAGGCTTCCCAGTAATGACTATACCAGGGATCAGCATCAAGGCTTCCCAGTAATGACTATACCAGGGATCAGCATCAAGGCTTCCCAGTAATGACTATACCAGGGATCAGCATCAAGGCCTCCCAGTAATGACTATACCAGGGATCAGCATCAAGGCTTCCCAGTAATGACTATACCAGGGATCAGCATCAAGGCTTCCCAGTAATGACTATACCAGGGATCAGCACCAAGGCTTCCCAGTAATGACTATACCAGGGATCAGCATCAAGGCTTCCCAGTAATGACTATACCAGGGATCAGCATCAAGGCCTCATAAATATAAAATATTTAGTTTTAGCACAACTATTATCAACACATTAATGGCGGATGGGTTTATATATTTGACTTTTTATTAATATTGTTATTATATTTTTAGTTTCCTCCCTATAGACCTCCATCAATCTTGAAAAGAAAAAAAACCTAGAACACACTTCGAGATTAATTTGTACATTTTTCGGTAGAAAAATGTCCCGGCCAAAGGCCAAATCCTCATAAAAAATATAGGTGCACTATCGCTCGCCAGGAAAAAATCGACACCTAAATGGCACGGAAGGTCCTTATACCGACACAAAAATGGGGTGAAAGTTCTTAAAATCGCCAAACTAATAAACCGAACGTTTTATAATCTGAAAACTAATAGGGCTAAACATGAGGGAGAAGGGGGGCCAGAAAAACGACCCATGTCCCATTAATCCTTTTCGTAAACTACGACGTATTGTTTCTAAAACCCTGTGAAATATATAGTCTTCACTATACCGTACTCATTTGTGTATGGCAAAAATCTAGATCACTATACCTCTATAACTAAAAGCCTACTACTGTAATCAAGCAAATGTTTCTACCATTTGGGACGAGTCAGCCAGGGAATAGGTGTGGACATTTACAGTCTATTTGCTCTTGTCCTTTTTAAGTTACAGAGGTTAGGAGTCAGCATTTCTAGCCTACTTATAGTGAATGGACTGTACAACATTTTAGGTACGGTTGGCCGAATAAGTCGTGCCGCCGCTGTGTGCTGTATTGATGTCTGTCAGATGTTGAATAGAGTGTCTAAAGATAGGAACATGTTTGTATATGAATTAACACTTAGATTGTGCTGATACCAAAATTATGATCGAAATATAATTGGTGCCATGACTGTATACATAGGTTCATCAACTGGAGGAACTTATTCACAAAACAGATATACGAATACAGTTATTATTAGTATAATTACAGAAATAGATTGGACATATAACAACACAACACAATAGTAATTATAATACTAATTAATGGGGCACTCGGGAGAGTGCATAACTCTGCCTATGCTGGCAGAGGTATGCTCTCTACCGATCGACTTATAAATGGAATCATTTCTACCTATCTGCTCAATAAGTTCCGTGAACATAGGTTCAAAATTTTGTGAGCCGCCTACGCTGGTGGAGGTAGGCCTATGTGCTCTACCGACCACCTCCTAAATTGAAGTACTTCTTCCTTGATTGCATATCCTATCTGCCCAACACATTTCTTGAAATTTAGTTCATAACATTTTGAGATATCTTGTTTACAGATACACGAATGCAAAAACATAACCTCCTCTAACTTCGTTCTGAAATGCCATGACAATTTATAGCAATTTACAGGCTCTTAAAGCCTGTGGAGACAAGTGCTAGTGAGCGGGAGTGCGGCAGCCAGGTGGCCGCGGTACTGAGGGATACCAGCCATGTCTCGCTAGACATATGCAGCGCTGCCAAAGGCAAATGTAGCGCGACATTAGCAACATTTGCTCAGTATCAGCGAATATTTGCCCATGTCATGGTAGCGCTGCGGATGAACCCTGCCCACTACGAAGGTCGTTCTTGTGTCATTTTGAAGCTATTGTGTTTAGTCTTTGGCTGAAGACACTTAATTAATTCAGACACTTGCTCAATCATTCATAAGTGCCTGATTGAGCCCTAATATAGCGGAAATATGCCCGCAGTGTAAGTGTTACAGAAGCTGAGCCAAAGTATTAGCTCGAGCTCATGATGTCCGTAAATTGGCCACCACCATTAGGTTCCTGAATCATTTTTCAGTTGATGAAATTTGGCAGACAGGTTTCTGGTCTTCACAAAACACATTATTGTCTAGATACTTGTCAGTTCATCTGGAGAGGACCCGGTATACTTGGGCCGCTGGGAGGGCAAATCAGGCCAGATGAGGTTTGGCGGTTATGGGAAGCCGGGCTCCTATTTTCCTTAGTGACGGAAGACTAGACTACTTTCCTCAGAAACCACACTATGGGAGGCCAGTCTTGTAGAATAATCAAGCATAACACTTTCATTGTATACTGGCTATTTCTAGACGATTGTATTAACACTGTCAGCATGATGACATACTTTTTGTCTTATTCTGGTTACAATTAACCCGGGAACGCCGAGAATACTCTTAAGAGGTTTTACTGGGCAACGGCGAGAAAACTCTTAAGAGGGAAGGCCTAAAAAAAAACATTTTAAAAGGCACCCAGTAGCACTTTAAAAAAATAAAAAATCTTCATACCTCATATCACTCCTCCACATCCCCCCTCCCCCCCTTCAATTATCACCTGTTTTCCCTGTTTTTCCCTTATTCATTGGTATATTTTCGTGTATACATCTCCAAACCGATCCTAGTGTGTGTTCATTTGTCTGTTACGTAAGGTAGAGACCGGGAGGGTGTGTGGGAGTAGCTCAGTACTGCTTCAACCTTCGAGAGAGGAGGGTGTGCTGCCAGCTGGCTCACAGTTGATGAATGAACCGCTCGCTTACAATTCGCGATTTTTACCAGAAAAATTATATTCACACTTGTTTTATTGTTGTTACAGGTTACTATCTTCATATTAAAGGTAAAATAGGCGCATATGAATAAGTAATAACGATATTTATCGCAAAATGACGATTATAGGCAGGAATGGAGCCTAATATTGCGGCCCAGAACTGTGGTGCTCACTACACCCTGCGCGCACTTAATGGGTTAAACAATTTAATGTAGCTTATGGTACATTATACCTTTATGAATTGAAGGGGTAAATACCAGCTTAATAAACCATATGAATACCATTTAACTGTCTAAAACTACAATCGTCTAATTGTAGCCAAAACCAAAGGTAAATTGAAATAATCATGTTGAAAGGGTTAATAAAATAATCACCAACGCATTCCAACAAATACTTTCCATTTAGTCCACTATAGTCCAGGAGCCAAGGGGTGTTTGCATGCATGAAAGGGCCAGAAAATCACCCGCTAGATTTAGTTAGAGGGTCCACTGGGACACCTTTTTAGCGAGCGTAGACATCCCGAAACCTGGCAGTTATCGTGTCATTCGGGATTTTCGCTGAATTTAATGAAATCAAAATAACTCCTTTTTTTACGTGTGACGGTTACATAAATTGCAATAACTCGGCAATGAAATGGTCTACAGAGCTCTTTCACCACTCAAAATAAAGCTTAAAGAATTATCTATTCAATGGATACAAACACAATATGATTGGTCAATACCCAAGGTCACAAGAGGTCAAAGTATGACCTTTTCTAATGAGGAACTAAAATTTATGACTTTTCAAAATTAAATATTTGTGAAAAATAGGTAAATGGATTGAACGTTTAATGCTTTTATATTCTGGTTAGGTACACCATAGGCAAGTTTTGGAAATTAGTTGGAAAAGTTGATTACGTATATTAACCCCTTGGCGTCCAGTACAATAATATGAAGTTTGCGAATGATATACCAATAATAGCTATGTATTGGTTATATAATTATGGTACTACTGAGTCAGCTAAAGTTCTATCAAAACACTCTGTATCACAGTATCACACATTGTATATACATCTTCAAAGCAGATTTCAATTATTTTTTGTCACATTAATGAATGACCTACTTTTGGGGAGAGGGGTGAGCCGGGGATACAGTTGGAAATGTATTCTGTGATGTGTCACATTAATGGCCTAGGTTTTGACATCCTTTCACCTGATATTTGCAGTAAGGGCAGCATTTCATATCTAGTTGTCTGCAAACACAGCGTTTAGTAGAGCAGGAGGTAAATTTACAGGGCATTGCAAAGTCATCCGGTAGCAAGACTTGAAGATGGTCCGGTTGAAGAATGCCATCTTCTTCAATGAAACCAAAGTCTCTGGGATTCAGTTGAGGATTGCTTAGGCAGTGTAGCTGTAGATATGTCCCAAAGAATGCCCTGAGGACATGACCTTTGACTGATTGGCTGGTGGGAGGCAGTTCCAAAATGGTCTTTTTGCTGTGGTGGTAGAGGTAGTACCGTAATTCATCCATTGTTCTGCATGAGGTTCCTGATTTGTACACATTCACAAGGAACTCTTCCACCAAGATGAAGTTAATACAGTTCAATTCCTTTCCAAAATCAATCAGATAATGCACCGGATCTGCCTTCAGTGCAGCAGCCTTTGTACCAAATTTACTTATGGAATCACAACCAGTGAGATGGTGCAGGGCAACTAAGATGTTGCAAGTATCTGATCCCAACTTATTGCCTAGAACATGAAGGGGAATGTATCTTGTGGTATTACCAACATGAAGGGGAATGTATCTTGTGGTATTACCAACATGAAGGGGAATGTATCTTGTGGTATTACCAACATGAAGGGGTATGTATCTTGTGGTATTACCAACATGAAGGGGTATGTATCTTGTGGTATTACCAACATGAAGGGGAATGTATCTTGTGGTATTACCAACATGAAGGGGTATGTATCTTGTGGTATTACCAACATGAAGGGGAATGTATCTTGTGGTATTGCCAACATGAAGGGGAATGTATCTTGTGGTATTACCAACATGAAGGGGTATGTATCTTGTGGTATTACCAACATGAAGGGGTATGTATCTTGTGGTATTACCAACATGAAGGGGTATGTATCTTGTGGTATTACCAACATGAAGGGGTATGTATCTTGTGGTATTACCAACATGAAGGGGTATGTATCTTGTGGTATTACCAACATGAAGGGGTATGTATCTTGTGGTATTACCAACATGAAGGGGAATGTATCTTGTGGTATTACCAACATGAAGGGGTATGTATCTTGTGGTATTACCAACATGAAGGGGTATGTATCTTGTGGTATTACCAACATGAAGGGGTATGTATCTTGTGGTATTACCAACATGAAGGGGTATGTATCTTGTGGTATTACCAACATGAAGGGGTATGTATCTTGTGGTATTACCAACATGAAGGGGTATGTATCTTGTGGTATTACCAACATGAAGGGGAATGTATCTTGTGGTATTACCAACATGAAGGGGTATGTATCTTGTGGTATTACCAACATGAAGGGGAATGTATCTTGTGGTATTACCAACATGAAGGGGAATGTATCTTGTGGTATTACCAACATGAAGGGGTATGTATCTTGTGATATTACCAACATGAAGGGGAATGTATCTTGTGGTATTACCAACATGAAGGGGAATGTATCTTGTGGTATTACCAACATGAAGGGGTATGTATCTTGTGGTATTACCAACATGAAGGGGAATGTATCTTGTGGTATTACCAACATGAAGGGGAATGTATCTTGTGGTATTACCAACATGAAGGGGTATGTATCTTGTGGTATTACCAACATGAAGGGGTATGTATCTTGTGGTATTACCAACATGAAGGGGTATGTATCTTGTGGTATTACCAACATGAAGGGGAATGTATCTTGTGGTATTACCAACATGAAGGGGTATGTATCTTGTGGTATTACCAACATGAAGGGGAATGTATCTTGTGGTATTACCAACATGAAGGGGAATGTATCTTGTGGTATTACCAACATGAAGGGGTATGTATCTTGTGGTATTACCAACATGAAGGGGTATGTATCTTGTGGTATTACCAACATGAAGGGGTATGTATCTTGTGGTATTACCAACATGAAGGGGAATGTATCTTGTGGTATTACCAACATGAAGGGGTATGTATCTTGTGGTATTACCAACATGAAGGGGTATGTATCTTGTGGTATTACCAACATGAAGGGTATGTATCTTGTGGTATTACCAACATGAAGGGGTATGTATATTGTGGTATTACCAACATGAAGGGGTATGTATCTTGTGGTATTACCAACATGAAGGGGTATGTATCTTGTGGTATTACCAACATGAAGGGGAATGTATCTTGTGGTATTACCAACATGAAGGGGTATGTATCTTGTGGTATTACCAACATGAAGGGGTATGTATCTTGTGGTATTACCAACATGAAGGGGTATGTATCTTGTGGTATTACCAACATGAAGGGGTATGTATCTTGTGGTATTACCAACATGAAGGGAAATGTATCTTGTGGTATTACCAACACCAGCACGAATCCACATCTCTCGTAGGCCATGTGCCTTCAGAAGCGACCAATAGTGTAGGGCCAAGATTACTACATCAGTATCATTTGATATAATAACCACTCTCTTAGTCCCATTCTCAACTGTATGACGAGCATGTGGGATAATTCTGACGTCGGCCTCTTCAATCGTTGTGTCTAGATCAGGTAATGGTGTCTCTTTTCCATTCAAAATAGCCAGGCATGGTTCAATTTCAGGTGGAAGTCCAATCGAGCTAACAACTGTATCTGTCATCGGTTTTGGATTGGTTAAGATGCGTTGTCGAATGAGTTTCTGTAGCTTGGATTTGTTTGCAGATGAGGCCCAGAATGCATCCATTGTGACTGGCAATTGTGTTCATGTACCTATCCCATATAAATCAATTGGGCTGCAACCACACCTTCTAGTTCTTTCGCTGTCCTTTACTGAACCCTCAATGTATGTGTCAAAGACGAAGTCGACACGTTTAGAGTTGCTGCCAAGTCCATATGACACCTCCAAGAACTTATCGCAGAGTTCACCAAAGGTGTTCATCTGGGATACCCGCATACGACGAAGGCCTGCCATTACATCAATGATAGTCACTGTATTTGCTGGCTTCCATTTAGATGGTGGTATATAGTCTGCTTTTTCAAAGTGTTTTTCTAACTCAGTGCACAGTTCACTTTTGTTTGGTTTGGTCATTAGTCCATTCTTGTCAAAGAGGTAACTGCTGTCAATCAGGTCAAACCCCAGCAAATGTTTCATGTCATATCCTCGGACACGAGCAATGTCATAGATCTTCTGGGTTTCTGCCATTTGCTTCTTGGTCTCTTTGCATGTAGACTTATAGGTACTTTGGTCTCCCTCATGGATTTGAATGTCTTAAGGTTCGTCCTGTGAATGGTATCAAAAATGGATCTGTGTTTCATTAAGATTCTTTCATTTTGGAATGTTTCATACTTCTTCCTAGATCTTTCATCAAATTCGAGCAGATTGTCACGGATTTCCTTTGTCATGATTTCCTGTGTGAGGATGTTGTGAAGCTTGTCTTTGTCTCCTTCACACGGTAACGTCATGGGGTTGTCATGTTCTTTTACATACTCAATCATATCCTGAATCAATGGCTCAGATGACCTTGTTGCTGATAAGTTGAACTCGTGGTTTACTAAAAGTTCTGTGCTAGGTGTGACGACTCCACTGACCTGACGTTGGAAATTGACAACAGCTAACATTTCATGGTAAATGATCTCCCACTGAGCAACGAATTGCTTCTTTTTGGTGCTACCGATGATACCCCCAGCACTCTTCTGGGATCGATTTATCGTCTGCTCGAGACACATGTCTGCCCCTACAGCACTGAATGGTCCATCTGTCCGCTTCACCACGAACTTGCCTGCCAGGAAACTCTTGTACACATCTTCTGGTAGCTTTCTCATATCTTCTAGGTATAATGAAGCCCATCTAAAATAGTTGACCCTATCACATCCAGCAAATAGCGGCAGCACAGATTGAACACTTTGGAGATGGAGTTTCCAGTCTCCCTCACGGTCTGCCCTAACCAAGTCCTTTAGAACAGCCCCCATTCTGACGAAGTGGTCCCAGAATGTAAAAGTCTCTGACGCTGCACTTCTCTGACATCTAAATTGATTGAAGTCTTCAACCAGTGAGTTGGACATAAATGCCTCCAAATGAACCTTGCTTTCCTCCCTCTTCTTTTCTGCTACAGAGTTTTTCAACAGTCTCAGATGCTCAAGCTCATCCCTGTACCTCTCAATTCCTTCCACTTTGAAGAACTCCGCCCACTTCAGCCTTTCTATACACTCAGAGAGCATGAACAAACCCTTCAATGACCTCGTATAATGTGATCCATCAAGAACTGATCTTACCACATTTTGGCCAAATGCTTTAGACTCTACCAATATAGTTTCTGCTCCACTGCCATTAATGAGCTTTCCTATCGCACCCATGACTACCTTAATCATATGAAAAGAGCCGAGACATAACACCAAGTTATTAAATTCAAATGGTTTGCTCATGGTGATTTCACAGGCAATGTGATACACCCCCTCATCACATACCACGGGCAAGTGTGTTTGGTCTAGTTGACTCAAAATATTCTGGAAGTTTTTTAATGCTGTGTAAACTGTGCCATATTCCGTAACAGGGTGGGGAAGGACTGGTAGGAAACCTACAACCTTCTGACACACATTCTCATCAGTAATAAGAGAGTTAAAGGCACTCCAAGAGGGCATTGTTTGGTCCATAGTTGTTTCTTTAACACCTTCCGTCATACATGATAGATCCATTCTACTTACAGTCCAAGCTACGTCCTTCCTGCTGACACTTTTTGCATGTGATTTGTCTATTTTGTACAGTTCTTCCGGAACTTCGTAGATTGTTGGAAGGCTTGGCTTTTTAGCAGTTTTAGTGTAAGGAAACAAAGTCTGGCAACCTAACTCTTGTGTGAATTGTCTCTCTCTGTGGGTGACACCAGTCTCCGATATCTTAGGCTTACTCTTCAGAGTCACTCCTTGAAGTTTGTCCTGCATAAGAATCATAACAGTGTCATGACTTCCTCCTATGCCAGATAGTGTTGCTTCCTCATGATCAAAATTATCAAAGGCCCCCAACGTGAAGCTTGATGTGTTTAAATGACTAGGAAGTGGGACCTGACCCTGACTTGCTTCTGTAACAAATGATGCCATATCAGAATGATAGCGGAGTAGCTCGTCATAACTAATTGCCAGTCCAAACCTATTGAGACTAGAAATAAGCGTTTTTGACCTACACACATTATAAATAGCTTCAGAGTTCAACATGTGCAAAGGGGTTCGCTTTTTACCATTATTTACAATGTAAAAGATGACTTGATACACAGATAGTACTTTTTTTATCTTGGAAGATCTAGTGTCACTCTCCTCATAAATTTTAGGCTCACCATCTACAATATTGTCACTGTGTAAAATATCAACATCAAAAAGAGCTGACAAAAAGTCTGCAACGTCACTGGGAATTATCATGTCAGAATATGCTTTCTCAAGTTCATTGGCATCACAGAACCTGTCATTCAGCTCAAAGTCTTCGTTGAGGATGCAATCTCTCAACATGGTACCACACTTTCTTACTGTTTCCCTATCTAACAACCTTTCACTTCTCTCTGGCTCTGTCTCAGCTGCACCTGGCTTGAAAACAATGGTGTTTTTTTTTTAACCAGTTGGGACAAAAAATGAGACATCCCCCCCAAACAGGTGGATTAGGTACATTTTCACATCCCTGTTTGTGTACGTAAAACGAGTTTGATCATTACTCCGCGCTTCATTACAGCACTTGGAAATATAAGTCAGGTTATAGCATCTCCCCGAATTCAACCCTGGTTCTAAATCTTTCATAAAATTTGCAAAGATATCAAACTTCTGCTGGCCAGTTGGCGTTGACGATGATTCAGTTGCTACTTTCTCTCCTTTCCTGATGTAGTTACGAATACACTGGGTGTGACAGTAAAGATCCGCTCCAAATACGGCATTCGCATCTTGCAAGTCGGAAGTTCGGGTAAACACATCATCCTGAAGTATCATGGCTGCCTTTAGGAATGATTCAGCCCGTCCTTTTTCAGAAATCCTCCATTTATCGTATACGTTGTTGTGTTTTGGATTTCCACAAATGACACATTTCTTTAAAAACTTGTTAATATTAGCTGGCAGAGATGCGGAGTCTCGAGAATCCACCATAGACCGTCTACTCCTTTTAGAGGATGAGCTATCCTCTGGGGAATAAGCAGCAATATCCGTGGAGACTTCGGTTAACTGCTTGAGTTTATCCAGTGTTTTCTTGAGGGTATACTGTTTATAACATTCGTTAGTAACATGGTATAAGAATTTGCCTTTGTCCACTTGCTTCAGTCTTTCAAAAACTACGTCCTTTCTCACTTCCGCTGCTTCAATGATACGTGCCCTGCCATTCTCTGTGCTGGTCGTTTCACATTTATCATCATACTTTTGGCAGATTATGAATTTCTTGGGATCGCAAGAACCACTTGAGGATGGTGACTGTGATGCCCTTAATCTTTTCTTTAGTAAGCCAGACATTCTTCACTGAAAACAAAAAAACAAAAATTAGTTTTCCCAAAATTTTAAATGAACAATATATGAAAAGAGAACATAAAATATACTGGATTAACTAATTTTTGCATTCCGATTGCAATCCTAAAGAATACAAATTACGGCATATATCTGTTATGCTTCAGTACGTTGATACGGTATATATACCTTTTATTGATTGCTACACAGGGGTTAAAATATGTAATCAACTTTTCCAACTAATTTTAAAAACTTGCCTATGGTGTACCTAACCAGAATATAAAAGCATTAAACGATCAATCCATTTACCTATTTTTCACAAATATTTAATTTTGAAAAGTCATACATTTTAGTTCCTCATCAGAAAAGGTCATACTTTGACATCTTGTGACCTTGGGTATTGACCAATCTTATTGTGTTTGTATCCATTGAATAGATAATTCTTTAAGCTTTATTTTGAGTGGTGAAAGAGCTCTGTAGACCATTTCATTGCCGAGTTATTGTAATTTATGTAACCGTCACACGTAAAAAAGGGAGTTATTTTGATTTCGTTAAATTCATCGAAAACCCCGAATAACACGATAACTGCCGGGTTTCGGGATGTCTACCGTCGCTAAAAAGGTGTCCCAGTGGACCCTCTAACTAAATCAAGCGGGTGATTTTCTGGCCCATTCATGCATGCAAACACCCCCTGGCTCCAGGAATACTAATGAATATGTCCTCTACCGGCATCAATGTCTCATCAATATAAACCAACCACACCAACACCACTAGGGCCGCCACATTAAGGGGAGATAGGGCGTTTTTCTGGTCCCCCTTCTCCCTCATGATAAGTTTTCAGATTGTTTAGAAGTTCGACCCATTAGTTTGGCGATTTTAAGACCTTTCATACCATTTCTTTGTCAATATTAGGACCATTCGTGCCATTTAGGTGTCGATTTCTACCAGGCGAGCGATAGCGAGCCTTTAATTATAGGAGGAGCCGGCCTTTGGCCGGATCATTTTTCTACCGACAAATTTGCAAATTTATTTTGAAGGGGGTTCTAGGGTATGTTTGTTTATACTTGATGGAGGTCTTTGGAGGAAACTAAAAAAAAATAGAAAACAAAAATAATATTAATAATAATAATAATAAATAAGGAGATCACAAAACAGAAAATAAATAGCCCCTCCCCCCTTAATGAATATGTCCTCTAACAGCATCAATGTTTCATCAGTATAAACTAACCACATCACCACCGAGTCCAACAACACCACTAAAGGCCGTCACATTAACGTCATTATCAATTATACCGCAGTAAACCCCCCCCCCCACCCCCCCGCCCTTTACCGGATATATCATTAATGTAAACTAAACCGTTTGTTAAAAGTATAAATATACATTCCAGACATTATTACCAGAATCATTACAAAGGCCTTCAAACAAATCCGTTCCGTACCCCAGTAATGAATATACGAGTGATCAGCATCAAGGCCTCATATATTGTATATATATATATATATATATATATATATATATATATATATATATATATATATATATATATATATATATATATATATATATATATAAAACAACTAATTTTACAGCAACTATTCCCATCACAATAAGGGGAGATGGTAGGTTTTGCTGGGCATCCTTCTCCCTCACGCTCTTGGGGTATTTGAGTTACAGAGATTAGAGGTCACGATTTCTGGCCTACTTATAGTGAATGGACTATAAAGCATTCTTCCGTGGCGCATATCCTGCCTACCAAAGTTCGTGAACATCAGTTAATAACTTTGTCAGATGCCTAACCAGGTGGAGGTATGTGCTCTACCATCCACCTCCTACATTGAACCACTTCTTCCTTGATTGTATATCCTATCTGCCCAACACATTTCTTGAAAATGTGTTCATAAAGTTTTGAGATATCTTGTTTACAGACAAACGAAGGCAAAAACATAAGCAATAGGGCTAAATATGCGGGAGAAAGGTGTCAAGAAAAAAATCCTTCAAGTGGAAATCTCCCCTTAACCCTTTCTCTATGACGACATAATGTTCGTCTTATTCTGATCACCATTAGCCGAATTATTTTAGCTTATGATCTATGTCTAGGACTGAATGGTGTAAATACTAACTTTCAATCCATTTCTTTGGCAATTTAAAGACCTTTCGTGCCACTTAAGTGTCAATGTTTTCCTCACGAGTAATAGCCAGACGGGCGGGAAATTTTTCTACCCAAAAATGTAATTAAAATAATTATTGTAATTGTACTTGGATTATTCTTGTCAAATTATATTAATATAAAATTTTCTTACCAAAATTATTATAAGTGAATATTATATTGTACTTCAAATTCAATTTAAGATGATACAAATTTGTTAGGCATCTATAAAGAATTATATACCGTTAATGAAAGCAAAACCGTTTATTAAAAGTATTAATATACATTCCAGACATTATTACAAGAATCATTATAAAGGCCTTCCAACAAATCCCTTCCGTTCCCTAGTAATGAATATACCAGGGATCAGCATCAAGGCCTCATCAATATATAACAACTCATTTTACAGCAACTATTCCCGGCACATTAAGGGGAGATGGTAGGTTTTGCTGGACACCCTTCTCCCTCACGCTTAACCCCATTAGTTTGGCGATTTTAATAGATTTCGTCTTATTTCTCTGTCAATAGTAAGACTGTTCGTGTCATTAAAGTGTCGACTTTTTCCTGGCGAGCGAAAGCCAGCCTGGGGAACCGGCCTTCGGCCGGAAAATTTTTCTACACAAAAATTTACAAATTTATCTTGAAAGGGGGTCTAAGGGGTGTAATTTTAAGCTTGATGGAGGTTTAGGGAACAAATTAACATGATAAACATTTATTAGGCATCTATATAGAATTATATATCGTTAATGTAAACAAAACCGTTTATTAAAAGTATTAATATACATTCCAGACATTATTACCCGAATCATTACAAAGGGTTCCCAGTAATGACTATACCAGGGATCAGCATCAAGGCTTCCCAGTGCTTCCAGTAATGACTATACCAGGGATCAGCATCAAGGCTTCCCAGTAATGACTATACCAGGGATCAGCATCAAGGCTTCCCAGTAATGACTATACCAGGGATCAGCATCAAGGCCTTATAAATATAAAATATTTAGTTTTAGCGCAACTATTCTCAACACATTAATGGCGGATGGGTATATTTATTTGACTTTTTATTGATATTTTTATTATTTTCTTTGTTTCCTCCCTAGACCTCCATCAAACTAAAACAAAAAAAAATAGACCCTCCGAGATAAATTTGTAAATTTTTCGGTAAAAAAAATTCTCGGCCGAAGGCCGGTTCCTTATTTAAAAAATCGACACCTACATGGCACGAAAGGTCCTAATACAGACACAACAATGGGGTGAAAGGTCTTAAAATCGCCAAACTAATGGGCCGAACGTCTTATAATCTGAGAACTAATAGGGCTAAACCGTGAGGGAGAAGGGGGGCCAGAAAAACGACCCATCTCTCCTTTATCCTTTTCGTAAGCTATGACACATTGTTTTTAAAATACCGTGACATACATAGTCTTCACTATACCGTATTCATTCCTGTATGGCACACATCTAGACCACTATACCTCTATAACTAAACATCTACTACTGAAATCAAGCTAATTTTGTTATCATCTGGGACGAATCAGCCAGAGAATAGGTGTGGACATTTAGGGTCTATTTGCTCTTGTCCTTCTTGAGTTACCGAGGTTAGGAGTCAGGATTTCTGGGCTCCTTATAGTGAATGAACTGTAGAACATTTCCGGTACAGAGGTTTATTGACTGGAGGAACTTATTCATAGAACAGATATACGAATATAGTTTATATTAGTATATTATTGTACAGAAATAGTAGGTTGGACATGTAACACAACACAATAGTAATTACAATACTAACTAATGGGGCACTCGGGAGAGAGAATACCTCTGCTTACGCTGGCAGAGGTATTCTCTCTACCGATCGCCTTGTAAATGGAATCATTTCTTCCTTGGTACATATCCTATCTACCCAATAAGTTCCGTGAAAATACATTCATAATTTTGTGAGCCGCCTACGCTGTGTGATAAAAGAGTTAATAAAATATTCACAACCGCATTACAACAAATACTTTCCATTTAGCTCAGTAATGAATATGCCCTCTAACAGCATCAATGTCTCATCAATATAAACTAACCACATCACTGAGCCCAACAACACAACTATGGCCGTCACGTTAACGTCATTATCAATTATACCGCAGAGATCCCCCCCCCCCCCCACCCCGCTCACCCCTTTACCGGACATTGGTAGGTTGTCGCAGGTTAATGATGCAATAATGATATGTACAGTATACGAGTGAGTTACATAGAGTTACATATATACACAGACTGCACAGACCTTGCGGTCCCTACTAGGCAGTCCGGACTGAATGCTAACATAGAATTTGCTACAAAGTGGAAGGCAAGGATGGCAAAGCAGCAGGCTCTCTCCCCACTCACCACACCCTCCGACCTTGGGTTAGCGTGACATTAAGTTGGGGAAACAAGGCCCCCAGAAGAATGACAACATTTCAACTGGGAAATTCATAGTAAAGAAGGAAGTTGAGAAATATTATATATTGCTGATGCATAACACAAATTTATTTATTTTTTTCTATATTACTTCACCCTCCCCAAACTGGATATCTAGCCTCCTTTTGAATGTGTCAATTGTATTATGTTGTACTTTCTCTGGCAGTTTTCTCCACTCGTTGACCACATTATGTGTGAAGAAGTGCTTTGTAACATCAAGATTCGCCCTCCTAGGTTTTAATTTAATCCCATTCCCCTGAGTTGATGTACTAGTATTGAATTTGAACAGTAGATCTATATCAGTTTTGCTAAAGAGAGAGAGAGCATGGGTAGCGTTAATGTTGCACACACACACACGCATATATATATATATATATATATATATATATATATATATATATATATATACAGTATATATACTGTATATATACTGTATATATACTGTATATAGTAAATATTTGTTTCATATACAGTATATATATATTTTTTTCATTAGGGACTGATGGGGCTTTTCTCATAATCTAGACTCTAGAAGACGAACTAGAAATACATTGCTCGAAAATGGCAAGATCAATCAAAACCCTGAATAACAATTAAACAACATATTATAATAACCTCCAAAGCGTCGCCCCAGATAGTGTTAACCGGTGACAACACCTGACAGTCAATGTTGAGGGGGAGGGAGTTACTTTTTCCGGACCCTCTTCTCCCTCATGGTTAACCCCATTACTTTGGCGATTTGTAGACCTTTCGTCCCATTTCTTTATCAATAAAAAACCTTTCGTGCTATTTAGGTGTCGATTATTTCATGGCGAGCGATAGCGCGCTTATAATATTGAAGGATCCGACCTTCGGCCATGACATTTTTCTACCGAAAAATGTATATATTTATCTTGAAAGGGGGCTAAGGGGTGTAATGTTAAGCTTGATGAAGGTCAAGGGAACAAACTAATAACCTCCCTTTAACCGCTGGCAACACTAAACTATGTGAACTATAACACATACTGTATATACAGTATATAGCTCACCAACTATAACACATACTGTATATACAGTATATAGCTCACCAACTATAACACATACTGTATATACAGTATATAGCTCACCAACTATAACACATATATACTGTATATACAGTATATAGCTCACCAACTATAACACATACTGTATATACAGTATATAGCTCACCAACTATAACACATACTGTATATACAGTATATAGCTCACCAACTATAACACATATACCTGTATACTGTATATACAGTATATAGCTCACCAACTATAACACATACTGTATATACAGTATATAGCTCACCAACTATAACACATACTGTATATACAGTATATAGCTCACCAACTATAACACATACTGTATATACAGTATATAGCTCACCAACTATAACACATACTGTATATACAGTATATAGCTCACCAACTATAACACATACTGTATATACAGTATATAGCTCACCAACTATAACACATACTGTATATACAGTATATAGCTCACCAACTATAACACATACTGTATATACAGTATATAGCTCACCAACTATAACACATACTGTATATACAGTATATAGCTCACCAACTATAACACATATATACTGTATATACAGTATATAGCTCACCAACTATAACACATACTGTATATACAGTATATAGCTCACCAACTATAACACATACTGTATATACAGTATATAGCTCACCAACTATAACACATACTGTATATACAGTATATAGCTCACCAACTATAACACATACTGTATATACAGTATATAGCTCACCAACTATAACACATATATACTGTATATACAGTATATAGCTCACCAACTATAACACATACTGTATATACAGTATATAGCTCACCAACTATAACACATACTGTATATACAGTATATAGCTCACCCACTATAACACATACTGTATATAGCTCACCAACTATAACACATTGTGACATACGGAGCCCTGTATGTTAATTTAAGAGTTAGAATTAGAGTTCAAGGAGCCAAACTACCCAAGTGGTGAAGCAGACTAGCGAGCGAACGAGCGAGTGGGCAAACCATCTCGCCCCATACCAGCTCGCCCCATACCTCGATGACCGATGCTATGACGTATGATCGACGCCAGGAGCTGTGAATGGACCTCGCACCTGTTATGTGATTCGAGGAGCTATGATTGGCGCCGGCACCACCCGCCGCCTCCTGATTCGTTCCTACACCATCATTGTTTGGTATATAAGACCCGAGTTGTGGGCATTCAAATCAGTCTCATTTGGAGTTGGGGAAGGTGAACTTGCAGCTGGAGGAAGACGGGGTGAAGTATTATAATGGGATTGTGACTGTCAGTCAGATTATATAAATGTGTGTTAAGTGTGTTCGGTGTAAACACTTATGTTATGTTGGTTAGTGAGATATGTGATTGGGAATTAACGTGAACGCTACTATTATGTGTTTAACTATTTAATTGGGATTTAACGTGAACGCTACTATTATGTGTTTAACTATTTGATTGCGAATTAACGTTAATGCTACTATTTATGTACTTAACTATTTGATTGGGAATTAACGTTAACGCTATTATTATGTACTTAACTATTTTAGTTGACTAACTTGTGGACTAAAGCAACTCTTTAAGTAATTGGGTTATGATGAAAGTAATACTATTGTTTTATATTAATACTTACGAGTTCTTTCATTTTCTTTGAATTAAGCTTACATTGCTTAATGGTGCTTAGTACGGTGATGCTATTGTCTCGTATTAGTAATATCGCCTTAGACTAACATGGCTGTGTTAATATTACTTCTAGTGATTTCCTAAGCTGAAGAAAATTCTTTTGCTTCAAAATATTATATTTTGCTTTTCATATTATTTGAGTGAGACCTGAATCGAATCTATGAAACGATCCTGTAACTTTATTTACTCATAATCAAACCTCAATGTTACGTGGTTAAGAAATAAATTTAACTAATTATTAAATATATATCTAACTTTTTATGTGACTTTGATATTACTCCTGATGATAATAATAATATAATACCATTAACGTAAGACAAGAACCAAGAATAATTAAATTAAATATAAATAAAAGGACATAGAAGAAAACTATCTATTCATTTCAAAGAGGGTAAGAGACAGAAATATTCTTACTTTAATATTTATCTTTCAAGACTTTTTATAAAATTAATAGTCCTTCTTTAGCTATAACTTATTCGGTTCATAACCATAGCCTACTAAGCTTCGGTTAAATAATAATTCTTTATAAATACTACATGACTTTAATTAGTTTCAGTATTTTTCATAATTAAAGAGTATCAGTCAATAAAGGATACCAAGTCCTATGATCCAAAAGGAAAGGAAGCAACAACAACAGGAATTTATGTTATTAGATTTTACTTTTGTTTTGCCTTCAGCTGACTGATACCTTAATATATATCTCTGTGCTATCTAGATTCATCAAGTTAACCACTTGAGGATCAAGATACGTAACAGAAGAGTGGCGACCTTGCCAGGATTCGTTTCATACAGTTTCACTCAGTTTCATTAACGTTTCACTACTTAACAATCAAATATTAATCATGCCTCCACTAATTAATAACGAAGATGCTCGAGTTTTCATAGAATCAGAACCCACAGCCCCTGATATTGACTGTCTGTCAAAATCCGAACTGAAAGTGCTTGCCTCACATCTCCAATTAACTGTCTCAAACATGTCTAAAGTAGAGGTTTTGACAGGGCAGGCTCGAGCCACGTATTTGTCAGAAGTAGCAGAAGTTAGGCAGGATTATGACAATCTCAAAGAAGCTATCTTAAAAACCTATCAATTGCAGCCTGAGGCTTACAGGCAATCTTTCCGTAAAAACCAGAAGAAAGTAGAAGAAACCCATAAGGTATTTGCCAGGACCATGACTAAAACTTTCAATCATTGGGTCAAGAGTAAGAAAGTCACAAGCTACAACGATCTGAAGGAGTTGGTCCTGTTAGAAAATTTCCTATGGAAAATTGATTCTTCTGTATCCTATCATTTAAAGGGGAAAAGGGTAGATTGTCTTGCCGACGCTGCTGACATGGCTGACACATACGTGCTCAACAACAAATTTCGTGGAAAGAAGCCCTACGATAATTCTAGTTCTAATTTTAAGTATCCCAATCACAAATCTGACCGACCCAGTCACAAGCCTATAACGTCTTCCCCAGCTAGCCAAAATAGAAATGTTCCCCCAACTAAAAATGCGACTCAGGGCAATGGTAACAGAGGTGGGCCCCAAATAAATAGTAATGCTCAAAGAGGGAACGTTCCCGTATCCCCTAAAGTATGTACTTTTTGTGGCATGAGAGGCCACCTAGCTTATCAGTGCTGGGCCAAAGAAAAAACTGAGAGATCGGGGCAGACAGTTGCCGCCGTATCTCAAATTCCATGTGTGCCTTTAATGCAGGGCTCCCGACAGAAGGAGTACCTAGCACCAAAAGTTCCTTTAATGCAGGACTCTCGACAGGAGTACCTAGCAGCTAACGTAAACCATCTAGACAGGGGTGTAGTAGCATGTGTGGTGCAACCCACAAGGGTTAAACCAATAATAATTTCACCATCAGTGCAGGACAGTTACCGTCCCTTTATTTCATCTGGCAACGTGAGATTAAATGGTTGCATGCATGAGGTAAAAATTCTGAGAGACACAGGTTCTACTAGCACCCTCATGGTGAATCCTTACACTGAGTGCCCACCTGGCGAACCAGTTGTAATGAGAGGTGCTGGAGGCCAGTTTTATGCATACTTGGTAAAAGGCGAAATTGAATGCGAGTTACTACAGGGTGAGGCCACCATAGCTTTGTGTAGGTCCCAAGATATCCCTGTGCCTGGGGTAACACTCCTTTTGGGGAATGATGTAGCAGGTGAGAAGGTCCGACCAGACCCCATTTTGTCACTTTCCCCTGTTAACGAGCCACTAACCGGTGAGCTCGACAAGGAGTTGCCAACTGTTTTCCCTGTGTGTGCTGACAAACTTTCAATGTCTCAAGTAGCAGTTCCCTCAGACAGAAATGTACCGAATGTAAGAGTTGATGAAAGGGATGATGAGAGTGTAAATGATGCTCCAACTGTGCCTGATGTGACTGAGGTGGATTTATCTGACACCTTTATGGCTCATCTTGACCCTAACGATGACCATGAAACCCCTCCAAATTGTCCTAGTGGCCTGGTAGAGCTACAGAGAGATGATAGTGAATGCAAGGAGTTAGCTGCCAGGTCCGTGAGTGAAGAGGAATGTGAGAAGGAGGGTGGTGAATGTTTCTACCTCAAAGGAGGAGTATTGTGGCGAAGATGGAGACCGCCACACAGACCAATCGATGACGGGGCTTGGGACGTCCATCAAGTAGTAGTCCCCAAACCTTGTCGTAAAGATATCATGGAAATGGCACATTGTATACCATTGGCAGGACACCTAGGTGTGAGAAAAACTCTAGACAGAATCAGAGCCCACTTTTACTGGCCAGGAATGCGTGCAGATGTAGTGGAGTGTTGTAGAGTGTGTCACACTTGCCAGATGACAGGAAAACCCAATCAGAAGGTGCCTGTACATCCTCTGGTACCCTTGCCCATTTTCGAGAATCCTTTTACTCGGGTGGTAGTGGACATTGTAGGCCCATTGCCTAAGACTTCCCAAGGTAACATTTATTTATTAACTATCATGGACATGGCAACTCGCTACCCAGAGGCTATACCCTTAAGGACTACCTCTGCTCCAACTGTAATCAAGGAACTGCTCAAATTTTTCACCAGAATGGGTTTCCCCCATGAGGTGCAAAGTGATCAAGGAACTAATTTTACCTCTTAACATTTTCCAGCAGTCCCTGAAGGAGTTGAGTATCGAGCATGTAAAGTCTAGCACCTACCACCCAGAGAGTCAAGGGGTTCTCGAACGATATCATCAGACATTAAAGGGAATGTTACGTAAGTATTGTACAGAGACCGGAGTTGAGTGGGATAAGGGGGTACCTTTTCTTTTATTTGCTACTCGTGAGGTTCCAACTGAATCCCTGGGTTTTTCCCCTAATGAGCTAGTTTTCGGTCACCAGGTAAGAGGTCCTTTGCAACTATTGCAAGATAGCCTAGTTGGCCAGGAGGGGAACCAAAACCTCCTCAAGTATGTTTCAGATTTCAAAACCCGGCTGAGATCCTCATGTGAGTTTGCCGCTCAAAACTTGACAGTGGCTAAAAGCTCCATGAAGAAATGGTATGACAGAAAAGCCCGTGAGAGGGAGTTTAAGCCCGGTGATGAGGTTTTGGTCCTGCTCCCCCTTTTTGGCCAACCTTTATCTGCCAAGTTCAGGGGCCCATATAAGATCATTCGGATGGTGAGCATTACCGATTATCTAGTCACTACCCCAGACAGGAGAAAGCCCACGCAAGTATTCCATATAAATATGTTGAAGCCCTACCATAGGTCCCCTGATTCCTCTCCTCCAGATTCTCCCACTGTGGCAGTGAATGTCAGGACCTGTGAGCAGCCTGGTGCGGACAAAGTCTTCAGTTCTCTTACTGACCCGCAACAGACTGTTCCAGAGCCTGAAGGTATCCATGCAGACTTTGACTTGTCATGTAGCCTATCCAACTTTCAGTATAATTCAGTGGCTTTGAGGGAATTACCATCTAAACTATGTCATCTTCCCTCTGATCAAGCGAACCAACTAATCTCTGTTTTATCTCAGTCTCCCAATGTGTTCCGTGATACTCCAGGGCTTACTTCTTTGGCCGTGCACGACATCGACGTAGGGGATGCAACTCCCATTAAACTATCCCCCTACCGTGTCTCGCCACAACGCAGGAGTATACTGCAGGTCGAGCTTGACTTAATTTTTTCAAACCAGCTGATCACAAGGGCCTTCAGCCAGTGGAGTAGTCCGGTTATACTTGTGCCGAAGCCAGACGGGAGCCATGGGTTTTGTAGGGACTATAGGCAAGTCAATGCTGTCGCAAAGAACGATACCTACCCACTGCCACGGATCAAAGATTGCATTTACCAGGTTGGCCTCATACAGCAGTAAGTTTAATTTAATGAGAGGATTTTGGCAATTAGCTCTCCCTTGTAGCGAGGTAAATATCATGTTTTTGTAGTGCGCTTTTAAGCCTTCAGCTGTGAGATGCCTTGCAGTTCGAATAACGCTCCAGCTACGTTCCGGCTATGTTCTGATGTGGTATCCTGGAGACGTTGCCTACTTTGGGTGATATCCTTATTATATCCTCATTATAATCTTGCTGTTGCCAATCTGGTGGTGAATCTATTTATGTATTATGTTTAATATTATGTATTATACTCCTTAAACTCTTTTCTAGGGGGGAGGTGTGACATACGGAGCCCTGTATGTTAATTTAAGAGTTAGAATTAGAGTTCAAGGAGCCAAACTACCCAAGTGGTGAAGCAGACTAGCGAGCGAACGAGCGAGTGGGCAAACCATCTCGCCCCATACCAGCTCGCCCCATACCTCGATGACCGATGCTATGACGTATGATCGACGCCAGGAGCTGTGAATGGACCTCGCACCTGTTATGTGATTCGAGGAGCTATGATTGGCGCCGGCACCACCCGCCGCCTCCTGATTCGTTCCTACACCATCATTGTTTGGTATATAAGACCCGAGTTGTGGGCATTCAAATCAGTCTCATTTGGAGTTGGGGAAGGTGAACTTGCAGCTGGAGGAAGACGGGGTGAAGTATTATAATGGGATTGTGACTGTCAGTCAGATTATATAAATGTGTGTTAAGTGTGTTCGGTGTAAACACTTATGTTATGTTGGTTAGTGAGATATGTGATTGGGAATTAACGTGAACGCTACTACTATTATGTGTTTAACTATTTAATTGGGATTTAACGTGAACGCTACTATTATGTGTTTAACTATTTGATTGCGAATTAACGTTAATGCTACTATTTATGTACTTAACTATTTGATTGGGAATTAACGTTAACGCTATTATTATGTACTTAACTATTTTAGTTGACTAACTTGTGGACTAAAGCAACTCTTTAAGTAATTGGGTTATGATGAAAGTAATACTATTGTTTTATATTAATACTTACGAGTTCTTTCATTTTCTTTGAATTAAGCTTACATTGCTTAATGGTGCTTAGTACGGTGATGCTATTGTCTCGTATTAGTAATATCGCCTTAGACTAACATGGCTGTGTTAATATTACTTCTAGTGATTTCCTAAGCTGAAGAAAATTCTTTTGCTTCAAAATATTATATTTTGCTTTTCATATTATTTGAGTGAGACCTGAATCGAATCTATGAAACGATCCTGTAACTTTATTTACTCATAATCAAACCTCAATGTTACGTGGTTAAGAAATAAATTTAACTAATTATTAAATATATATCTAACTTTTTATGTGACTTTGATATTACTCCTGATGATAATAATAATATAATACCATTAACGTAAGACAAGAACCAAGAATAATTAAATTAAATATAAATAAAAGGACATAGAAGAAAACTATCTATTCATTTCAAAGAGGGTAAGAGACAGAAATATTCTTACTTTAATATTTTATCTTTCAAGACTTTTTATAAAATTAATAGTCCTTCTTTAGCTATAACTTATTCGGTTCATAACCATAGCCTACTAAGCTTCGGTTAAATAATAATTCTTTATAAATACTACATGACTTTAATTAGTTTCAGTATTTTTCATAATTAAAGAGTATCAGTCAATAAAGGATACCAAGTCCTATGATCCAAAAGGAAAGGAAGCAACAACAGGAATTTATGTTATTAGATTTTACTTTTGTTTTGCCTTCAGCTGACTGATACCTTAATATATATCTCTGTGCTATCTAGATTCATCAAGTTAACCACTTGAGGATCAAGATACGTAACAACATATATACTGTATATACAGTATATAGCTCACCAACTATAACACATATATACTGTATATACAGTATATAGCTCACCAACTATAACACATACTGTATATACAGTATATAGCTCACCAACTATAACACATACTGTATATACAGTATATAGCTCACCACTATAACACATACTGTATATAGCTCACCAACTATAACACATATATACTGTATATACAGTATATAGCTCACCAACTATAACACCTACTGTATATACAGTATATAGCTCACCAACTATAACACATACTGTATATACAGTATATAGCTCACCCACTATAACACATACTGTATATAGCTCACCAACTATAACACATATATACTGTATATACAGTATATAGCTCACCAACTATAACACATACTGTATATACAGTATATAGCTCACCAACTATAACACATATATACTGTATATACAGTATATAGCTCACCAACTATAACACATACTGTATATACAGTATATAGCTCACCAACTATAACACATATATACTGTATATACAGTATATAGCTCACCAACTATAACACATACTGTATATACAGTATATAGCTCACCAACTATAACACATACTGTATACAGTATATAGCTCACCCACTATAACACATACTGTATATAGCTCACCAACTATAACACATATATACTGTATATACAGTATATAGCTCACCAACTATAACACATACTGTATATACAGTATATAGCTCACCAACTATAACACATACTGTATATACAGTATATAGCTCACCCACTATAACACATACTGTATATAGCTCACCAACTATAACACATATATACTGTATATACAGTATATAGCTCACCAACTATAACACATATATACTGTATATACAGTATATAGCTCACCAACTATAACACATATATACTGTATATAGCTCACCAACTATAACACATACTGTATATAGCTCACCAACTATAACACATATATACTGTATATACAGTATATAGCTCACCAACTATAACACATACTGTATATACAGTATAGCTCACCAACTATAACACATACTGTATATACAGTATATAGCTCACCAACTATAACACATACTGTATATACAGTATATAGCTCACCAACTATAACACATACTGTATATACAGTATATAGCTCACCAACTATATCACATACTGTATATACAGTATATAGCTCACCAACTATAACACATACTGTATATACAGTATATAGCTCACCAACTATAACACATACTGTATATACAGTATATAGCTCACCAACTATAACACATATATACTGTATATACAGTATATAGCTCACCAACTATAACACATATATACTGTATATACAGTATATAGCTCACCAACTATAACACATACTGTATATACAGTATATAGCTCACCAACTATAACACATATATACTGTATATACAGTATATAGCTCACCAACTATAACACATACTGTATATACAGTATATAGCTCACCACTAACACATACTGTATATACAGTATATAGCTCACCAACTATAACACATACTGTATATAGAGTATATAGCTCACCAACTTTGACACTCAATATATTACTGATACCAACTCTATGTTAGTTCACAAACTCTATTATCAGTCGACAATACAGTGTTGCCAATTTAGCTACTCTCATGCTTGATCTACAGGTGGTTACTTCGATCTAGCGGTACAGTCGGCCAAATACGTGATGTCGCGGTAGGTATATTTCGATTAATATTAGGTATCAGTACTATCTAAGTATTAACTCATCGTTTCGAGTGAGATATACAAACATGTTCCAATCTTTACACACCCTATTCAACATCTGACAGACATTAATACAACACACAGCGAGCAAAATGTAATGACAGCGGAGACACGACGTATTTGGCCAACCGTACATTCTTACATTTAACGACATAAATTCTAGCGCTATTTTGGTGATTTGAGCGAGAATCTAGCGAGTATAGCTGCTTATTTCGATCGAGCGGTACGTACATTCTTATATTTAGCGACATTAATTCTAGCGATATTTTGGTGATTTTAACTCGTTCACGCTTTTATGACGTAGAGGTTCCCAGATTAGCAATAATAAATAGAGTTCTCTCACTCTTATAATACCTCTCCAAAATCAGTTTTCTGCCCACAGCTAACTCAAAGACAACTGCAGAGGTTGAAGTAACTAAACTAAAGGTTTCTAAATACCCCTGATGGTAACAAAGGCTTTAAAGTATCCCTAATAGGCTCAACACAGCTAACTCAAAGACAACTGCAGAGGTTGAAGTAACTAAACTAAAGGTTTCTAAATACCCCTGATGGAAACAAAGGCTTTAAAGTATCCCTAATAGGCTCAAAATCGCGTCCTAAGCGTGAAAGGGTTAAGGGGGGGGGGGGGACCTGCTTTGTTCTTTTTCTTGGTTGTATCCATTCGGTCCCATTCAGGCTACTGTTTTAAGACATTTATCTCTATCCAGGTGTCGATTTTTTCCTGGCGAGAGAAAGCATCCCGTCATTGTATGGAGAAATCGGAGACATTTTCATATCGAAAAATCTACAAAATTAGCTTGCTGTCAAAACAAAAGTATATATATGGTGGCTCGCTACCGCTCGCCAGGAAAATATTGACACCTAGATGGGGTAAACGTCTTAAACAGTAGGCTGATGGGGCCGAATGGATACAGCCAGAGAAGAGAGAAAATGAGAGAAGAAAAGCAGGTCACTCCCCTTAAGGGGGAAGGTGTTATTTTTGGTCGATTATTTCATATATATATTCATTATTATTATTTTTGTTTTTAGTTTCCTTGCTAGACCTCCATCAAACTTAAATAAACATCCATTAGATTCCCATTTTAGATTAATTTCTACATTTTTCTGTAGAAAAATTTCCCGGCCTGGTTTTTCCAAAAATTACAGGCTTACTATCCTTTGCCAGGAAAAAATCGACACCCAAATAGCACGAAAAGTCTTACTATTGACAAAGAAATCGGGCGAAAGGTCTTTAAATCGACAAAGCAATGGAACAAACACCTTAAAATCGACAAACTAATGGGGCAAACATCTTAAAATCTGAAAACTAATGGGGCTAAACACGGGGAAAAAGGAGGCCAGAAAAACCAGCCCATCACCCCTTAACCCAGATATCTAGATAGGCTTTTGTGGACGGTAAAGTGGGTCAATCATAGTCCGAGCAAATTGACCACACCAAGGCAACGGCAGAGTAAGAGGAAATATATTATAATCATTGGTTTGGCAATGTAGCTTAGTCCCCCCCCCCCCCCCCCCCCAACACTCAAGCTTTAAAAATAATAATAAACAAAAATACAAAATAAACTTCCCCATACCCCCTTCAGGCTTAACCCCCCTCCCCCCCCCCCCCCCTTATTTTCTTAGGTCTTATTTTCGCCAAACTAATGAGAATGAAACAAAGGGCCACCAAAAGACAGTTAAAGGGGGTTACCTGCTTATTTTCTTTCCTTTTCTATCTTTCTCTGGCTTATATCCATTTGGCCCCATTCAGCCTACTGTTTTAAGAAATGTATATCCCCATCCAGGTGTCGTTTTCTTCCTGGCGAGCGATAGCGAGCCAGAATAGTATGGAGAAATCCGGCTTCGCCGAAGACTTTTTTCTATCGAAAAATATACAAATCTAGCCTGCTGTCAAAAAAATGTAAAATGATATGCTGGCTCGCTCCAGCTCGCTAGGAAAAAATCGACACCTGGATGAGGATAAACGTCTGAAAACAGTAGGCTGAACGGTGCCGAATGGATACAACACAGAGAGAGAGAAAGAGTACAAAGGAGTACAAAGGAAATCAAGCAACAACAGATCCAGTGACCCTTCTAGGTTGCTTGTCCTCCAAAACACTGAGGATCAAGTGTCCAAACAGTGGTTTAGAGTGGGTAAGGGAACATTGGATAGGGAACTACTGCCCTGCCACTAACGTGGCAGGACTAGGAAGTTAGTAGGGGACATATGGGTTAGTAACTGAGGGAGGATAAAGTTATTCATTTACAAACGCAGTCAGTCGCGGGTTTGATGCGAGATATTTGTCTAGGCGGAATTTAAATGAATCAACGGTGCTGCAGTCTATAACGTCTCGGGGAAGCCCATTCCACAAGTTGACAACTCGATTGAAGAAGAAATTCTTAGATTCGTGCGAGTTAAAAGATTTACCAATAATTTTGCAACCGTTTCCCCGCGTGTAATTAGATTGGTCGATAGTGAAGTACTTACTACAGTTCATATTGTCGATGCCTTTGATGATTTTGAACACTTGAATTAAGTCGCCTCTTAATCTGCGCTGGGTTAAAGGAAATAGATTTAATTCTCTAAGACGCTCTTCGTATGGTTTGTTCTTTAGGCTAGGTATCATTTTGGTAACTCTACGTTGAACTCGTTCTAGCTTGTTTATATCTTTTTGGTAATAAGGGCACCCGGATTGAACGCAGTATTCCAGAAGAGGGCGGACTAAGGAATTGTAAAGGGTTAGGATAACTTCTTTGGATTTATGCTCAAATGACCTGCCTATAAAGCCAATTATTTTGTTTGCCTTCTTAACAACTTCTGAACATTGTTGACTCGGTTTTAGGTTACTCGATATTGTTACTCCCAGATCAGTTTCTCTGTTTACATTCTTAAGCTGAGTGCCATTCATCGAATAGTTTGCTTTCTCATTTAGGTATCCGACATGTAGTACTTTACATTTATCCGCATTGAAACTCATTTGCCAAATTTGGGCCCAACATGACAATTTATCTAGATTGTGTTGCATATCGTCAACTTGTTCTTTTGAGAGTACGCTATTTGCAATTTTTGTATCGTCAGCAAATTTTGAGATTGTGCAGGTGAGACCCTCATCTATGTCGTTGATGTAAATTAGAAAGAGAATTGGTCCTAGTACCGATCCCTGGGGTACCCCGCTACTTACATTGGTCCATTTAGATGCCTTACCGTTTATGACTACCCTTTGCTTTCTGTTGCTGAGCCAATTTTCTATCCATTTCAACACACCGTCTTGTATTCCATGCGCTTTTAGTTTTAGCAGTAAACGTTTGTGGGGAACTTTGTCAAAGGCCTTTTGAAAATCAAGGTATATAATATCTACAGCTTTACTCTCATCGTAGAGGTTGAGGATATCGTGGAAGAAGTCTAAGAGGTTTGTTAAACAGGAACGTTTTTTACGAAAGCCGTGTTGAGTATCTTTAAGTATGTTATTTTCCTCTAAGTGATTTACGAGTCTGTCTCGTATGACCGTTTCTAGCATTTTACATACAACTGAGGTTAAGCTAGTTGGACGATAGTTACTGGGTAGGGATTTGCTGCCTTTTTTTAATCGTTGGCTAGCTTCCACTGATCAGGCATAGTTCCAGACTGCAAGGATTTATTGAATAGTAATGTCAGTGGTTTGGAGAGCTCATTCTTAGCTTCCTTTAGAACTCTAGGCGAGATTGTATCAGGTCCTGGCGTTTTATTTACCTTGAGTTTATCTAAACAATTCAATACTTCTCTCTCTGTAACGGTGATATTGCTTAGAACATCTGAATTATCAATCTGAATCGGCGATGGTGTAGGGATATCACTGAGGTCTTCTGTTGTAAAAACTGATGCAAAGAAGGTATTGAGGGCATTACTCATTTGTACTTCGTCTTTGGTGTATTCTCCTTTTTCATCGACTAACGGTCCAACAGTTGAAGTAACTACTTTTTTCTTTCTGATATAACTATAGAATTCTTTCGGGTTTGTTTTACTTTGATTCGCAATATGTAACTCTAAGGTCTTTTTACTTTGCTTAATTAACTTTTTGGCTTTGCGTCGTAGCTCTACAAATTTCACCCGTTCTTCGTCATTTTGTGAGGATTTTAATCTATCATTAGCAAATTTTTTAGCAAGCAGGCAGTTTGAAATATCTTTATTCCACCATTTGGGCTTATTATTATGGCCTGGACGCCGTATTTTCGATGGTATGCAGTCTTGCACTGCTTTTAGGTAAGTGGTTTCGAATAACTTCCAAGATGTATTTATGTCGTTATTGTTAATTAAAAAGCTCCAGTCAGTTTCTTTAAACATAGCTCTAAGTTTATGGAAGTTTGCTTTCTTGAAATTAGGGACTTTTTCGATGCTACTATTTGGTTCGTTACTAGTAAACTTTAAAGTGAAAGTTATCGTACGATGGTCGCTGTTACTGAATTCATCACCAACATTCAAATTCTCTATCAATTCTTCTTTTGTTGCAAGTACAATGTCAAGAACGTTATTACCACGGGTCGGCATTCGAACAAATTGATAAAGCGAACTCTCTTGCAAGTTCGTATACAAGTCATGTCCGGAGTGTGAAATAAGAGTATCGCCCCACTTGGTCACAGGTAAATTAAAGTCGCCAAAAATTACGGTATCTTGTGAGTTACTTACATCTGCAATTTGTTCGTAAATTTCTCGGTCAGTTTGCACTGATTGAGCTGGAGGTCTGTATATTAATGCAAGTATTATTTTTGTACCTTTATTATTCTTTATTAGCACAAGAGATGTGTCGACGTTCACAATTTGAGGTTTTGACACGAGGGTCGGGTTAAGACTTTCTTTGATATAAAATAAAACGCCACCTCCATTTATATTTATTCGGCTGTTCTCAAACATTACATAACCGGGAAGTGAATACTCTGCTAAAAAGTCTCTATCTTGTGTATTGAGCCAAGATTCTGTTATGCCAATCACATCATAATTTTCTGTAAACACTAGTTCCTCTAAATCTGAAAATTTATTGCGTATGCTACGAGCGTTTGCATAGAAAACCTTTAAAGTTGCGGTTTTAGAACTCGCAGATCGTTCTTTCATCGAATTTTTGGTTCTGGTCGGATCTACATTTACATTCATGGCTGTCCTCGGTCCTCGGTCGTTATCCCTGACGGTTTTGAATTTGGGTCGTGTTGGTGGAGCTTTATCCAAATTCGCGGTTCTTGACGGATTAGTATTTAATTCCTTTGTATATTGCCGTCCTCGCTGTCTTCGGTCCTCCTTCCTGGTTGTCCTGTGCTGAGTCGATTTCTTCTCCGAAAATCCTTCACCGCATCGTTGAGAAGACGCCCAAAACGCGCTGCTCCCACCTGGTTCAGATGAACTCCATCATCCGAAAACAAATAGTCATCGTAGTAGAAATTGTCCCAGGTGTCGACGAATCCCACGTTCTCCTTCCTGCAGAGGTTTGCTAGACAACGATTTGTGCTGGTGGCTATGTTGTAAAATCGGCTCTCTACACCGAGCCGGGGGACGATTCCTGAGACGATGATCCTTGATGACTTCTCCTTAAACGACTTGATCAGCTGCTGGTACTTTAAAAGCAAATCTTCCGACCGGGTTCGCTGTACATCGTTGGATCCAACGTGGATGACGTACATTGTATTTGCAGGGGCCAGCTTTGATACTTCGTCAACTGCTGCAACTACGTCATCCACACCACCACCAGGGATACAAAAACGCTTCCTGGTCTTAGGTGCCCTGGCGCAAAACTCTGTGAGCTGACCACGTATCATCGAGTCTCCCACGAGCCGGACTTCTTCTATTTCCTCTTCGCCATCTGAGTCTGCGAGTATCTGGAAACGGTTTTGACACTCGGTAATCGGTATGTGTTTCCTGGTCTTGGGGCAAACGTTATTCCTCACGACACGGAAGTTGTCTTGTGGGGGAAGAGAGTCGCTATTTGTATCTTGAGTATCGGAAACATCAGCTGAAATGGCTACTGTAGGCGTTGAATTGTTGGCAGTTGACGTTGGGGCGTTGGTGGCTGCTGGAGTTGCGGTGACAATTGAAGTTTGTGGCACTCCAACGTTGAGTGTTACAAACTCTTGGAGTGATTCCAGCTTCATGGTGAGGACGTTGATCTTGTTGTAGGCTTCATCTAATTTCACTGTAAAATTCTCTCGTTGCTGGCAGAGCCGGCAGACTTGAAGATCGATAGTAGCAAACATGGACTCACCAAACCTACCGGCGCAGTTCGCACAAGCACGAGGCATGGTGACAGTCACTTTCTTCAGATCACTTCACTCACTTAAAAAACAATTCACTCACTTTACAACACTTCACTCACTTTAAAAACACTTCAATCACTTCAACCGAAAACAAATATGCTGAAATACGCAGAAATAGGATATCAGGGGTGATAGCCTAACCGAAAACAAAAATGTTGAGATACGCAGAATTAGGCTTCCAGGGGCGATAGCCTAACCAAAAGTTTTTTTTTAAAAATTGAAATACGCAATAATAGGCTACCAGCGTTGAATAGCCTAACCGAATATAATAAAATTGAAATTCGCAGAAATAGGCTACCAGGTGTGATAACCTAACCTTAAACAAATATATGTATAACAGAATATGTAACTAAATATACAATTCACCAAATAGAGATTTTATAAAAATAAAGTGTGACTGCACACAAGGGGTTAATATACTGTGTCAACAGATGACCCTGGTGTCACTGAAGCCTAGTAAAGCAGTAACCTACTCTTTTTAGATAAAAAAGTGTATCAGTCAAAGGTTATTACAAGATCGTGCAAGCAACAACTAAAATTACAGATATATATAGCTACAGTAGGATACCAAATACAATATCTACAAGAGTTAATAATAAAACAGATTGGCTGGCTATAGGCTAGGTTTGGGTTAGGTTAAAAGCTTGGCAGGTTGGGTTAGGCTAGGTTAGTTTGTACAAATACCACCCTTAGCTTAAAGTAAAATCAGTCTGAGGAGAAAAAGTCAAGAATATATCTAGGGGGAAAAGATAAATGAATGCACTTAAATTTGGTACAAAATTTGCTGGAATGTAATATGTATAATCCCCCCAAAAGGTTTGTTTACAAAATGGTGTCGGCGTTAGTCCCTGTAGGCGGTTAGTTAGTAAACAATCTTGTTTATTAGCAAATTAATATGCAAAGCTTTACTTACATACAAGGCAGTTAAATTGATACTTACTACAGTAGGTAATGGGTAAAATTAGGGGCTACGATTTTATATAAGATAGTAATAAGAGAGCGTTTGTTTACAAAGCAAAACAAAACAATAGATGGCGCTAGTGGCGCCCTGTCCGAGCAGGAGTCTTGTGATAAACACAAAGTTTATCAGTCCATACACAGCGAAATATCGTGCAGTGTTACTTACTAAGCTACAGGATGGTTAAACGTGCTCTTAACCACCTTTCATGCACAAGAATGAAGAGGATGAGTAGTTAATACTCAAATTATGATCGATATCGTGAGAGCGTTGACAGAGCGTCTGCAGCGTCTGGCGGTAGCACGGGGTGTGAGAGAGAGAGAGAGAAACTGGGTCAATCATATTCCGTCCATTACCACGCCAAGGCAACGGTATAGTAATAGGAAATATACACTTAAGGAGAGGCAGACCGTTTTTCTGGTCCCCCTTCTCGCTAATGTTTAGCCCCACTATTTTTGAGATTATATGACGTTCGGCCCATTAGTTTGGCGAGTTTAACATCTTTCGCCCCATTTCGTTGTCAATTTTAAGACATTTCGTGCCATTTAGGTGTCGATTTTTACCTGGCGAGCGAAAGTGAGCCTGCAATTAGGAACCGGCCTTTGGCCGGGAATTTTTTTCTACCGAATAATGTACAAATTTATCTTGAAGGGGGTCTAGGGGGTGGTTTTCCAAGTTTGATGGAGGTCTAGGGAGGAAACTAAGAAAATATATGAATTCATGAATTAATAGACCAAACAAACGGCCAGTCTCCCCTTATTAGTCATTGGTTTGGAAATGTCTGATCACTTTAGTTTAGTTTCCCCCCTAGACTCCCTTCAAGCATTAAATAAATGTAATAATATAAAAATATATAAATAACAAAATAAAATAAATAAATAAGCGCCCCCATACCCCCTTCGGGCTAAAATATCCCCCCCCCCCTCCCCCCCCCCAAACCCACTCCATCCCCTTAGGACCCCCTTTCAAGCTAAATTAGTAATTTTTTTCGGTAGAAATTACAGGCTCGCTATCGCTCGCCAGGACAAAACTCAACACCTAAAATGGGCTATGTGTCTTATTTTCACCACACTAATAAGAGTGAAACAAATGGGCAGCAAACGACCCTCCTGATAGACACAGTTAAGGGGAGATGGGTCGTTTTTCGGGGCCGTCTTTTTCCTCATGCTTAGCCCCATTGGTTTCATATTATAAGACTTTCGGCTCATTAGTTTGGCGATTTCAAAACCCTTCGCCCCCATTTCTTTGTCAATATTAAGACTTTTAGTGTCATTTAGGTGTCGATTTTTGTCCTGGCAAGCGATAGCAAGCCTGTAATTTAAGAGAAACCGGCCTTCGGCCGGGACATATCTCTATCGAAAAATGTACAAATTTATCTTGAAGGAGGGTCTTTGGGGGTGTATTTTAAGCTTGATGGAGGTCTAGGAAGGAAACTAATAGAATAGGGCCTACTAATAGAATAGGGCCTACTAATAGAATACGGCCTACTAATAGAATACGGCCTACTAATAGAATACGGCCTACTAATAGAATAGGGCCTACTAATAGAATAGGGCCTACTAATAGAATAGGGCCTACTAATAGAATAGGGCCTACTAAAACGATACATGAAAGAGCCAATAAAAACAGCCACTTTCCCCTTAACCCAGATACTGTATAGGCCTTTGTGGACGATAAAGCGGGTCAACCATATTCCGGGCATTACTACACCAAGGCAACGGTATAGTAACAGCAATTATAAACTTAATATACTGAAACTCTGCTCACGTAAACATTGTATTGAGGTATTTATCACAGTAGAACAATCCGATTACAAATATTTTGTATTAAGTGAAATTAAATAGTACCTGTATAAATTATACTCTTGAATATCCAAATTAATGCACAAATATTTAACACAACATCTACTTACGAATAATTTAATATCTCGGATCAAAAGAAGACTCGGATACAATCCGCCTATAACATGACTTATACGGCACTGGAATAACTCCGATACTTATATTATATTATTAACAATAATCGTATCGGCAAAGTTTGGTAAAAGTTTAGCCAGCAAAAGGTTTAAAGGGACATGGGCCGCTTTTTTGGACCCCCTTCTCCCTCATGTTTAGCTCAATTAGTTTTCAGATTTTAAGATTTTTGCCCTATTAGTTTATCGATTTTAAGACCTCTCGCCCCATTTTGTTGTCAATATTAAGACCTTTCGTGATATTTAGGTGTCGATATTTTTCCTGGCGAACGATAGTGAGCCAGTAACTTTGGAAAAAGCGGCCTTCGGCCGAGAATTTTTTCTACCGAAAAATTTACAAATTTATCTAGAAGGGGGATCTAATGGATGTATTCTTAAGTTTGATGGAGGTCTAGCGAAGACACTAAGAAATAAAGGAATAATTGAAATAGTAGACCAAAAACACGGCCCATCTCCCCTTAAGCAGGCGGCCAAAAGTTCAGCTGCGCACCTAAAAGTTCAGCTGCACACCTAAAAGTTCAGCTGCACACCTAAAAGTTCAGCTGCACACCTAAAAGTTCAGCTGCACACCTAAAAGTTCACCTGCACACCTAAAAGTTCAGCTGCACACCTAAAAGTTCAGCTGCACACCTAAAAGTTCACCTGCACACCTAAAAGTTCAGCTGCGCACCTAAAAGTTCAGCTGCACACCTAAAAGTTCAGCTGCACACCTAAAAGTTCAGCTGCACACCTAAAAGTTCAGCTGCACACCTAAAAGTTCAGCTGCACACCTAAAAGTTCAGCTGCACACCTAAAAGTTCACCTGCACACCTAAAAGTTCAGCTGCACACCTAAAAGTTCAGCTGCACACCTAAAAGTTCAGCTGCACACCTAAAAGTTCAGCTGCACACCTAAAGTTCAGCTGCACACCTAAAAGTTCAGCTGCACACCTAAAAGTTCGCCTGTGCACCCAAAAGGTCACCTGCATTATATATATGTTTGTCTATGTGGATGAGGAAGACAAAAGGCAAAACTGCCTCCCCCAGAGTTTAAAGAGTGACAGGGCCAACATCAAGGATTGTTCGAGCCAAAATGTCTGGACACTCGGAGTTTGAAGCAATTTGAATCATAGGATGAGGGAAAGATGGATTCGGGGATGAGGGAAAGATGGATTTAGGGCATGCTCAAAAGTATGCCCGTATGGCCCTATGATCACCCGCAAGACCCAAAGTTTCCCGTGAGGCCCAAAAATTGCTTGTGTGGCCCAAGGTTCTTCCACATTTCCCTAGATTCGTCTGTGTGGCCCAAAATATAGTCCTGCGGCTGCATGGCAAAATGTTCACCCAATATGTTCACCCGCATGGCCCAATATTCACCCTCACATCTGAAAGTTTGCCCACGCGAACCATAGTTTCGCTTGCACAGCCCTGCTTGCCTGCGTAGCTTAAATATAATGCTCGAGCAGACGAAAGCTCGCCTACACGGCCAAAATTTCACCCACGCGCCCGAAGGTAAATTTAACAGTGTGGCAGAAGCTTCATCACCAAGCTTAAGGTTTGCATGAGTGGCCCAAAGTTTGCTGCATGGACCAAAGTGCGGTCGCTCAACTGACCGTTTAGTTAAACAGCTATGCAGCTCAATATCTGCCCATGCGGCTTGAAATATTTGCTTGGCCAAAAATTTGATTGAACAGTTGCGCGGATCATAGCTCGCCAGCGAGGCTGAGCAGATAATTATCTTGTACACCTCAAAGTTTGCCCATGCAACCACATGTTCGCCGTGTGTCTATAAGTGTGCCTGCATGTTCAAAAGTTCACTAATATGCCCAAAACTTGAGTGTCCATAAGTTCACCCATAGTCGGGTGGCTGTGTAGCCCAAAGTTGACCGGCACAGCCAAAAATTGACCCGCAAGACCAAAGGTTTGCCCACTCGGCCCTAATTATGTTCACTGTACCAAATGTTCAATATTCTCCCACGTGATCCAATGTTCACTTGCATGCTAAATGTTCGTCTGCGCAGACTAAAATCTCCCCGCGGCTCTCAAATTTGAGTCACGTGGTCTAAAGTAACAAGAAAAAGGATCATGTGTACCATTAATCTAATGTAGTTGAAAATGTTCAATATGAAATGCAGGGAGGGGGGTTTAGGGAGGCGGTTTTGTTTTAGTCTTGGGTGCAAACATATGTCATTCGAAACTTTAAAAAACGAATCGAAAACATGAGCAATAACTAAAGAAAATATAAACCCAAGACACATCACAATAACTCCCACAACACTTCGGATGATCTAGTATTAAGGGGAGATTTCTACTTGAGGGATGATTTTCTGGGCCCATTTCTCCCTCTTGTTGAACCCCATTGCTTTTGAGATTTTTAGACGTTCGCCCCATTAGTTTGGTGATTATAATAACTTTCGCCCCATTTCTGTCAATCTTTCCTTTCGTGCCATTTAGGTGTTGATTACTTCCTGGCGAGCGATAGAGAGCCTGTAATATAAGAGGAACGGGCCTTCGGCCGTGACTTTTTTCTACCGAAAAAATTACAAATTTATCTTGAAAGGGGGTCTAATGGGTGTAAATATTTTAAGCTTGATGGAGATCTAGGGAACAAACTAAAAACCTCCCCTTATTTGCTCGTAGCAGATACCAGACTCAAATATATACAATATAATACTCTAATATACTTGCAATAGCGACTTAACCCCAATCCCTTATTAGTCCAGGAGCCAAGGGGTGTTTGCATGCATGAAAGGGCCAGAAAATCACCCGCTTGATTTAGTTAGAGGGTCCACTGGGACACCTTTTTAGCGAGGGTAGACATCCCGAAACCCGGCAGTTATCGTGTTATTCGGGGTTTTCGCTGAATTTAATGAAATCAAAATAACTCCTTTTTTTACGTGTGACGGTTACATAAATTGTAATAACTCGACAATGAAATGGTCTACAGAGCTCTTTCACAACTCAAAATAAAGCTTAAAGAATTATCTATTCAATGGATACACACACAATAATATTGGTCAATATTCAAGGTCACAAGAGGTCAAAGTATGACCTTTTCTGATGAGGAACTAAAATTTATGACTTTTCAAATTTAAATATTTGTGAAAAATAGGTAAATGGATTGAACGTTTAATGCTTTTATATTCTGGTTAGGTACACCATAGGCAAGTTTTTGAAATTAGTTGGAAAAGTTGATTACGTATTTTAACCCCTTGGCGTCCAGTACAATAATATGAAGTTTGCGAATGATATACCAATAATAACTATGTATTGGTTATATAATTATGGTACTACTGAGTCAGCTAAAGTTCTATCAAAACACTCTGTATCACAGTATCACACATTGCATATATATCTTCAAAGCAGATTTCAATTATTTGTTGTCACATTAATGAATGACCTACTTTTGGGGAGAGGGGTGAGCCGGGGATACAGTTGGAAATGTATTCTGTGATGTGTCACATTAATGGCCTAGGTTTTGACATCCTTTTACCTGACATTTGCAGTAAGGGCAGCATTTCATATCTAGTTGTCTGCAGACACAGCGTTTAGTAGAGCAGGAGGTACATTTACAGGGCATTGCAAAGTCATCCGGTAGCAAGACTTGAAGATGGTAAGGTTGAAGAATGCCATCTTCTTCAATGAAACCAAAGTCTCTGGGATCCAGTTGAGGATTGCTTAGGCAGTGTAGCTGTAGATATGTCCCAAAGAATGCCCTGAGGACATGACCTTTGACTGATTGGCTGGTGGGAGGCAGTTCCAAAATGGTCTTTTTGCTGTGGTGGTAGAGGTAGTACCGTAATTCATCCATTGTTCTGCATGAGGTTCCTGATTTGTACACATTCACAAGGAACTCTTCCACCAAGATGAAGTTAATACAGTTCAATTCCTTTCCAAAATCAATCAGATAATGCACCGGATCTGCCTTCAGTGCAGCAGCCTTTGTACCAAATTTACTTATGGAATCACAACCAGTGAGATGGTGCAGGGCAACTAAGATGTTGCAAGTATCTGATCCCAACTTATTGCCTAGAACATGAAGGGGAATGTATCTTGTGGTATTACCAACATGAAGGGGAATGTATCTTGTGGTATTACCAACATGAAGGGGAATGTATCTTGTGGTATTACCAACATGAAGGGGTATGTATCTTGTGGTATTACCAACATGAAGGGGTATGTATCTTGTGGTATTACCAACATGAAGGGGAATGTATCTTGTGGTATTACCAACATGAAGGGGTATGTATCTTGTGGTATTACCAACATGAAGGGGAATGTATCTTGTGGTATTGCCAACATGAAGGGGAATGTATCTTGTGGTATTACCAACATGAAGGGGTATGTATCTTGTGGTATTACCAACATGAAGGGGTATGTATCTTGTGGTATTACCAACATGAAGGGGTATGTATCTTGTGGTATTACCAACATGAAGGGGTATGTATCTTGTGGTATTACCAACATGAAGGGGTATGTATCTTGTGGTATTACCAACATGAAGGGGTATGTATCTTGTGGTATTACCAACATGAAGGGGAATGTATCTTGTGGTATTACCAACATGAAGGGGTATGTATCTTGTGGTATTACCAACATGAAGGGGTATGTATCTTGTGGTATTACCAACATGAAGGGGTATGTATCTTGTGGTATTACCAACATGAAGGGGTATGTATCTTGTGGTATTACCAACATGAAGGGGTATGTATCTTGTGGTATTACCAACATGAAGGGGTATGTATCTTGTGGTATTACCAACATGAAGGGGAATGTATCTTGTGGTATTACCAACATGAAGGGGTATGTATCTTGTGGTATTACCAACATGAAGGGGAATGTATCTTGTGGTATTACCAACATGAAGGGGAATGTATCTTGTGGTATTACCAACATGAAGGGGTATGTATCTTGTGATATTACCAACATGAAGGGGAATGTATCTTGTGGTATTACCAACATGAAGGGGAATGTATCTTGTGGTATTACCAACATGAAGGGGTATGTATCTTGTGGTATTACCAACATGAAGGGGAATGTATCTTGTGGTATTACCAACATGAAGGGGAATGTATCTTGTGGTATTACCAACATGAAGGGGTATGTATCTTGTGGTATTACCAACATGAAGGGGTATGTATCTTGTGGTATTACCAACATGAAGGGGTATGTATCTTGTGGTATTACCAACATGAAGGGGAATGTATCTTGTGGTATTACCAACATGAAGGGGTATGTATCTTGTGGTATTACCAACATGAAGGGGTATGTATCTTGTGGTATTACCAACATGAAGGGGTATGTATCTTGTGGTATTACCAACATGAAGGGGTATGTATATTGTGGTATTACCAACATGAAGGGGTATGTATCTTGTGGTATTACCAACATGAAGGGGTATGTATCTTGTGGTATTACCAACATGAAGGGGAATGTATCTTGTGGTATTACCAACATGAAGGGGTATGTATCTTGTGGTATTACCAACATGAAGGGGTATGTATCTTGAGGTATTACCAACATGAAGGGGTATGTATCTTGTGGTATTACCAACATGAAGGGGTATGTATCTTGTGGTATTACCAACATGAAGGGAAATGTATCTTGTGGTATTACCAACACCAGCACGAATCCACATCTCTCGTAGGCCATGTGCCTTCAGAAGCGACCAATAGTGTAGGGCCAAGATTACTACATCAGTATCATTTGATATAATAACCACTCTCTTAGTCCCATTCTCAACTGTATGACGAGCATGTGGGATAATTCTGACGTCGGCCTCTTCAATCGTTGTGTCTAGATCAGGTAATGGTGTCTCTTTTCCATTCAAAATAGCCAGGCATGGTTCAATTTCAGGTGGAAGTCCAATCGAGCTAACAACTGTATCTGTCATCGGTTTTGGATTGGTTAAGATGCGTTGTCGAATGAGTTTCTGTAGCTTGGATTTGTTTGCAGATGAGGCCCAGAATGCATCCATTGTGACTGGCAATTGTGTTCATGTACCTATCCCATATAAATCAATTGGGCTGCAACCACACCTTCTAGTTCTTTCGCTGTCCTTTACTGAACCCTCAATGTATGTGTCAAAGACGAAGTCGACACGTTTAGAGTTGCTGCCAAGTCCATATGACACCTCCAAGAACTTATCGCAGAGTTCACCAAAGGTGTTCATCTGGGATACCCGCATACGACGAAGGCCTGCCATTACATCAATGATAGTCACTGTATTTGCTGGCTTCCATTTAGATGGTGGTATATAGTCTGCTTTTTCAAAGTGTTTTTCTAACTCAGTGCACAGTTCACTTTTGTTTGGTTTGGTCATTAGTCCATTCTTGTCAAAGAGGTAACTGCTGTCAATCAGGTCAAACCCCAGCAAATGTTTCATGTCATATCCTCGGACACGAGCAATGTCATAGATCTTCTGGGTTTCTGCCATTTGCTTCTTGGTCTCTTTGCATGTAGACTTATAGGTACTTTGGTCTCCCTCATGGATTTGAATGTCTTAAGGTTCGTCCTGTGAATGGTATCAAAAATGGATCTGTGTTTCATTACGATTCTTTCATTTTGGAATGTCTCATACTTCTTCCTAGATCTTTCATCAAATTCGAGCAGATTGTCACGGATTTCCTTTGTCATGATTTCCTGTGTGAGGATGTTGTGAAGCTTGTCTTTGTCTCCTTCACACGGTAACGTCATGGGGTTGTCATGTTCTTTTACATACTCAATCATATCCTGAATCAATGGCTCAGATGACCTTGTTGCTGATAAGTTGAACTCGTGGTTTACTAAAAGTTCTGTGCTAGGTGTGACGACTCCACTGACCTGACGTTGGAAATTGACAACAGCTAACATTTCATGGTAAATGATCTCCCACTGAGCAACGAATTGCTTCTTTTTGGTGCTACCGATGATACCCCCAGCACTCTTCTGGGATCGATTTATCGTCTGCTCGAGACACATGTCTGCCCCTACAGCACTGAATGGTCCATCTGTCCGCTTCACCACGAACTTGCCTGCCAGGAAACTCTTGTACACATCTTCTGGTAGCTTTCTCATATCTTCTAGGTATAATGAAGCCCATCTAAAATAGTTGACCCTATCACATCCAGCAAATAGCGGCAGCACAGATTGAACACTTTGGAGATGGAGTTTCCAGTCTCCCTCACGGTCTGCCCTAACCAAGTCCTTTAGAACAGCCCCCATTCTGACGAAGTGGTCCCAGAATGTAAAAGTCTCTGACGCTGCACTTCTCTGACATCTAAATTGATTGAAGTCTTCAACCAGTGAGTTGGACATAAATGCCTCCAAATGAACCTTGCTTTCCTCCCTCTTCTTTTCTGCTACAGAGTTTTTCAACAGTCTCAGATGCTCAAGCTCATCCCTGTACCTCTCAATTCCTTCCACTTTGAAGAACTCCGCCCACTTCAGCCTTTCTATACACTCAGAGAGCATGAACAAACCCTTCAATGACCTCGTATAATGTGATCCATCAAGAACTGATCTTACCACATTTTGGCCAAATGCTTTAGACTCTACCAATATAGTTTCTGCTCCACTGCCATTAATGAGCTTTCCTATCGCACCCATGACTACCTTAATCATATGAAAAGAGCCGAGACATAACACCAAGTTATTAAATTCAAATGGTTTGCTCATGGTGATTTCACAGGCAATGTGATACACCCCCTCATCACATACCACGGGCAAGTGTGTTTGGTCTAGTTGACTCAAAATATTCTGGAAGTTTTTTAATGCTGTGTAAACTGTGCCATATTCCGTAACAGGGTGGGGAAGGACTGGTAGGAAACCTACAACCTTCTGACACACATTCTCATCAGTAATAAGAGAGTTAAAGGCACTCCAAGAGGGCATTGTTTGGTCCATAGTTGTTTCTTTAACACCTTCCGTCATACATGATAGATCCATTCTACTTACAGTCCAAGCTACGTCCTTCCTGCTGACACTTTTTGCATGTGATTTGTCTATTTTGTACAGTTCTTCCGGAACTTCGTAGATTGTTGGAAGGCTTGGCTTTTTAGCAGTTTTAGTGTAAGGAAACAAAGTCTGGCAACCTAACTCTTGTGTGAATTGTCTCTCTCTGTGGGTGACACCAGTCTCCGATATCTTAGGCTTACTCTTCAGAGTCACTCCTTGAAGTTTGTCCTGCATAAGAATCATAACAGTGTCATGACTTCCTCCTATGCCAGATAGTGTTGCTTCCTCATGATCAAAATTATCAAAGGCCCCCAACGTGAAGCTTGATGTGTTTAAATGACTAGGAAGTGGGACCTGACCCTGACTTGCTTCTGTAACAAATGATGCCATATCAGAATGATAGCGGAGTAGCTCGTCATAACTAATTGCCAGTCCAAACCTATTGAGACTAGAAATAAGCGTTTTTGACCTACACACATTATAAATAGCTTCAGAGTTCAACATGTGCAAAGGGGTTCGCTTTTTACCATTATTTACAATGTAAAAGATGACTTGATACACAGATAGTACTTTTTTTATCTTGGAAGATCTAGTGTCACTCTCCTCATAAATTTTAGGCTCACCATCTACAATATTGTCACTGTGTAAAATATCAACATCAAAAAGAGCTGACAAAAAGTCTGCAACGTCACTGGGAATTATCATGTCAGAATATGCTTTCTCAAGTTCATTGGCATCACAGAACCTGTCATTCAGCTCAAAGTCTTCGTTGAGGATGCAATCTCTCAACATGGTACCACACTTTCTTACTGTTTCCCTATCTAACAACCTTTCACTTCTCTCTGGCTCTGTCTCAGCTGCACCTGGCTTGAAAACAATGGTGTTTTTTTTTTAACCAGTTGGGACAAAAAATGAGACATCCCCCCCAAACAGGTGGATTAGGTACATTTTCACATCCCTGTTTGTGTACGTAAAACGAGTTTGATCATTACTCCGCGCTTCATTACAGCACTTGGAAATATAAGTCAGGTTATAGCATCTCCCCGAATTCAACCCTGGTTCTAAATCTTTCATAAAATTTGCAAAGATATCAAACTTCTGCTGGCCAGTTGGCGTTGACGATGATTCAGTTGCTACTTTCTCTCCTTTCCTGATGTAGTTACGAATACACTGGGTGTGACAGTAAAGATCCGCTCCAAATACGGCATTCGCATCTTGCAAGTCGGAAGTTCGGGTAAACACATCATCCTGAAGTATCATGGCTGCCTTTAGGAATGATTCAGCCCGTCCTTTTTCAGAAATCCTCCATTTATCGTATACGTTGTTGTGTTTTGGATTTCCACAAATGACACATTTCTTTAAAAACTTGTTAATATTAGCTGGCAGAGATGCGGAGTCTCGAGAATCCACCATAGACCGTCTACTCCTTTTAGAGGATGAGCTATCCTCTGGGGAATAAGCAGCAATATCCGTGGAGACTTCGGTTAACTGCTTGAGTTTATCCAGTGTTTTCTTGAGGGTATACTGTTTATAACATTCGTTAGTAACATGGTATAAGAATTTGCCTTTGTCCACTTGCTTCAGTCTTTCAAAAACTACGTCCTTTCTCACTTCCGCTGCTTCAATGATACGTGCCCTGCCATTCTCTGTGCTGGTCGTTTCACATTTATCATCATACTTTTGGCAGATTATGAATTTCTTGGGATCGCAAGAACCACTTGAGGATGGTGACTGTGATGCCCTTAATCTTTTCTTTAGTAAGCCAGACATTCTTCACTGAAAACAAAAAAACAAAAATTAGTTTTCCCAAAATTTTAAATGAACAATATATGAAAAGAGAACATAAAATACACTGGATTAACTAATTTTTGCATTCCGATTGCAATCCTAAAGAATACAAATTACGGCATATATCTGTTATGCTTCAGTACGTTGATACGGTATATATACCTTTTATTGATTGCTACACAGGGGTTAAAATATGTAATCAACTTTTCCAACTAATTTTAAAAACTTGCCTATGGTGTACCTAACCAGAATATAAAAGCATTAAACGATCAATCCATTTACCTATTTTTCACAAATATTTAATTTTGAAAAGTCATACATTTTAGTTCCTCATCAGAAAAGGTCATACTTTGACATCTTGTGACCTTGGGTATTGACCAATCTTATTGTGTTTGTATCCATTGAATAGATAATTCTTTAAGCTTTATTTTGAGTGGTGAAAGAGCTCTGTAGACCATTTCATTGCCGAGTTATTGTAATTTATGTAACCGTCACACGTAAAAAAGGGAGTTATTTTGATTTCGTTAAATTCATCGAAAACCCCGAATAACACGATAACTGCCGGGTTTCGGGATGTCTACCGTCGCTAAAAAGGTGTCCCAGTGGACCCTCTAACTAAATCAAGCGGGTGATTTTCTGGCCCATTCATGCATGCAAACACCCCCTGGCTCCAGGAATACTAATGAATATGTCCTCTACCGGCATCAATGTCTCATCAATATAAACCAACCACACCAACACCACTAGGGCCGCCACATTAAGGGGAGATAGGGCGTTTTTCTGGTCCCCCTTCTCCCTCATGATAAGTTTTCAGATTGTTTAGAAGTTCGACCCATTAGTTTGGCGATTTTAAGACCTTTCATACCATTTCTTTGTCAATATTAGGACCATTCGTGCCATTTAGGTGTCGATTTCTACCAGGCGAGCGATAGCGAGCCTTTAATTATAGGAGGAGCCGGCCTTTGGCCGGATCATTTTTCTACCGACAAATTTGCAAATTTATTTTGAAGGGGGTTCTAGGGTATGTTTGTTTATACTTGATGGAGGTCTTTGGAGGAAACTAAAAAAAAATAGAAAACAAAAAATAATATTAATAATAATAATAATAAATAAGGAGATCACAAAACAGAAAATAAATAGCCCCTCCCCCCTTAATGAATATGTCCTCTAACAGCATCAATGTTTCATCAGTATAAACTAACCACATCACCACCGAGTCCAACAACACCACTAAAGGCCGTCACATTAACGTCATTATCAATTATACCGCAGTAAACCCCCCCCCCCACCCCCCCGCCCTTTACCGGATATATCATTAATGTAAACTAAACCGTTTGTTAAAAGTATAAATATACATTCCAGACATTATTACCAGAATCATTACAAAGGCCTTCAAACAAATCCGTTCCGTACCCCAGTAATGAATATACGAGTGATCAGCATCAAGGCCTCATATATTGTATATATATATATATATATATATATATATATATATATATATATATATATATATATATATATATATATAAAACAACTAATTTTACAGCAACTATTCCCATCACAATAAGGGGAGATGGTAGGTTTTGCTGGGCATCCTTCTCCCTCACGCTCTTGGGGTATTTGAGTTACAGAGATTAGAGGTCACGATTTCTGGCCTACTTATAGTGAATGGACTATAAAGCATTCTTCCGTGGCGCATATCCTGCCTACCAAAGTTCGTGAACATCAGTTAATAACTTTGTCAGATGCCTAACCAGGTGGAGGTATGTGCTCTACCATCCACCTCCTACATTGAACCACTTCTTCCTTGATTGTATATCCTATCTGCCCAACACATTTCTTGAAAATGTGTTCATAAAGTTTTGAGATATCTTGTTTACAGACAAACGAAGGCAAAAACATAAGCAATAGGGCTAAATATGCGGGAGAAAGGTGTCAAGAAAAAAATCCTTCAAGTGGAAATCTCCCCTTAACCCTTTCTCTATGACGACATAATGTTCGTCTTATTCTGATCACCATTAGCCGAATTATTTTAGCTTATGATCTATGTCTAGGACTGAATGGTGTAAATACTAACTTTCAATCCATTTCTTTGGCAATTTAAAGACCTTTCGTGCCACTTAAGTGTCAATGTTTTCCTCACGAGTAATAGCCAGACGGGCGGGAAATTTTTCTACCCAAAAATGTAATTAAAATAATTATTGTAATTGTACTTGGATTATTCTTGTCAAATTATATTAATATAAAATTTTCTTACCAAAATTATTATAAGTGAATATTATATTGTACTTCAAATTCAATTTAAGATGATACAAATTTGTTAGGCATCTATAAAGAATTATATACCGTTAATGAAAGCAAAACCGTTTATTAAAAGTATTAATATACATTCCAGACATTATTACAAGAATCATTATAAAGGCCTTCCAACAAATCCCTTCCGTTCCCCAGTAATGAATATACCAGGGATCAGCATCAAGGCCTCATCAATATATAACAACTCATTTTACAGCAACTATTCCCGGCACATTAAGGGGAGATGGTAGGTTTTGCTGGACACCCTTCTCCCTCACGCTTAACCCCATTAGTTTGGCGATTTTAATAGATTTCGTCTTATTTCTCTGTCAATAGTAAGACTGTTCGTGTCATTAAAGTGTCGACTTTTTCCTGGCGAGCGAAAGCCAGCCTGGGGAACCGGCCTTAGGCCGGAAAATTTTTCTACACAAAAATTTACAAATTTATCTTGAAAGGGGGTCTAAGGGGTGTAATTTTAAGCTTGATGGAGGTTTAGGGAACAAATTAACATGATAAACATTTATTAGGCATCTATATAGAATTATATATCGTTAATGTAAACAAAACCGTTTATTAAAAGTATTAATATACATTCCAGACATTATTACCCGAATCATTACAAAGGGTTCCCAGTAATGACTATACCAGGGATCAGCATCAAGGCTTCCCAGTAATGACTATACCAGGGATCAGCATCAAGGCTTCCCAGTAATGACTATACCAGGGATCAGCATCAAGGCTTCCCAGTAATGACTATACCAGGGATCAGCATCAAGGCCTTATAAATATAAAATATTTAGTTTTAGCGCAACTATTCTCAACACATTAATGGCGGATGGGTATATTTATTTGACTTTTTATTGATATTTTTATTATTTTCTTTGTTTCCTCCCTAGACCTCCATCAAACTAAAACAAAAAAAAATAGACCCTCCGAGATAAATTTGTAAATTTTCGGTAAAAAAATTCTCAGCCGAAGGCGGATTCCTTATTTAAAAAATCGACACCTACATGGCACGAAAGGTCCTAATACAGACACAACAATGGGGTGAAAGGTCTTAAAATCGCCAAACTAATGGGCCGAACGTCTTATAATCTGAGAACTAATAGGGCTAAACCGTGAGGGAGAAGGGGGGCCAGAAAAACGACCCATCTCTCCTTTATCCTTTTCGTAAGCTATGACACATTGTTTTTAAAATACCGTGACATACATAGTCTTCACTATACCGTATTCATTCCTGTATGGCACACATCTAGACCACTATACCTCTATAACTAAACATCTACTACTGAAATCAAGCTAATTTTGTTATCATCTGGGACGAATCAGCCAGAGAATAGGTGTGGACATTTAGGGTCTATTTGCTCTTGTCCTTCTTGAGTTACCGAGGTTAGGAGTCAGGATTTCTGGGCTCCTTATAGTGAATGAACTGTAGAACATTTCCGGTACAGAGGTTTATTGACTGGAGGAACTTATTCATAGAACAGATATACGAATATAGTTTATATTAGTATATTATTGTACAGAAATAGTAGGTTGGACATGTAACACAACACAATAGTAATTACAATACTAACTAATGGGGCACTCGGGAGAGAGAATACCTCTGCTTACGCTGGCAGAGGTATTCTCTCTACCGATCGCCTTGTAAATGGAAAATGTCTTCGTTGGTACATAATATCCTATCTACCCAATAATTTCCGTGAACATAGGTTCATAATTTTGTGAGCCGCCTACGCTGTGTGTTAAAAGAGTTAATAAAATATTCACAACCGCATTACAACAAATACTTTCCATTTAGCTCAGTAATGAATATGCCCTCTAACAGCATCAATGTCTCATCAATATAAACTAACCACATCACTGAGCCCAACAACACAACTATGGCCGTCACGTTAACGTCATTATCAATTATACCGCAGAGATCCCCCCCCCCCCCCCACCCCGCTCACCCCTTTACCGGACATTGGTAGGTTGTCGCAGGTTAATGATGCAATAATGATATGTACAGTATACGAGTGAGTTACATAGAGTTACAGATAAATAGACTGCAGAGGCCTTACGGTCCATACTAGGCAGTCCGGACTGAATGCTAACATAGAATTTGCTACAAAATGGAAGGCAAGGATGGCAAAGCAGCAGGCTCTCTCCCCACTCACCACACCCTCCGACCTTGGGTTAGCGTGACATTAAGTTAGGGAAACAAGGCCCCCAGAAGAATGAGAACATTTCAACTGGGAAATTCATAGTAAAGAAGGAAGTTGAGAAATATTATAGACTCCTGATGCATAAACAAATTTATTTATTTTTTCTATATTACTTCACCCTCCCCAAACTGGATATCTAGCCTCCTTTTGAATGTGTCAATTGTATTATGTTGTACTTTCTCTGGCAGTTTTCTCCACTCGTTGACCACATTATGTGTGAAGAAGTGCTTTGTAACATCAAGATTCGCCCTCCTAGGTTTTAATTTAATCCCATTCCCCTGAGTTGATGTACTAGTATTGAATTTGAACAGTAGATCTATATCAGTTTTGCTAAAGAGAGAGAGAGCATGGGTAGCGTTAATGTTGCACACACACAAACGCATATATATATATATATATATATATATTATATATATATATATATATATATATATACAGTATATATACTGTATATACTGTATATATACTGTATATATAGTAAATATTTGTTTCATATACAGTATATATATATATTTTTTTCATTAGGGACTGATGGGGCTTTTCTCATAATCTAGACTCTAGAAGACGAACTAGAAATACATTGCTCGAAAATGGCAAGATCAATCAAAACCCTGAATAACAATTAAACAACATATTATAATAACCTCCAAAGCGTCGCCCCAGATAGTGTTAACCGGTGACAACACCTGACAGTCAATGTTGAGGGGGAGGGAGTTACTTTTTCCGGACCCTCTTCTCCCTCATGGTTAACCCATTACTTTGGCGATTTGTAGACCTCTCGTCCCATTTCTTTATCAATAAAAACCTTTCGTGCTATTTAGGTGTCGATTATTTCATGGCGAGCGATAGCGCGCTTATAATATTGAAGGATCCGACCTTCGGCCATGACATTTTTCTACCGAAAAATGTATATATTTATCTTGAAAGGGGGCTAAGGGGTGTAATGTTAAGCTTGATGAAGGTCAAGGGAACAAACTAATAACCTCCCTTTAACCGCTGGCAACACTAAACTATGTGAACTATAACACATACTGTATATACAGTATATAGCTCACCAACTATAACACATACTGTATATACAGTATATAGCTCACCAACTATAACACATATATACTGTATATAGTATATAGCTCACCACTATAACACATATATACTGTATATACAGTATATAGCTCACCAACTATAACACATACTGTATATACAGTATATAGCTCACCAACTATAACACATACTGTATATACAGTATATAGCTCACCAACTATAACACATATATACTGTATATACAGTATATAGCTCACCAACTATAACACATACTGTATATACAGTATATAGCTCACCAACTATAACACATACTGTATATACAGTATATAGCTCACCAACTATAACACATACTGTATATACAGTATATAGCTCACCAACTATAACACATACTGTATATACAGTATATAGCTCACCAACTATAACACATATACTGTATATACAGTATATAGCTCACCAACTATAACACATACTGTATATACAGTATATAGCTCACCAACTATAACACATACTGTATATACAGTATATAGCTCACCCACTATAACACATACTGTATATAGCTCACCAACTATAACACATATATACTGTATATACAGTATATAGCTCACCAACTATACATACTGTATACAGTATATAGCTCACCAACTATAACACATACTGTATATACAGTATATAGCTCACCAACTATAACACATACTGTATATACAGTATATAGCTCACCCACTATAACACATACTGTATATAGCTCACCAACTATAACACATATATACTGTATATACAGTATATAGCTCACCAACTATAACACATATATACTGTATATACAGTATATAGCTCACCAACTATAACACATACTGTATATACAGTATATAGCTCACCAACTATAACACATACTGTATATACAGTATATAGCTCACCAACTATAACACATACTGTATATACAGTATATAGCTCACCCACTATAACACATACTGTATATAGCTCACCAACTATAACACATATATACTGTATATACAGTATATAGCTCACCAACTATAACATACTGTATATACAGTATATAGCTCACCAACTATAACACATATATACTGTATATACAGTATATAGCTCACCAACTATAACACATACTGTATATACAGTATATAGCTCACCAACTATAACACATATATACTGTATATACAGTATATAGCTCACCAACTATAACACATACTGTATATACAGTATATAGCTCACCAACTAAGGTATAAGGTAAGTCTGTGTCGATTGTGGGCGACTCCATGGTAAGACATTTAGTTAGGGCTACCCGCACTAAACTTAGGAAGGTTGTGTGTCTGCCTGGCCATGGAGTTGGGAGGGTTTTAGAGAAGATGGACCACATCTTGGAAGATAGTGGAGATAACCCCATTATCTGTCTCAGTGCCGGGAGTAACGATGTTGGTAAGGGTAGAAGTGAGGAACTGCTGCAGCAGTATCGGGATGTGTTAGATAAAGTTAGGATGAAGGGAGGGATCCCTGTAGTACATTGTATCCTACCCAGAAGAGGAGTTCCCAAGGAATGGACATCCAGGGCGATTGGTGTCAATTGCCGTTTGGAGAAATATTGCAAAGAAAAAGCAATACCATTCATTGATAACTGGGATAGTTTCTATGGGAGAGATGGGATGTACGCAAGGGATGGGGTTCATCTTTCACGGTTAGGGGTTTCTACATTAGCTAGTTCTTTAGATAGGGTGGTTGTGGGGTTTTGAACAGAAATATTGAGAGTGTAAATGAGAGGTTAATTGGAACAATTTTAGCGTCAGGCGAAAGCGATAAGGATATTCAGTCTCATGCTAAAAATGATGACTATAATGCAAATAATAGTAGTGATGGTGCAACAGAAGATGGAAATGTCGCTAAAAACAAAGGTAAATTAGGTATAAAGAAAAGAAGTAAATTGAGAGTATATTACACAAACTGTAGGAGTCTATGTAACAAAATGAACGAACTTAGAGCCCTTGTTAGCAAAGAAAATATAGACATAATAGCGCTAACTGAAACGTGGATTAATACAGAAACCAGGCATTTTTTAGCAGAATTTGATATACCAGGATATAGTTTGTTTAAATATGACCGAACAAGTAAGAGGGGTGGCGGTATAGCAGTGTTTGTCAGGAGTACATTAAAAAGCTGTATTAAATCAGGTATTAGACTAAATAACGATAATGAAAGTGTTTGGGTAGAGGTTAACGAAGGTAGTGAGACCATAGTTATTGGAGTTATGTATAGACCGCCAAATATGAGTAGAAATGACGGAACGTCATTATGGGAGGAAATTAAAATGGCATCAAGGTTTAGCAATGTGTGCATTATGGGGGATTTTAATTTTCCGAATATAGATTGGCAGCATCAAATAGGAGACTCTGATTCTGAGGAGTTTATAGAGGTAGTACAAGATAGTTTTTTATTTCAATTCATAGATACGCCGACTAGAGGTAATAATATTCTCGATTTAGTTTTCAGTAACAATGAACATATGGTAAATAATGTAGAGATAGGGGACCACCTAGGAAATAGTGACCACAATTCTGTGTATTTTAATATACAATGGAAAGGTAATACCAGAGAGAATACAACATTAATACCTGACTTTAGAAAAGCCAATTATGGTGGGTTAAGAAGAGCCCTATTAGCGGACCCTATGGTCAAAAAATTAAGTCGATCCAGGTGTCCAAATGAGTGTACCCCTTCTCAGGCACCTGTCATCTTAAGTCAGGAAGAGACGTCAACCTTGGTAGATACATACGATAATTTTATCAAGTCAGTATTCAATGCACAAAATAAATACATCCCCAAAAGAAAATTTAGATCAACACAGAACCAACCCAAATGGATGAATAATAGACTATTAGATCTTCTAGGACAAAAGAGAGGAATATATAGAAAAATTAGAAAAGGCGAAATTCACCTACTTGCTTACTATCAGAATCTATCAAGACAGGTAAAAAAGGATATTAGGAAAGAAAAAAGAAATTATGAAATTAAGGTTGCCAATGACTCAAAAAATAATCCTAAAGCTTTTTACCAACTATATAAATCCAAGGTTAGAGATGTAATTGGTCCCCTTAAAACTTCGATAGGAGAAATGACAGAAAATGATTTAGAAATGTGCAGTACATTAAATGGTCAATTTCTTTCCGTTTTCACTAATGAAAATTTGGCACAGTTTCCAGAAGTCCGTAAGGTATATAGCGATAGTATAGAAAATAGGTTAAGTACGGTTACTATAAGTAGAAATGATGTGCTTAAGGAAATTGACAGACTGAAACCTCATAAATCGCCTGGTCCTGATGAGGTATATGCTAGAGTATTAAAAGAATGTAGGGATGAGTTAAGTTACCCATTAACATTTTTATTTAACAAGTCATTGGAGACAGGTATAGTTCCAGAAGCTTGGAAGCTTGCAAACGTAGTTCCGATCTTCAAAAAAGGTGACAAATCAATAGCATCCAATTACCGTCCCATTAGTCTTACATCAATCATAGGAAAGCTACTAGAGTCAATTATTGCTAGTAAAATTAGAAACCACTTAGATACATTTAATTTAATAAATTCTTCTCAGCATGGATTCACTCAGGGACGTTCTTGCCTTACTAATTTGCTTAGTTTTTCTCAGAGGTATATGAAGCAGTAGATAATGACAAGTCATATGATATAATATATTTAGATTTCAGTAAAGCTTTCGACAGAGTCCCCCACGAGAGATTGATGAGAAAGGTTGAGGCGCATGGAATAGGTGGGGCGTTGTTGGGATGGATTAGGTCATGGCTAATTGGTAGGAAGCAGAGAGTCAGCATAAATGGTACGAAGTCAGAATGGGGAGCAGTCAAAAGTGGTGTCCCCCAGGGATCTGTATTAGGTCCTCTGTTGTTTGTTATATACATAAATGACCTTGATTTAGGTATAACTAGTAGGATAAGTAAATTTGCAGACGATACCAAGATGGGGAGAACAATTGATTCAGATAGAGATATAGAGTGCCTCCAAAGGGATCTAGATACCTTACACGAATGGTCAGTAAATTGGCAGATGAAGTTTAACATTGACAAATGCAAGGTATTAAAGATAGGGAAGATGCATACAAATGTTAAATATAAACTAGCTAATGTGGAATTAGAAAACTCGAATTGTGAGAAAGATCTAGGTGTGTTTGTTAGCAATGATTTGAAGCCTAGACAACAGTGTATAAGCGTTCGAAACAAGGCAAACAGGATTCTCGGGTTCATCTCAAGGAGTGTGAGTAACAGAACTGCTGATGTTATCTTAAAACTTTACTTGTCATTAGTGAGACCCCATATGGATTATGCTGTTCAATTTTGGTGTCCTTATTACAGAATGGACATAGATTCATTGGAGAGAGTACAACGTAGAATGACAAAAATGATCCATAATATTAGAAATCTTCCGTATAAAGAAAGGTTGAAGAAATTAGGCTTACATTCGTTAGAGAGACGCAGAGTTAGAGGGGATATGATAGAGGTGTTCAAGTGGGTTAGTGGGATTAACAAAGGGGACATGACAAATGTACTAAAGCTCAGTGATAGCGAAAGAACTCGTACCAATGGTTTCAAATTAGATAAATTTCGTTTCAGAAAAGATATAGGCAAATATTGGTTTGGTAACAGAGTTGTAGATGGGTGGAATGGACTACCAAGTGCTATAGTGGGATTAAAAACGATAGGGAGCTTTAAGATAAAATTGGATAAGCATATGGACGAGAAGGGTTGGGTGTGAAGGGGGATCAGCAGGGTTGGGCCAATCAGCGCTCTGCAGACCCCCGTAATCCTGCGTTAATCTCTAACCGTTTTGGTAAGATGATCCTCAGGGTATTAGAGTGTTGAGCCTATAATTGGGCTTTGTAATTGGGGTTGTGTGGGACAGGGATCTGCCTTGCTTAGGCCAATCGGCTTTCTGCAGACTCCCATTTTCTTATGTTCTTATGTTCTTAACTATAACACATACTGTATATACAGTATATAGCTCACCCACTATAACACATACTGTATATAGCTCACCAACTATAACACATATACTGTATATACAGTATAGCTCACCAACTATAACAATATATACTGTATATACAGTATATAGCTCACCAACTATAACACATACTGTATATACAGTATATAGCTCACCAACTATAACACATACTGTATATACAGTATATAGCTCACCCACTATAACACATACTGTATATAGCTCACCAACTATAACACATATATACTGTATATACAGTATATAGCTCACCAACTATAACACATACTGTATATACAGTATATAGCTCACCAACTATAACACATATATACTGTATATACAGTATATAGCTCACCAACTATAACACATACTGTATATACAGTATATAGCTCACCAACTATAACACATATACTGAATATACAGTATATAGCTCACCACTATAACACATACTGTATATACAGTATATAGCTCACCAACTATAACACATACTGTATATACAGTATATAGCTCACCCACTATAACACATACTGTATATAGCTCACCAACTATAACACATATATACTGTATATACAGTATATAGCTCACCAACTATAACACATACTGTATATACAGTATATAGCTCACCAACTATAACACATACTGTATATACAGTATATAGCTCACCCACTATAACACATACTGTATATAGCTCACCAACTATAACACATATATACTGTATACAGTATATAGCTCACTATAACTTAACTATCTCAGTATACAGTATATAGCTCACCAACTATAAATACTGTATATACAGTATATAGCTCACCCACTATAACACATACTGTATATAGCTCACCAACTATAACACATATACTGTATATACAGTATATAGCTCACCAACTATAACACATACTGTATATACAGTATATAGCTCACCAACTATAACACATATATACTGTATATACAGTATATAGCTCACCAACTATAACACATACTGTATATACAGTATATAGCTCACCAACTATAACACATATACTGTATATACAGTATATAGCTCACCAACTATAACACATACTGTATATACAGTATATAGCTCACCAACTATAACACATACTGTATATACAGTATATAGCTCACCACTATAACACATACTGTATATAGCTCACCAACTATAACACATATACTGTTATACAGTATATAGCTCACCAACTATAACACATACTGTATATACAGTATATAGCTCACCAACTATAACACATACTGTATATACAGTATATAGCTCACCCACTATAACACATACTGTATATAGCTCACCAACTATAACACATATATACTGTATATACAGTATATAGCTCACCAACTATAACACATATATACTGTATATACAGTATATAGCTCACCAACTATAACACATATATACTGTATATAGCTCACCAACTATAACATACTGTATATAGCTCACCAACTATAACACATATACTGTATATACAGTATATAGCTCACCAACTATAAATACTGTATATACAGTATATAGCTCACCAACTAACACATACTGTATATACAGTATATAGCTCACCAACTATAACACATACTGTATATACAGTATATAGCTCACCAACTATAACACATACTGTATATACAGTATATAGCTCACCAACTAACATACTGTATATACAGTATATAGCTCACCAACTATAACACATACTGTATATACAGTATATAGCTCACCAACTATAACACATACTGTATATACAGTATATAGCTCACCAACTATAACACATACTGTATATACAGTATATAGCTCACCAACTATAACACATATACTGTATATACAGTATATAGCTCACCAACTATAACACATATACTGTATATACAGTATATAGCTCACCAACTATAACATACTGTATATACAGTATATAGCTCACCAACTATAACACATACTGTATATACAGTATATAGCTCACCAACTATAACACATACTGTATATACAGTATATAGCTCACCAACTATAACACATACTGTATATACAGTATATAGCTCACCCACTATAACACATACTGTATATAGCTCACCAACTATAACACATATACTGTATATACAGTATATAGCTCACCAACTATAACACATATACTGTATATACAGTATATAGCTCACCAACTATAACACATACTGTATATACAGTATATAGCTCACCAACTATAACACATACTGTATATACAGTATATAGCTCACCAACTATAACACATACTGTATATACAGTATATAGCTCACCAACTATAACACATACTGTATATACAGTATATAGCTCACCAACTATCACATACTGTATATACAGTATATAGCTCACCAACTATAACATATATACTGTATATACAGTATAGCTCACCAACTATAACACATATACTGTATATACAGTATATAGCTCACCAACTATAACATACTGTATATACAGTATATAGCTCACCAACTATAACACATACTGTATATACAGTATATAGCTCACCAACTAACACATATACTGTATATACAGTATATAGCTCACCAACTTAACACATACTGTATATACAGTATATAGCTCACCAACTATAACACATACTGTATATACAGTATATAGCTCACCAACTATAACACATACTGTATATACAGTATATAGCTCACCAACTATAACACATACTGTATATAGAGTATATAGCTCACCAACTTTGACACTCAATATATTACTGATACCAACTCTATGTTAGTTCACAAACTCTATTATCAGTCGACAATACAGTGTTGCCAATTTAGCTACTCTCATGCTTGATCTACAGGTGGTTACTTCGATCTAGCGGTACAGTCGGCCAAATACGTGATGTCGCGGTAGGTATATTTCGATTAATATTAGGTATCAGTACTATCTAAGTATTAACTCATCGTTTCGAGTGAGATATACAAACATGTTCCAATCTTTTACACACCCTATTCAACATCTGACAGACATTAATACAACACACAGCGAGCAAAATGTAATGACAGCGGAGACACGACGTATTTGGCCAACCGTACATTCTTACATTTAACGACATAAATTCTAGCGCTATTTTGGTGATTTGAGCGAGAATCTAGCGAGTATAGCTGCTTATTTCGATCGAGCGGTACGTACATTCTTATATTTAGCGACATTAATTCTAGCGATATTTTGGTGATTTTAACTCGTTCACGCTTTTATGACGTAGAGGTTCCCAGATTAGCAATAATAAATAGAGTTCTCTCACTCTTATAATTACCTCTCCAAAATCAGTTTTCTGCCCACAGCTAACTCAAAGACAACTGCAGAGGTTGAAGTAACTAAACTAAAGGTTTCTAAATACCCCTGATGGAACAAAGGCTTTAAAGTATCCCTAATAGGCTCAACACAGCTAACTCAAAGACAACTGCAGAGGTTGAAGTAACTAAACTAAAGGTTTCTAAATACCCCTGATGGAAACAAAGGCTTTAAAGTATCCCTAATAGGCTCAAAATCGCGTCCTAAGCGTGAAAGGGTTAAGGGGGGGGGGGGGGACCTGCTTTGTTCTTTTTCTTGGTTGTATCCATTTGGTCCCATTCAGGCTACTGTTTTAAGACATTTATCTCCATCCAGGTGTCGATTTTTTCCTGGCGAGCGAAAGCGAGCCGTCATTGTATGGAGAAATCGGAGACATTTTCATATCGAAAGATCTACAAAATTAGCTTGCTGTCAAAACAAAAGTATATATATGGTGGCTCGCTACCGCTCGCCAGGAAAATATTGACACCTAGATGGGGTAAACGTCTTAAAACAGTAGGCTGAATGGGGCCGAATGGATACAAGCCAGAGAAAGAGAGAAAATGAGAGAAGAAAAGCAGGTCACTCCCCTTAAGGGGGAAGGGTTTATTTTTGGTCGATTATTTCATATATATATTCATTATTATTATTTTTGTTTTTAGATTCCTCCCTAGACCTCCATCAAACTTAAAAAAACATCCATTAGATCCCCTTTTTAGATTAATTTCTACATTTTTCGGTAGAAAAATGTCCCGGCCTGGTTTTTCCAAAAATTACAGGCTTACTATCCTTTGCCAGGAAAAAAAATTGACACCTAAATAGCACGAAAAGTCTTACTATTGACAAAGAAATGGGGCGAAAGGTCTTAAAATCGACAAAGCAATGGAACAAACACCTTAAAATCGACAAACTAATGGGGCAAACATCTTAAAATCTGAAAACTAATGGGGCTAAACACGAGGGAGAAAGGAGGCCAGAAAAACCAGCCCATCACCCCTTAACCCAGATATCTAGATAGGCTTTTGTGGACGGTAAAGTGGGTCAATCATAGTCCGAGCAAATTGACCACACCAAGGCAACGGCAGAGTAAGAGGAAATATATAATTAATAATCATTGGTTTGGCAATGTAGCTTAGTCCCCCCCCCCCCCCCCCTACACTCAAGCTTTAAAAATAAATAATAAACAAAAATACAAAATAAACTTCCCCATACCCCCTTCAGGCTTAAACCCCCCCCCCCCCTTATTTTCTTAGGTCTTTTTTTCCCCAAAATAATGAGAAAGAAACAAAGGGCCACCAAAAGACACAGTTAAAGGGGGTTACCTGCTTATTTTCTTTCCTTTTCTCTCTTTCTCTGGCTTATATCCATTTCGCCCCATTCAGCCTACTGTTTTAAGAAGTGTATCCCCATCCAGGTGTCGTTTTCTTCCTGGCGAGCGATAGCGAGCCAGAATAGTATGGAGAAATCCGGCTTCGCCGGAAAAAAATTCTATCGAAAATGTATAAATCTAGCCTGCTGTCAAAAACATTTAAAATTATATGCTGGCTCGCTCCCGCTCGCTAGGAAAAAATCGACACCTGGATGAGGATAAACGTCTGAAAACAGTAGGCTGAATGGTGCCGAATGGATACAACCCTGAGAGAGAGAAAGAGAGAGAGAGGGAAACAAAAAAACGACCCATCTCCCCTTAACCCAAATGTAATATAAGCCTTTGTGGAGGGTAAATTGTGTCAATTATATTCCGTCCATTACCAAACCAAAGCAACGGCATAGTAAGAGGAATTATATACTTAATAGTCATTAGTTTGGCAATGTCTGATCAATTTAGTTTAGTCTAGTAGGAACAAAATCGGTAGCAAAGTACAGGCTCGCTATCGCTCGACAGGAAAAAAATCATCACCTGAAAATAAATTAATGGGCTGTGTCTTATTTTCGCCAAACTACCAAGAGTGAAACAAAGGACCACCAAACGACCCTCCTGATAGACACAGTTAAGGGGAGATGGGTCGTTTTTCTGGTCCGTCTTTTTCCTCATGCTTAGCCCCATTGGTTTCATATTATAAGAATTTCGGCTCATTAGTTTGGCGATTATAAAACCTTTCGCCCCCATTTCTTTGTCAATATTAAAGGTGGGGGTGCATGGGTTGAGATAAACATGAATGATAATCGCTAAGCTGTACATAATTATCTTGCAAAATGCAATGGCACTGAAATAATTATTAACAATGGTATAAAGGATTTTGTGGATCGTCTATACCGGGCCTGTGACGTCACAAGAGTGTAAGTCCACCATCCAGTCTAGGCTAAGGATACTGGTGTGACGTCACTATGACGTCACAGGCCCGGTATAGACGATCCGCAAAAGCCTTTATACCATTCTTAATAATTATTTCAGTGACATTGCATTTTACAAGATAATTATATGCAGGTTGGCGATTATTTTCCATGTATATCTCAACCCATGAGCCCCCACCTTTAAGACTTTTAGTGTCATTTAGGTATCGATTTTTTTCCTGGCAAGCGATAGCGAGCCTGTAATTTAAGAGAAACCGGCCTTCGGCCGCAACATATTTCTATCGAAAAAAGTACAAATTGATCTTGAAGGAGGGTTTTGGGGGGTGTATCTTAAGCATGATGGAGGTCTAGTATAGGGAAGACACTAATACAATACTAAAACGATACATAAAAGCATGATGGAGGTCTAGTATAGGGAAGACACTAATACAATACTAAAATCATGGAGCCAATCAAGAGCCAATCAAGAGCCAATAAAAACAGCCACTCTCCCCTTAACCCAGATATTGTGGACGATAAAGCGGGTCAATCATATTCCGGGCATTACTACACCAAGGCAACGGTATAGTAAGAGCAATTATAAACTTAATAATCATTGGTTTGGCAATGTTCGAGTAATTTATTTTAGTTTGCCCCCCTAGACTCTATATAACCTAACAACAATATATATACCTACCTATATCCCCTTCAAGCTAAAGAATACCTCCCTATACCCCTTTCAAACTAAATACAATTATTCCCCCGTACCCCTCTTCATGCTTAAACAAAGGAAAAAAACAAAAGAACAAAAATAAAACTGCGTTCAGACTACATTTGTAAATTATTCGGTAAAAAAATGCTCCGGCCAAAGGCTGGTCCACCTAAATTACAGGCTCGCTATCGCTCACCTGGAAAGTATTGACACCTGAATGAGTTGAAGAGTCTTATACACAAAGACAGTTAACCCAGATATTGTATAATCCTTTGTGGACGGTAAAGTGTGTCAATCATATTCCGTCCATTACCACACCAAGGCAACGGTAGAGTAAGAGGAAATATAAACTTAACCCCTTCTGTACCGGCAACGTCTTTTGTACTTTAATGTGGCTACTATTTGACGATTGTATTCAGTTTCAAGAGGGCTTCCAGCAATTGATAGGCTCCGAACTATCTCGCTTAACTATTTTTACTTCCACAGAGCCTTTTTAAACTGCACAAACTCGTCTAAATATAGCTCGAATAAAAGCAGAAAACGTCGCCGGCACAGAAGGGGTTAATATACTGGAACTCTGCTCATGTAAACATGTTATTGAGGTATTTATCACAGTAGAACAATTCGATTACAAATATTTTGTATTAAGTTAAATTAAATAGTACCTGTATAAATTATACTCTTGAATATCTAAATTAACCTTCCAGCCCCGGGGACTATAGCTCGCGACTGTGCTGCGGTACCGGGTGTTTTGTATTAAGTGAAATTAAATAGTACCTGTATAAATTATACTCTTGAATATCCAAATTAATGCACAAATATTTAACACATCTACTTCAGAATAATTTAATATCTCGGATCGCAAGAAGACTCTGATACAATCCGCCTATAACATGACTTATACGGCACTGGAATAACTCCGACACTTATATTATATTGTTAACAATAATCGTATTGGCAAAGTTTGGTAAAAGTTTAGCCAGCAAAAGGTTTAAAGGGACATGGGCCGCTTTTTTGGACCCCCTTCTCCCTCATGTTTAGCTCAATTAGTTTTCAGATTTTATGATTTTTGTCGTATTAGTTTATCGATTTTAAGACATCTCGCCCCTTTTTGTTGTCAATATTAAGACCTTTCGTGCTATTAGGTGTCGATATTTTTCCTGGCGAACGATAGTGAGCCAGTACTTTGGAAAAACCGGCCTTCGGCCTGGAAATTTTTCTACCGAAAAATTTACAAATTTATCTAGAAGGGGGATCTAATGGATGTATTCTTAAGTTTGATGGAGGTCTAGCGAAGACACTAAGAAATAAAGGAATAATTGAAATAGTAGACCAAAAACACGGCCCATCTCCCCTTAACCAGGCGGCCAAAAGTTCACCTGCACACCGAAAAGTTCACCTGTGCACCGAAAAGTTCACCTGCACACCGAAAAGTTCAGCTGCACACCGAAAAGTTCAGCTGCACACCGAAAAGTTCAGCTGCACACCGAAAAGTTCAGCTGCACACCGAAAAGTTCAGCTGCACACCGAAAAGTTCACCTGCACACCGAAAAGTTCAGCTGCACACCGAAAAGTTCAGCTGCACACCGAAAAGTTCAGCTGCACACCGAAAAGTTCAGCTGCACACCGAAAAGTTCAGCTGTGCACCCAATAGGTCACCTGCATTATATATATGTTTGTCTATGTGGATGAGGAAGACAAAAGGCAAAACTGCCTCCCCCAGAGTTGAAAGAGTGACAGGGCCAATATCAAGGCATGTTCGAGCCAAAATATCTGAACACACGGAGTTTGAAGCAATTTATGTCATAGGATGAGGGAAGATGGATTCGGGGATGAGGGAAAAATGGATTCAGGGATGAGGGAAAGATGGATTCGGGGATGAGGGAAAGATGGATTCGGGGATGAGGAAAAGATGGATTCGGGGATGAGGGAAAGATGGATTCGGGGATGAGGGAAAGATGGATTCGGGGATGAGGGAAAGATGGATTCGGGGATGAGGGAAAGATGGATTCGGGGATGAGGGAAAGATGGATTCGGGGATGAGGGAAAGATGGATTCGGGGATGAGGGAAAGATGGATTCGGGGATGAGGGAAAGATGGATTCGGGGCATGCTCAAAAGTATGCCCGCATGGCCCAATGATCACCCACATGACCCAAAGTTTCCCTCGAAGCCCCAAAATTGCTTGTGTGGCCCAAGGTTCTCCACATTTCCCTAGATTCGTCTGCATGGCAAAATGTTCACCCAATATGTTCACCCGCGTGGCCCAATATTCACCCTCACATCTGAAAGTTTGCCCACGCGAACCATGGTTTCGCTTGCACAGCCCAAAATATACCTATGGAGCCCAAAGTTTCCCTGCATGACTCAAAGCTTGCCTGCGTAGCTTAAATATAATGCTCGAGCAGACCAAAGCTCGCCTACACGGCCAAAATTTCACCCACGCGCCCGAAGGTAAATTTAACAGTGTGGCAGAAGCTTCATCACCAAGCTTAAGGTTTGCATGAGTGACCCAAAGTGTGCTGCATGGACCAAAGTGCGGTCGCTCAGTTGACCGTTTAGTTAACCAGCCACGCAGCTCAATCTCTGCCCATGCGGCTTGAAATCTATTGCTTGGCCAAACATTTGATTGAACAGTTGCGCGGATCATAGCTCGCCAGCTTGGCTGAGAAGATATCTCATACACCTCAAAGTTTGCCAATGCAACCACATGTTCGCTGTGTGTCTATAAGTTTGCCTGCATGTTCAAAAGTTCACTAATGCGCCCAAAACTTGTGTGTCCATAAGTTCACCCATAGTCGGGTGGCTGTGCTACCCAAAGTTGACCGGCACAGCCAAAAATTGACCCGCAAGACCAAAGGTTTGCCCACTCGGCCCTAATTATGTTCACTGTACCAAAAATGTCCAATATTCTCCCACGTGATCCAATGTTCACTTGCATGCCCAATGTTCGTCTGCGCAGACTAAAATGTCCCCGCGCCTCCTAAATTTGGGTCACGTGGTCTAAAGTAACAAGAACAAGATCCTGTGTACCATTAACCTAATGTAGATGGAAATGTTCACTATGAAATGCAGAGAGGGGGGTATAGGGAGGCGGTTTTGTTTTAGTCTTGGGTGCAAACATATATAATTCGAAACTTTAAAAAGCGAATCGGAAACATGAGCAATAACTAAAGAATATATAAACACAGACACATCACAGTAACTCCCACAACACTTCGGATGAGCTAGTATTAAGGGGAGATTTCCACTTGAGGGATGATTTTCTGGGCCCATTTCTCCCTCTTGTTTAACCCCATTGCTTTTGATATTTTTAGACGTTCGCCCCATTAGTTTGGTGATTATAATAACTTTCGCCCCATTTCTGTCAATCTTTCCTTTCGTGCCATTTAGGTGTCGATTTTTTCCTGGCGAGCGATAGCGAGCCTGTAATATAAGAGGAACGGGCCTTCGGCCGTGACTTTTTTTCTACCAAAAAAATTACAAATTTATCTTGAAAGGGGGTCTATTGGGTGTAATTATTTTAAGCTTGATGGAGATCTAGGGAACAAACTAAATACCTCCCTTTATTTGCTCGTTGCGGATACCAGACTCAAATATATACAATATAATACTCTAATATACTTGCAATAGCGACTTAACCCCCATCCCTGATAATCTATTGAATACAAAGAGCGTGTAGATATTATGATTCCGTGTATTAAGAGAGCAAAGGATACATTTTACAACTACATAATATATTCCAGCCTGAATCACACGAGTACATAATACAATGAAATATATACGTGATTATATTCGGCGTTACATAATCTAACACAACAGATAGCCTACTATAGCAAAATTGACCACTTGCGAGTTTCAAGCTATAAGGAAGTTGGAGCCGTAAACATCGATATATTACAGAAATGCTATAATGGTATAAGTTTCTGATGGATAAAAAGTGTGTTGAATTGGGTTTTATGCATTTATAAATGTATTACAACCCTAATGTTATCTGATAAAGTCTTAAATATTGATGTCTAGGCTACAGCTCCAACTTCCTTATAGAACGAAACTCGCAAGTGGTCAATTAGCAATATTTTAATTACACAGAGAGAGAGAGAGAGAGAGGAGAGAGAAGAGAGAAGAGAGAGAGAGAGAGAGAGAGAGAGAGAGAGAGAGAGAGTACAAAGGAAATCAAGCAACAACAGATCTAGTGACTCTTCTAGGCTGCTTGTCCTCCAAAACACTGAGGATCAAGTGTCCAAACAGTGGTTTAGAGTGGGTAAGGGAACATTGGAAAGGGAACTACTGCCCTGCCACTAACGTGGCAGGACTAGGAAGTTAGTAGGGGACATATGGGTTAGTAACTGAGGGGAGGATAAAGTTATTCATTTACAAACGCAGTCAGTCGCGGGTTTGATGCGAGATATTTGTCTAGGCGGAATTTAAATGAATCAACGGTGCTGCAGTCTATAACGTCTCGGGGAAGCCCATTCCACAAGTTGACAACTCGATTGAAGAAGAAATTCTTAGATTCGTGCGACTTAAAAGATTTACCAATAATTTTGCAACCATTTCCCCGCGTGTAATTAGATTGGTCGATAGTGAAGTACTTACTACAGTTCATATTGTCGATGCCTTTGATGATTTTGAACACTTGAATTAAGTCTGAATTTAATCTGCGCTGGGTTAAAGGACATAGATTTAATTCTCTAAGACCCTCTTCGTATGGTTTGTTCTTTAGGCTAGGTATCATTTTGGTAACTCTACGTTGAACTCGTTCTAGCTTGTTTATATCTTTTTGGTAATAAGGGCACCAGGATTGAACGCAGTATTCCAGAAGAGGGCGGACTAAGGAATTGTAAAGGGTTAGGATAACTTCTTTGGATTTATGTTCAAATGGCCTGCCTATAAAGCCAATTATTTTGTTTGCCTTCTTAACAACTTCTGAACATTGTTGACTCGGTTTTAGGTTACTCGATATTGTTACTCCCAGATCAGTTTCTCTGTTTACATTCTTAAGCTGAGTGCCATTCATCGAATAGTTTGCTTTCTCATTTAGGTATCCGACATGTAGTACTTTACATTTATCCGCATTGAAACTCATTTGCCAAATTTGGGCCCAACATGACAATTTATCTAGATTGTGTTGCATATCGTCAACTTGTTCTTTTGAGAGTACGCTATTTGCAATTTTGTATCGTCAGCAAATTTTGAGATTGTGCAGGTGAGACCCTCATCTATGTCGTTGATGTAAATTAGAAAGATAATTGGTCCTAGTACCGATCCCTGGGGTACCCCGCTACTTACATTGGTCCATTTAGATGCCTTACCGTTTATGACTACCCTTTGCTTTCTGTTGCTGAGCCAATTTTCTATCCATTTCAACACACCGTCTTGTATTCCATGCGCTTTTAGTTTTAGCAGTAAACGAGAGAGAGAGAGAGAGAGAGAGAGAGAGAGAGAGAGAGAGAAAGAATGAGAGAGGAGAGAGAATGAGAGAGAGAGAGAGAGAGAATGAGAGAGAGAGAGAGAGAGAGAGAGAGAGAGAGAGAGAGAGAGAGAGAGAGAGAGAGAGAGAAAACCCACATCTGAAAGTGCTCCTGAGGCGTCGACACAACCCAGACACTTTATATTCTATTGTGATCGAAAACCGTGTCAATATAATTCACTGAATTACCAGACGGAAGGAAACTGCATACATAGTGGATATTGCAACAGCGCTCTCACCCTCGACTATTTTTTTTTTTTTTCCCGGGACTGTGATCTGGTTTTGACACACTTTTATAAACATTCTGCCACCTCTAGTCTAACTTCAGCATAGTGTAAGAGAAGTGTCACACGAGCTCTTTTTCCGTCAATTATTCCTGGCAATTGTAGTCTGGCGTCTCCAATATTTAAGTTATATCAGAAGCCATCCCCATACCATAATCTACCTTCAGTCTAGTTCCTTATTCAAATGTGCAGAAGCCTCAAAATATTACACATGAAAAACCTTGCTCATCGAAAACTGCAGGAAAAAGGGTTCCCGTGACACCGGCTTAACCCCTTCTGTACCGACGACGTATTTTCATGATATTCTGGCATCTATTGAACGATTTTATTCAGTTTAAAAGGGGCTTCCAATAATCAACAGGCTTCGAGCCATCTCACTTATCCTAACCCCTTTACCTACCACAGATCCTTCTTAAACTGCGCAAAATCGTCTAAATATAGCTAGAATAAAACAAAAACGCCGCCGGTACAGAAGGGGTTAATAAAGTATCAAAATGTTGTCAGAAATGTTGCATACTGTGTTGATGAAGAAAAGTTCAAGAAAAAGGCTCTCATGTGATACCCCTTATAATAAATGTATCCCTTTCAATAGTGTGCCGGTATTTCATATTCTGGGCTACCGTAAGCGAATTTACTCGGCTTAGGAAGGATCTCTAGGAATCGAAGAACTAATATCACAGCTGTCGTGGGTGTGTGATTGAATTAAGGTATTTTTCGGGATCCCCTTCTTCCTCTTGTTTAGCCACGTCGGTTTTGAGATTATAAGACCTTCGCCCGATTAATGTGGCTATTTAAAGACCTTTCTCATGACTTATTTGTCAATGTTAAGACCTTTCGTGCCATTTAGATGTCGATTTTTTCCTGGTGAGCGATAGCGAGCCTGTGGGTTAGGAGGAACCGGCCTTAGAATGGGACATTTTTCTACCAAAATGTGTACAAATTCGTCTCGGAGTAGGGTCGTGGGGTATTACCTATAGTGTTATGGACGTCTAAGGGAGGACAAAAATAATACAAACATATTCACATGCATCAACCAAAAAAAAAAAAAACAACGAAAGTGGGAATTGGGCCTGAGTATATAGATAGATAGATATAGATAGATAGATAATTATCTAAATATATATGCATACGAAAACAAAACATCTCCTCAAAACACAAATCCTTCAATATATCCGATGTAAGATACAACACTAGGGTACAATCAGCCTGGTAAATAGCACGGGCCAGATCTGTTCAACCTAGAGACCCTATAGTAACAGAGATCAGCCAACCTCCGCCATCTTGGTGCCACTGGTCATATTCCCCTCTCCTTATCACTCATATATTATCTCCAATCCCATAGTCAAAATTTGGGAATGAGGGTGCGGGATATATAGTTTGGTCTTTGCCTCATTGAGGAGATATATGTCGCTTTTCTAGACCTCCTCGTTGTTGTTGTTGTTGTTGTTCCCCATGCTGTCTGGCCGAACAGCCCCTAGGCCCCAAGCAAGGCCAAGGCCATAACCGAGCGCCCCCACAGAACCGTCCCTGCCGACCACAATAAAGCCTGGGTGACCAAAGCCACTCCATGGCGGGGAGCTGAGGAGGGTGCAGAAACGCCCGGGAAACCAAAGCCTCACCCAAGGCCCTGTGCCCCTCAGCAATTATGAAGGGAAAGTTGAAGGGCAAAGGAAAAGTGTGACGCTTTGGCTTCCAATCTTGGTAGATTGGGAGGTCAATCCACGGAAGAGACGCCGTCACTTGAGATCTAGAAAATATATAAGTAAAAGGAACAGTCAGAGTAAGCTATGGGTATGGCAGAGATCACTCAGTTCTCGTCTGATAGGCCAGCCCATCACCATACCTAGACCTCCTTCTTCCTCATGCTTATCCTCATTTGTTATGAGATTTTAAGACGTTCGCCGTATTAGTTCGGTGATTCTAAGACCTTTCACCCCACTGTTTTTGTCAATATTACGACCTTTCGTGCCGGCACATTTAGGTGTTGATTTTTTTTTCCTGTCGAGCGATAGCGAGCCTGAATGTTTAGGAACATTTTTCTACCGAAAAATGTAAAAATGTATTCTGAAGAGGGGTCTAGGGGGTGTTTTCTTTAAGTTTGATGGAGGTCTAGAGGGGAAACTGAAAAAAAAAAAAAAAAAAAAAAAAAAAATCAATAAACCGACCCAAATTATACACCCAATCCCCTTAATCTCCAATCTCGTAATTAGTATTTGGGAATACTGGTGCAAGATAAATAGTTTGGTCTTTGGATCTGAACGCTACATGACCAAAAATATAACATCACGCCGTCGCTCGTGTAACACCGGCATAACGCAGTGTCACACGAGCTCTTCTGTCAATTTTTACGGGCAATTGAAGTGTGGCAGCTTCAAAATGTAAGCATTATCAACATTCAGCCACCTAACATAATCTAACCCAAGTGTACTTTCCTATTCCAATGCATAAGAGCCCTCAAATATTGCCAGAAATTATGCTTATTAAAAATTCCCAGAAAAACTATTGTGTGACGCTGGTTTAACCCATATGAGATACGATGATGCATTTTTTAGTTTTCTGGCTATTATGAGACGATTTTATTCAGATTAAGAAGGGTGTATGGAAGTCAGAGGGTTAATTGAGATAAACTCTAACCTTCTCATTCCCACAGATCCTGCCTATGCTGCATACAATCCTCTAGTAATAGCCAGAAGAAAGTGGCAAAAGGCATCATAATAAATGAGAGTAAATTATAACAAATATAGTGTGTAAAGAGAGAGAGAGAGAGAGAGAGAGAGAGAGAGAAAGAGAAAGAAAGAGAGCTAGGTAGCATTGACACGGCTCCATCAGAAAGTTGAAGACAAATATCCCAGCCGTCAGTCAGCTGCCAACACCACCACCAAACTTGTTGTAGGCTACACTACATCACAACCCTAGTGTCTCTCTCTCACTCACACACACTCTCTCTATCTCTCTCTCATAACAATACATCACAGCCCTAGTGTGCTGCCGTTTTTCCGCAGTTATTTGGTCCGCTGTTTACAATTTGTTTTAAGAAAACGGAAATATTGATGGAGTAACTTGGTAAGAATTAGGTGTGCACCTTTTTGTCTGTCAGTTTGTGTGTACGTATATGTCTAGGCATGTAAACATTTGATGTATGCATATGTAAAGTAACCCTATGAAGTTCATAGTCTCAGAAAATATAATTATTAAATTATGCAAATGACCACTTGCGAGTTTCGTTCTATAAGGAAGTTGGAGTTGTAGACATCGATATTTAACATAATTATACCAGCTAACATACAGTTATAGTACATTTATAGATATATAAAATCAAATTCAACATACTCTTTAGCCATCCGAAACCTACATTATTATTGCATTTATGTTTACTATCGGTGGTCAATTACATTTTTTTTCAGATTGCTGTAGGAAACATTATCGCTTATATATGTCTTGATTCATCCTCTTTTTACATTATGTATACCGTTCTGTAAATGTAGTTTATACATTAACTGTTGAGCTTCTAATAAATCTAATTAAGATTGTTGGAACTCTGTAAACTGTAGCCAATATTTGGGTATATAACTGTGTAGGCTGTATACACCAACAAACAAAATTAGTGTCGCCGCTCCAAAATGTCTACTTTAATTTTGTCTATTAGAATAAGACAAATGTACTCCTCGCACACCTGAACAAAGCTTGGATATATAAGCTTTGTTCAGATGTGTTATGGAATAATGTTATCTTATAAAACAAAAGAGAACCCTAAGGTAGAGATTTTGGAGCAGCAAACACTAAAGTTGTCCCTGAGTGTACATCTTTAGTTAGTATGTACACACCTGGACACATGATCTTAAACATCCTGTGAATAAATTACGCAAGTATTACATTTTGAATCAACCAGTTTATGTGTAATCAATATTTTATGCAATTATCAGTTTGTAAATTTATGGAAAAGTAAGTTTTTGTTCTCGTATATACTGTATATCATAACATTTTAATTACATAATGTCAATCCTAGGATGGTTAAGAACAAATATCCGGGACTATACATGTATACTGTATATATGTGTTTATAAATATATGCTCCCTGTTTGACCACTCAACCTAGACCTTGGTACTATAGGTAGGCCTAATGATTTCTTGCTCTTAATTACGATTCAAGTTATGTTCACTTATTTTACTAAAGTTGTCTCATCATGTTGTAATCGACGGAATGTGTGTTTTTGCGATTAATATAGTGTATTTGTCTTGAATTATGGCATCAGATATTCAGATTGCAACTGTATTATGTGTTACTAGCTTTCATTAACATTTCATGTACTCTGTGATGTTTTATAAGTTGCATGTCCGACACCGATAACGCTCCCTAAAGTGTTGGGGATTGTACTGAGAGGTAATTATAGACCAACCTTTTACAAATATTGGAACAGTTTTATGCAATACGTTATTATTATTTGAGATAGGGAAGAAAAGTGCCAAGGAAACAAACCACAGAGATGAGGCCCTGCACGCACCAACAACCACTGCCACCGCGACACCAAGACAAGAGGGCACAAGCGACTCCTCACCACGCTTCGCTCGGGTCACCTGCATCACTCAGGCACTTCCCCCGACCCCAGGAAAGAACATACCTGTGAGGACGGCACCTACTGATGATATACCTAACAAAGATAATCCCTCACGACGTCGTAATAAACAAACCGTGCATAAAGATCAACACACCACGCGCCCTTCTTGCTCAAAGGAGCACCACCGCCATGACGCGGATTCCCAGAAGGGCTACCGCAGCCGGCCCAGACCCTCCTCCAGGCACAGCCGCCCTCTAGCCCTGAAATACCCCACCGAGGAGAACGACGAAAGTGGTAAGACCATCTCAGCCTACCTCATCATCAGTAGAGTTTGAACAGATACTATTACCTCACCGGTAGGGATAACATCAGAAGACTTGGTACTATTAACTGAGAAATTGCCTTGAGGGAGTAAGACACTGGTGGAACTACTTGACGCATTTCTCAAAGGTACCTTGGATTTGCTAGTATTCTTGTTGGACCACACTGGTGACCACCCAACATCTTTACATTGCTTTGGTACAGGATTTACTGTAATTAGAGTACCGGTATGCAATACCGACAAGCGCTCTAGTTCTAGTACACCTACAAAAATAGTATAAGGGTGGTTGGAAGAGCGCAAGTCACTGGTGAAACGGCTTCCTTCTCAGTCAGGACTCGTAGTGGAGGGTGTAACGACACTGGTGAAACAACTCCCTACTTAAGTCCTGCAATACGAGAACGTAAGACACTGGTGAAACGGTTAGTACTCGTATAACCACAACATCTAACATCAAAGTTATTTCAGAGATTCCTGTAGGAAGTCAAGGTCAAGGATTCGTAGTGGAGGGCGTAAGACACTGGTGAAACGACTCCCTACTCAAGTCCTACGATACGAGAGTGTACTACACTGGTGAAATTGCTCGTATTCGTAAAAGACCTCAACCTCGTAGATCTTCAGAAGACCCCAAGGAAGTTTTCGCCAACTCTGTAACTGTCACACGGCAGGACCACCACCACCACGGACCAGGTCGTCATCAGGAATACAACGCAGCCGCATCTTCAAAGACTGTCGGAACCTGCCAAAAATCTTCCCCTTGAGATGCCTAGTGGATCCTCGATCGTGCTGTTATATAATTACCTATCCATGTCTGATGTAACATTGCACTTATAATCATATATTACTGTGAAATAAGAATAATCTATGTTTGTACTCTGCATTATATTATCCTCTATTGTCTTCATGCTTGTGTTTGTGTTGGTCTCCTTTTCTCCAGTCAAGTAAGAATCTATCTAATTAGTCAATACAACCCCAGTAAAAACCTGGTATAACATTATTATTATTATTATTATTATTATTAAGGTAGTGGTAGTAGTAGTAGTAGTAGTAAACATACGTTTTATGTTTTTTACGGTGATCAGCCAAATAAATTGCCATTTTTAACAAATATGATTAATACCTAAAATATGAGAGAAAACACGAGACTCAGGATATAGTAGCGACCAGAGCAAGAAAAAGAAAAAAACGGAAGGACCAACAAGAACGGGAAGACGCCAGTAGGAAAGAAGGAAGGACAGAAAGACAGAAAATGGGAGATCCACAAGAACGAGAAGCAAAACTAGTCCCGAGAAATCAGAACCAATGCCATCAGGGAAGTCGACCAAAGCCCTTTAAAATTGACACCTTAACCCCATACCCCTATTACTCGCAAATACCTCGCCTTGGACTACGTTGCTGAATGTATGATGTGCTAGGTGAAACCAGCAGAGGGCAGACAGGGTGAAGTCAGAGTAGCTGCCGATTCCTAGGTGCAACGTGATCTGCCCGTACACTGGTCAGTGCAGTCAAACATCATCTAGCCCTATCCAATCTCCTGGTCTAATTCCAATTGCCTGTACACTGGTCAGTGCAAGAAGATATATAGACTTGGAGCTTCCTAAACTGTCCCACTTGCCTAAAGATAGTAAAGGAGGAATTGTATAATAACGACGAGTTGTTAGTACACCTGTCCGTACGACTCTAGTTATTGTGCAGATCCTGGGTAATGACTTACTGCCAGTATAATGGTCCGAGTAGTCTGTCGAGCCCAGTTATTGAGCTTTAGCTTGCTACCAGTCTACTGGTCCATGTAGCCTGCTATAACTCAGTCCCTGGGTAGTGATCCAAACCCTACCGAGAAATTGTTAGGTGGACAGTACACTGGTCCGAGCCGCCTAATAGATTCTCTGGCCATACCCAACTTGGGTATCGATAGTTGTCCAGGCCATAATGACTTCTCCCTTACTCGAGAGAGAAATTGCGTGGTGGACAGTAGGCTACACTGGTCCACGCTGCCTAGTAAGTTCTGTAACCCTCCAGGCTTGGTATCACCAGTACACTGGTCCATATGTAGCCTGAGACTTGAGTATAGGAGTTGCTAGATTACCAGTACGCTGATCCGTGTTCCCTAGTAATTTCTCTGATCCCTCTCCCTTACCTCTCAACACCTGGATGGTAAGGAACCAACTCAAAGCCGTGTCAAAACCTGTTAGAGGACGTTGTTAGAGGACCACCCACCACGAACCCTGACGTTGAAGCCACTACAAGGACGAGCACGAGGAAGATCCGTAGATGTTGGACCACGGCACCAGAACGAAGAACTTAGCTTGCTGAAAGCTGTATAAGTGTATAACAGACCTCCCTTTATCACTTGTTAGGCCTCTATAGACGAGGATACAAACCACACATATTTATCGTTATAAAGTAGAATATTTTGTACATGAACTCTTTGTGAGATCACATTTGGTAATATTTCACTTTATAGCCGCACACACCAATACAATGATACACATAAAATCAACCCCAGTGACACTATCTTTCCACGCCCGTGACCAAATGACTTGTGATTATTTAAAAAAAAAAAAAAAAAAAATTGTGTTTATACTTTCATTTCATGCTAAATTCATTCGAGAAATGCTTCCGTGACTTGTCTAAATCTATGTGCGAAGACTCCTAAGTGCGCTTTTTAGGATACCAATATATCCGTGATAAACTCTGATATATGAGAGACACTATTGACTTATTTATATATATTTTGTAGATGGATTGGGTGGAGGGAAAACGCACAACAGAGATATGATTCTTTATTCTCTACTCTTTTCGGCTATGTATTACCCATCTTCAGAGACTGACAAGTCTCTCTGAAGATGGGTAATAGATAGCCCAAAACGTTAGCGAATAAAGAATCATAGCTCTTCCCTGTGTTTTTCCTGCACCCAATCCATCTACCTGTCAATATGAATCATTCACATATATTTTGTGTGTAATTTCTATTGCTAATTTAAAGGAGCAGTAAACCTCCAGTCTTATTACTTGCAATTCATCTTAGCTCCGGTGTATATCATATTCTATTCCATATCCATGATTTTGTGTATGGTATTTTATGCCATTATATGTGTGAACCATTAGCCAAGTAAGCCATCATATGTTGTTATCTATATTGAATATAATAACTATATACAGTATATACTCCTGTGTTGTCCTTACACCTCTGCATGTATGTGTGTGTGTGTCTGTGTGTGAATTCCTTCTCTGCCACACCAGTTAAGTTAGGATCCACCTTTTATCCAGTAAACCCACCAAATAGCCTGGTATAACAAAATCCAAATGATGAAATATAGGCTACCTGTGTTTATTAATATTTACGTATATACAGTACAAGTTCTACCATTTAGGAGTGATGAATACAAGGTAATGCTTGCAAATATATACTGTACTATACTGTATACTCAAGCAAAACAATAGTCTATAATTATGTATGTATATATATATATATATTATATGCAGGCTACTCATATTAACTATAAATCTAGTACATTCTATATTGCACATGTTCACCTTCTTATGAAACTGTTAAGATACTGCACTCAAATTTCAATTATACTATTTTGTCTTCCATAAATACAATCTCAGAGATAAACGGAACTTGTGCAGGGAACTGTAGCCTACAATGTAAGGAGACCGTGAATGTTTCGGTGTCTGTATTATAAATACTTGTATGTCAATATAGTTACAGGTATATTTTATATTTGTTTTGAGTGGCATGGAAACTATATAGGCTACTGTACATTATGTAATGTTGTATTGAACACATAAATGGTACTTAGAACCGTATTAAACATTATATATTAATTTCACTCTGCGCGGAAATTAATATTCCGAATTATTTGGATAATGCGGAAATTCGGAATACAATTTCCGCACTTCGTCTTCCCACACTTTAAATTCCGCGTTTGGTGACGTATTTCCGCATTCTGGCAGCCCTGCCTAGTGTCTCTCTCTCTCTCTCTCTCTCTCTCTCTCTCTCTCACACACGCACACACACACTCTCGTTCTCTCATATTTAATACATCCCATTACCCCACACATCACTGCATTATACAAAACTATAGTTTACTATCACTTTAATTACAAAACATATCAGCTCTCTCTCTCTCTCTCTCTCTCTCTCTCTCTCTCTCTCTCTCTCTCTCTCTCTCCTTCTTCTTCTTTTCTATCCTTTCCTCTTCTTCAACTTTAATTTTCTATCAGGTATGCCATCTCTACTAGAATTAAGTCTTGATCACCTCGTTTGGATCGTAAGGTCTGTATGGCCAGTGTATAAATGTAAATCTAATATAAATCTCTCTCTCTCACTACCACATCCAATTATTCTCCTATTCTATTGTCTACATCACTCACTATACAGTAAACAATACACTAGACGTCACTGCATTATAATTACACAAAGTTTCAATACATACATCACGTCACGGCATTACAGTACACTATACGAAGCTACATTATACTATAGTCTATTCGCTGTAAGTAGGCGAGAAATCATGACCTCCAACCTCTGTAACTCAAAAACGAATAGAGTAATCCAGCTAATATTTCTACCATTTCGGAGGAGTCAGTCAAGGAATAGGTGTGGCAATTTACAGCCCATTTTTTCTAGCCCTTTTTGAGTTACAGAGGATAGAGGTGATGATGTCCCGCCTACTTACAGCCAATATACTATAGACATCACTACATCCAGTGCTCTAAACGTACCAAAGGCTTTCGATAGAGTGTGGCACAAATAAGTAACACCCCGTTCTTAAGGGGGGTTGACCTGTTTTTGTTCTGTCCTTTTCTATCTTTCTCTGGCTTGTATCCATTTGACCCCTTTCAGCCTACTGTTTTAAGACGTTTATCCCCATCCAAGTGCCAATTTGTTACTGGTGAGCGGTAGCGAGCCAGCATATTCTTTATTTTTGTTTGACAGCAGGCTAAATTTGTACATTTTTCGATAGAAAAATTTCTCCGGCGAAGCCTGATTTCTTCATATAATGCTGGCTCGCTATCGCTCGCCAGGAAGAAATCGACACCTAGATGGGGATACACGTCTTAAAATAGTTGGCTGAATGGGGCCGAATGGATACAAGCCAGAGATAGAGAAAAAAAGGACAGAAATAACAAACAACAGGTCACCCCCCTTAACATTAATCATCAATTACAAACCCCAATGTACTTGACTAAACTAATGGATGCATATGGTCCTCCCGGGATTCGAACTCTGGACACCACACCCAGAACATAAGCATCTAAACCATTATACCACCAACACAAATCTCTAATATCTAAACTACTCTCCTTCAGCTTCTAACCTTCTATAGGTGCCTTATTCTTGTATTTCCTTTCTGGCCGTTCCATAGCTGCGGTTATGGACGGCCATTGCTCTCTTCCTCAACCTATTAAGGAGGGTGACCCGTTTTCTTTTCTCTGGTTGTATCCATTGGGTTCCATTCAGCCTACTGTTTTAAGACGTTTTCCCCAGCCAGGTGTTGATTTTTTTCCTGGCGAGCGAGAGCGAGCCAGCATTTTAAAGAGAAATCCGGCTTCGCCAGACACATTATTCTATCGAAAAATGTACAAATTTAGCCAGCTGTCTAACTCATTATCCAAAATATGGGGCTCGCTATTGCTCGCCAGGTATAAATCGACACCTGGACGGGGATAAACGTCTTAAAACAGTAAGTTGAATGGAACCGAGTGGATACAAACCAGAGAGAAAAAAAGCAGGTCATCCCCTTTAACTCCGGTGTTCCTCAGGGGTTTGTCCTATCTCCAGTTCCGCAATAATCCAGAAGGGTTGATAGCCTCTCAATTCCTATTTTAACTAAAAGCTAACGATTGCATGGTTGGATCGCAAATCTCCCGTACTTCAATCTCAATTTCAGTCTCTCTCTCTCTCCCTCCCTCCCTCCCTCCCTCCCACCCCCTCTTCCTCTCTATCTCTCTCTCTCTCTCTCCACATCCCATTACATGGCACACCACTGCATTACACATCACTACTCTACCATTTACTACCACTTGAACTACCTAACATATCAGCCTTCTCTCTCTCTCTCTCTCTCCACATCCCATTACATGGCACACCACTGCATTGCACATCACTATTCCACCATTTACTACCACTTTAACTACCTAACATATCAGCTCTCTCTCTCTCTCTCTCCACATCCCATTACACCGCACATCCCAGCATTACACAACACTACTCTACCATTTACTACCACTTTAACTACCTAACATATCAGCTCTCTCTCTCTCTCTCTCTCTCTCTCTCTCTCTCTCTCTCTCTCTCCACATCCCATTACACCGCACATCCCAGCATTACACAACACTACTCTACCATTTACTACCACTTTAACTACCTAACATGTCAGCGTTGATATGGCGGAATGAGAAAGTTTATAACCAAATATCCAGTATGTCAATCAACTAAGCTACCTCTACCTCTCTCTCTGTCTGTCTGTCTGTGATACGCTTTACTTAACACATTTAATACCGGTGACCTCCTTTTTATTATATTCTGGCAACTATTAGATGGTTTTATTCAGCTTATGAGGGATTTCTACTCGTTAGAAGATTGCAGACTATCTAGATTAATCCTTTTAGCTACCGACTACCCTCCCTAATATTAACACAATTGTCTAAATGAAGCTGAAATAAACGCAATAATACGTCGCCGGTGCTGTAGTAGTAAATACTCAGAACATTAAATAAATATCTTGCCTTGAATCCCCGGCTGACTGCGTTTGTGCCCGAATAATGTCAATATCGTTTGTGCCCGAGTAATGTTAATATCGTTTGTGCCCGAGTAATGTCAATATCGTTTGTGCCCGAGTAATGTCGATATCGTTTGTGCCCGAGTAATGTCGATATCGTTTGTGCCCGAGTAATGTCGATATCGTTTGTGCCCGAGTAATGTCGATATCATTTGTGCTCGAGTAATGTCAATATAGTTTGTGCCCGAGTAATGTCGATATCATTTGTGCCCGAGTAATGTCGACATCGTTTGTGCCCGAGTAATGTCAATATCGTTTGTGCCCGAGTAATGTCAATATCGTTTGTGCCCGAGTAATGTCAATATCGTTTGTGCCCAAGTTATGTCAATATCGTTTGTGCCAGAATAATGTCGATATCGTTTGTGCCCAAGTAATGTCAATATCGTTTGTGCCCGAGTAATGTCGATATCGTTTGTGCCCGAGTAATGTCAATAATGGCACTCAGCTTAAGAATGTAAACAGAGAAACTGATCTGGGAGTAACAATATCGAGTAACCTAAAACCGAGTCAACAATGTTCAGAAGTTGTTAAGAAGGCAAACAAAATAATTGGCTTTATAGGCAGGTCATTTGAGCATAAATCCAAAGAAGTTATCCTAACCCTTTACAATTCCTTAGTCCGCCCTCTTCTGGAATACTGCGTTCAATCCTGGTGCCCTTATTACCAAAAAGATATAAACAAGCTAGAACGAGTTCAACGTAGAGTTACCAAAATGATACCTAGCCTAAAGAACAAACCATACGAAGAGCGTCTTAGAGAATTAAATCTATTTCCTTTAACCCAGCGCAGATTAAGAGGCGACTTAATTCAAGTGTTCAAAATCATCAAAGGCATCGACAATATGAACTGTAGTAAGTACTTCACTATCGACCAATCTAATTACACGCGGGGAAACGGTTGCAAAATTATTGGTAAATCTTTTGACTCGCACGAATCTAAGAATTTCTTCTTCAATCGAGTTGTCAACTTGTGGAATGGGCTTCCCCGAGACGTTATAGACTGCAGCACCGTTGATTCATTTAAATTCCGCCTAGACAAATATCTCGCATCAAACCCGCGACTGACTGCGTTTGTAAATGAATAACTTTATCCTCCCCTCAGTTACTAACCCATATGTCCCCTACTAACTTCCTAGTCCTGCCACGTTAGTGGCAGGGCAGTAGTTCCCTTTCCAATGTTCCCTTACCCACTCTAAACCACTGTTTGGTCACTTGATCCTCAGTGTTTTGGAGGACAAGCAACCTAGAAGGGTCACTAGACCTGTTGTTGCTTGATTTCCTTTGTACTCCTTTGTACTCCTTTGTAATATCGTTTGTGCCCGAGTAATGTCGATATCGTTTGTGCCCGAGTAATGTCGATATCGTTTGTGCCCGAGTAATGTCGATATCGTTTGTGCCCGAGTAATGTCAATATCGTTTGTGCCCGAGTAATGTCAATATCGTTTGTGCCCGAGTAATGTCTATATCGTTTGTGCCCAAGTAATGTCAATATCGTTTGTGCCCGAGTAATGTCGATATCGTTTGTGCCCGAGTAATGTCAATATCGTTTGTGCCCGAGTAATGTCAATATCGTTTGTGCCCGAGTAATGTCGATATCGTTTGTGCCCGAGTAATGTCAATATCGTTTGTGACCGAGTAATGTCAATATCGTTTGTGCCCGAGTAATGTCGATATTGTTTGTGCCCGAGTAATGTCAATATCGTTTGTGCCCGAGTAATGTCGATATCGTTTGTGCCCGAGTAATGTCAATATCGTTTGTGCCCGAGTAATGTCAATATCGTTTGTGCCCGAGTAATGTCAATATCGTTTGTGCCTGAGTAATGTCGATATCGTTTGTGCCCGAGTAATGTCAATATCGTTTGTGACCGAGTAATGTCAATATCGTTTGTGCCCGAGTAATGTCGATATTGTTTGTGCCCGAGTAATGTCAATATCGTTTGTGCCCGAGTAATGTCGATATCGTTTGTGCCCAAGTAATGTCAATATCGTTTGTGCCCGAGTAATGTCAATATCGTTTTTGACCGAGTAATGTCAATATCGTTTGTGCCCGAGTAATGTCGATATCGTTTGTGCCCGAGTAATGTCGATATCGTTTGTGCCCGAGTAATGTCGATATCGTTTGTGCCCGAGTAATGTCAATATCGTTTGTGCCCGAGTAATGTCGATATCGTTTGTGCCCGAGTAATGTCAATATCATTTGTGCGCGAGTAATGTCGATATAATTTATGCCCGAGTAATGTCGACATCGTTTGTGCCCGAGTAATGTCGATATCGTTTGTGCCCGAGTAATGTCGATATCGTTTGTGCCCGAGTAATGTCGATATCGTTTGTGCCCGAGTAATGTCGATATCGTTTGTGCCCGAGTAATGTCGATATCGTTTGTGCCTGAGTAATGTCGATATCGTTTGTGCCCGAGTAATGTCGATATCGTTTGTGCCCGAGTAATGTCGATATCGTTTGTGCCCGAGTAATGTCGATATCGTTTGTGCCCGAGAAATGTCGATATCGTTTGTGCCCGAGTAATGTCGATATCGTTTGTGCCCGAGTAATGTCAATATCGTTTGTGCCCGAGTAATGTCGATATCGTTTGTGCCCGAGTAATGTCCATATCGTTTGTGCCCGAGTAATGTCAATATCGTTCGCAATATGTGTTGTTTTTACTAGTAGCTTAGTAAAGGTAATCCCTTTTGTACCGACGACGTAATTTTAATTTTATTTTAGCTACATTTAGACGATTTTACAAAAGCCGAAGGCCGGCTTCTCCATATTTATAGGCTCGCTATCGCTCGCCAGGAAATCAAATCGACACCTAAAGGGCACGAAAGGTCTTAATATTGAAAAAAAAACATGGGGAAAAAAGTCTTAACATCGACAAACTAATGGGGCAAACGTCTTAAAATCTCAAAACTAATGTGGATAAGCATGAGGAAGAAAGGGGACCAGCAAAACGGCCCATCTCCCATTAATAAGACCTGTTGTTGCTTGTCTTCCATTGTACTCCACGCATTACATAATACTTCACACCACTACCCTCTCCATCACTATCACTAACCTACCAAAAAACACTACATCGTTGACAGGGCTGTAGCAGAAAGTTGAAAACAAATTATCCCTTACGTCAGTCAACTCCTAGACATCTCTCTCCATCTCTCTCTCTCTCTCTTTTTAAGGGGAGGGGGTAGTTTGCTCCCTACACCTCCATCACGCTTGAAAAAACACCCTCAAGACCCCCCTTCGAGATAAATTTATAAATATCTTGGTAGAAAATACCTTCTAAATCACAGACTCGCTGACGCTCGCCAGCAATCAACAGGAAAGGTCTTAACATTGGTAAACAAATGTGGCAGGTCATAAAATCGCCAAGGTAATGGGGTGAACTCTAATAATCTCAAAATTAATTGCATAAGAGAAGGGGGTCCAGAAAAAATGAAAAAACACTCCTAAAAACATACCTCACATCTCTAACACTTCATCGGTGACATGGATGGATTACAAAGTTTAAGACAAATAAAAGGGGCTTTCACACATTCACGCTTTTCATCACGACGCTCCTCTATCTGGCCAATGTGGTGCAATCGACAGCATGGTTGTGTACAGGCGGGCCGCGGAGTGGGTCGTCCTCTAAGTGTCCCCACGTGTCGGCATGGCGCAAAAAAGTTTTGGGCTTTCAAAAGTGGTTGTATGTTGCCGTGGCACAGTAAATTGGCGCATGCTGTGGTACCGTTGTGGCACAGTCATTTGCTGTCTTCTAAACCGTGACACTGATGGCATACAGTGGGGTGCATAAAGCAGCATATCGATACAGTAGAACCACGTTTTTTTTTTTTTTTAAAGAGACAATGAACGGAGGAAGGAAAAACACAGATAAAACAAAAAGGTCCCTGTGCCTAAAGGCATCCTCCATTCATCAAATGTTTGTAACAACTGGATTTAAACTTTTGTAGATGGTAAGTTTGTGGAAAGCAACTCTAGGGAAGTGAATTCCAAAGAGTAGTAGTTCTAGGGATAAATGAATTTTGATAAGCAGAAGTTCTGCATTGTGGAGGAGAAAGTGTAAATTCATGGGCACTCTCAGCTGCCCTAGTTCTACAGGGAAAGATGTGGAGAGGCGGCACAATTGAAGTCATTAAGTTAACTATTTCAGTCTGAGGGGGTTAAGAAGGCAAACAAAATAATTGGCTTTATAGGCAGGTCATTTGAGCATAAATCCAAAGAAGTTATCCTAACTCTTTACAATTCCTTAGTCCGCCCTCTTCTGGAATACTGCGTTCAATCTTAGTGCCCTTAATACCAAAAAGATATAGACAAGCTAGAACGAGTTCAACGTAGAGTTACCAAAATGATACCCAGCCTAAAGAACAAACCATATGAGGAGCGTCTTAGAGAAATAAATCTATTTCCTTTAACCCAGCGCAGATTAAGAGGCAACTTAATTCAAGTGTTCAAAATCATGAAAGGCATCGACAATATGACCTGTAGTAAGTATTTCACTATCGACCAATCTAATTACACGCGGGGAAATGGTTGCAAAATTATTGGTAAATCTTTTAACTCACAGGAATCAGAGAATTTCTTCTTCAATCGAGTTGTCAAATTGTGAAATGGGCTTGCCCGAGACGTTATAGACTGCAGCACCGTTGATTCTTTTAAACTTCGCCTAGACAAATATCTTGCCTCAAACCCGCGACTGACTGCGTTTGTAAATGAATAACTTTATTTTATTCCCCCCCCAAATTCATCAAAGGATTATTGCGTATATATATTACTAAGACGTTACTCTCTTTTTCCCAGATATACGAAAGCTCACTTATGACTGTGTTATGTTACTGTGACGCTCACCGCTTCCCCCAGAACCGCATGGCTTACTCGCTAGGACTCGCCAGGGCAGAGAATGTAGCTACAGACTACCTATCATTGTGTACTTTCCTTCTCGAGAAAGCTTGTGTTGCAGACAGTTCAGAACTGTTCTTTGTTTTCGTCTGTCACAATCCTTTCTATTTGATTTAGTCAATTGAAAGTATTGTGTTAACTAGTTGAATGATGGGAAGGCGAGCGGGAGAGAGAGAGAGAGAGAGACCAGGTGGTGTGACTTGGTGGTGAGTGTGGCGCTTGGCCGGCCCCCTTACATAGGCCTCGCGGGATTCGTTGCCTCCTGCCTAACACGGCCTACTAGGCGGCTGCTTACTGGGCGACTGTCGCGCCCTCGTGCCATTCCTGCGAACTGGGACTCCACCCAATGCGGTCCCTGGAAATATCCTGGTCAGATCCGTCCCAGACAGCATACTCTAAGCATCTCCCTTGAACTGTTCCACACTCTTGTCTTAGAATCTTTCTCTTCTACTGCCTCTATCATTTCCACTACTTCCTCACCTTTTATTAATATCAATCCCCTCTGGTTCCCTGCATCCACACCTTGAATTGGTGGCCAGACTGTATTATATGCTGGATCTCACATTTCTTATGTACTAGGCTAAGGTTGAAGATAGTCATTGTCTTTTTGGGAGATTGTATTGCTCGGACTGTCTCCATCAATCACTAATGTTTCTACAGGGTTAAATAATGCTAGACTAGGGATCAGGTACCTTGCTGTTGGTGTTTTCACTGTGTGTAGCCTACTTTTGAGCTGCACGACACTACGGATTCTGTGGGTTACCTGGGTGGATCTTTTGTCTGTGTACCTTGGAGTTTAGACTGTGTAGTGTGTGAGGGCTGCTTGCCTAATCCACCCAACACTGTTCTAACTCTATTTGCTTTTACTTTTGAGGGTCGCCAGGAGGATACTCGATACTTGTGATCGAGAATCCTCAAGAGAGCACCCCTTCATATTAACGTAATCAGTTCGCACAGACCCAAGGTCCACACTAGGCTTGGAGCTGCCTTGCTCCACCAGAATTCTGTACCTTTGCGCATCCCAGCTAGACTTTATTAACCCGGGTAGACATTAGCTGGATTAGATCATATACTCTTTTATGCATACCCATTATTTCTACACAAGCATTTTGAGGTCTAGGTTGCTGTAGAGAGACACAACCAGCATAGACCGGTTTTGTTAATAGGAGTACTACTTTTTCGTGGCGAGCATTATTACTGTTGCACCGCTTATAATATTCTTGTGTCCAATAACATTATAGGTCCAGCCTTTTTGTGTATTTAGCCTACACGTGCATTGTCCTGCCTCCTGCTATTTTGTGGTTCCATTTCCGATGCGTTCTTCTTAGTAGCATCCGACATTATTCAGAAGATTCCTTGTTCGGTGCTTGAGGGCTTTACAACACTTTCTTTCATAAAGGAGTGACAGATATTATTGATTAAAGTAACGTTAAGTAAACCTTCTTCTTGTTTGCATTAGATCACTCTTGTGATTTAATTAAGTTAACTATCTTTTCCTTGTGTACCATAACTAAGCAACCATATGTTATAGGTAATAGGCTGTTTCAGAGAACATCAGCCTATAGTAGAAGCACATAGATACTGAGAGTTAAGATACCCCGCTATCGCAGATATAACTCTGGAGGGTATATGTGTTCTTTGTTCGACGGGATTATATATCAGGGGTTGGATCTAGCATTTCCGTGTTGTTGCATTTATGCCAGTCTAGTCCAAGGTATAAGAGCCACTGATTTATACGAGACCCGATCGTAACATTACTAACCCATCTGTCCCCTACTAACTTCCTAATTCTGCCATGGACATTAGTTCCAGGGCAGTAGTTCCCTTTCCAATGTTCCCTTACCCACTCTAAACCACTGTTTGGACACCTGATCCTCAGTGTTTTGGAGGACAGGCAGCCTAGAAGGGTCACTAGATCTGTTGTTGCTTGATTTCCTTTGTACTCCTTTGTACACTGTGGCATCGTTATGGGTCCGTCCTAGGTCCCTCGCTGATCGTCCTGATACCATTGTTACATAGTCATTCCACTGTCGCTCCACGCTTATATCGTGCCCATTTCAACCCTACTCCAGGCACTTTTCAGCGTCGTGGTAGTCGTGATCAAAAGCCTGACTGTATGAAAGTCCTTTAACCTATCTATCACTTCAGCGTCGACACGGCTAGGTCAGAAAGTTAAATGCAAATATCCCTTTACTCTTTTAGTAGCAACGACATCTGTTATATTTTATTCTAGCTATATTTTGACTTTTATCCAGCTTAGGATGGATCTGTGGTGGTTAAAAGGGTTGATTCAAATAGTTTGAAGCCATGTCATATTGAATATACTTATACTGAATAAAATCGATAAGTAGTAGCCAGATTTTAAAAAAATATGATAACACAGAAGGGGTTAAGTCAGTCAGTTCAACTACCTCTCTCTCTCTCTCTCTCTCTCTCTCTCACTTGATCACTACCATATCAATCACTATCACTAAACTATCCAACACATCATCACTGACATGGTTGAAGCAGAAAGTTAAAATAACCTGCACGTCACTCAGCCGAACACAGCAGGACAAAGTTAGTTAGCTTGCTCTCACTGACTCCACTACACCTTTGTCTCTCATCTCTCTCTCTTGCTCCTTTTCTATCTGTCTGTATCTTTCCTCTACCCCTTCCTTATCTCTGCTTCTAACTCATTGCTCTTTACACTACATAACACCACTCTCTAATTCCTCTTTGTTTGTCTCATAATTCTGTTATCACTTCTACCCTCCCCCTCCCTCATTCACCCCCCTCTCTCCCTCCCCACTACACTACACCCCTGCCCTCTCAAACCCCTCTCTGCACCCCCCATAACCTCCCTCTCCCAATACACCCCCTTACCTCCTCCTCCCTCTCTGTTACCCCACCCCTCCCCTCCACTACACTACACCCTTACCCCCCCTCCCTCTCTCACCCCCACCCCTCCACCTCCACTACACTACACTACCCCTCCCTCTCTGTCAACCCCTACCCCTCCATAACTACACCCCTTACCCCCCCTCCCTCTCTGTCACCCCACCCCTCCCCCTCCACCTACAAACTACACCCCTTACCCCCCCTCCCTCTCTGTCACCCCCACCCCTCCCCCTCCACTACACTACACCCCTTACCCCTCCTCCCTCTCTGTCACCACCCACCCCCCCCCCCTCACTACACTACATCACCCTCTCCACTACACTACACCCTTTACCGCCTCCCTCTCTGTCACCCCCACCCCTCCCCCCTCCACTACACTACACCCCTTACCCTCCTCCCTCTCTGTCACCCCACCCCTTACCCCTCCCTCTCTGTCACCCCCTCCCACTAACTACACATCTCACCCATCCTCCTCCCCGTCCCCCTCATACACCCTTACATTCCTCTCCAACACACCTCAAATACATGAATAAATAGGACATAGCACCCAGAAGCTGGGTGTGCTCAACCGCCTCAAGGAGTTCTTTACCTCTGCACAGCTCTTGCTCTGTACAGGGGCACAGTGCGTCCTTGTATTAAATATTGTTCACATGTGTGGGGAGGTTCCACTCACACCGCACTCCTAGACAAAGTAGAAAGGAAAGCCTTTCGTATCATTAACTCCCGCACACTCACCAACTCTCTGCAATCTCTCTCTCTCTTTGCCGCAATGTTGCATCTCTCACTACTATAATAATCAATGTTCCTCAGAGCTTTCCCAGTGTAGGCTATACCACCTTCTCTACGTAGGGTATGTAGTACCCGTCTTGCAACACAATCCCACCCCTACTCTGTGCAACTCTCCAAACCAAAAGTGAAACGTTATTCTGACTTTCTTCTATTCAACTGCTGAGCCCTGGAACTCTCTCCCAGAATCAGTCTTTCCCTCTTCTTTTGACCTAAATTGCTTAAAACTCCGGGGGTCCAGGCATTTTGGCTCGAACGTCCCTTGATTTTGGCCCTGTCACTCTTTCAACTATGGGGGACGCACTTGATACAGGCAGTTCTGCCTTTTGTCTCCCTCACTCACATAGAAAAGATAAAACACACACACATATGCATAATTATATATATATATATATATATCGGTTATATATATATATATATATATATATATATATATATATATATATATATATATATATATAAACAAAAACAAAATCAACACAGCCCTCCCCTTAACCAATACCTGACCTTTGACCTACCCCCTGCCGTAATAAACATCGATTAACCTTCCTCAAATACACCCAGACTTGACTTGATCGACCCACACCAAACCAGACTGGAGGCAAATAACACCGGTATCACACGGGCACTTGTTCCGGCAATAACACCGGTATCACACGGGCACTAGTTCCGGCAATAACACCGCTATCACACGGGCACTTGTTCCGGCAATAACACCGGTATCACACGGGCACTTGTTCCGGCAATAACACCGCTATCACACAGGCACTTGTTCCGGCAATAACACCGGTATCACACGGGCACTTGTTCCGGCAATAACACCGGTATCACACAGGCACTTGTTCCGGCAATAACACCGCTATCACACGGGCACTTGTTCCGGCAACAACACCGGTATCACACGGGCACTTGTTCCGGCAATAACACCGGTATCACACGGGCACTTGTTCGGCACAAACACCGGTATCACACGGGCACTTGTTCCGGCAATAACACCGGTATCACACGGGCACTTGTTCCGGCAATAACACCGGTATCACACGGGCACTTGTTCCGGCAATAACACCGGTATCACACGGGCACTTGTTCCGACAATAACACCGGTATCACACGGGCACTTGTTCCGGCAATAACACCGGTATCACACGGGCACTTGTTCCGGCAATAACACCGGTATCACACAGGCACTTGTTCCGGCAATAACACCGGTATCACACGGGCACTTGTTCCGGCAATAACACCGGTATCACACGGGCACTTGTTCCGGCAATAACACCGGTATCACAGGCACTTGTTCCGGCAATAACACCGGTATCACACGGGCACTTGTTCCGGCAATAACACCGGTATCACACGGGCACTTGTTCCGGCAATAACACCGGTATCACAAGGGCACTTGTTCCGGCAATAACATCGGTATCACACGGGTACTTGTTCCGGCAATAACACCGGTATCACACGGGCACTTGTTCCAGCAATAACACCGGTATCACACAGGCACTTGTTCCGGCAATAACACCGGTATCACACAGGCACTTGTTCCGGCAATAACACCGGTATCACACGGGCACTTGTTCCAGCAATAACACCGGTATCACACGGGTACTTGTTCCGGCAATAACACCGGTATCACACGGGCACTTGTTCCAGCAATAACACCGGTATCACACGGGCACTTGTTCCGGCAATAACACCGGTATCACACGGGCACTTGTTCCAGCAATAACACCGGTATCACACGGGCACTTGTTCCAGCAATAACACCGGTATCACACGGGCACTTGTTCCGGCAATAACACCGGTATCACACGGGCACTTGTTCCGGCAATAACACCGGTATCACACGGGCACTTGTTCCGGCAATAACACCGGTATCACACGGGCACTTGTTCCGGCAATAACACCGGTATCACACGGGTACTTGTTCCGGCAATAACACCGGTATCACACGGGCACTTGTTCCAGCAATAACACCGGTATCACACAGGCACTTGTTCCGGCAATAACACCGGTATCACACAGGCACTTGTTCCGGCAATAACACCGGTATCACACGGGCACTTGTTCCGGCAATAACACCGGTATCACACGGGTACTTGTTCCGGCAATAACACCGGTATCACACGGGCACTTGTTCCAGCAATAACACCGGTATCACACGGGCACTTGTTCCGGCAATAACACCGGTATCACACGGGCACTTGTTCCAGCAATAACACCAGTATCACACGGGCACTTGTTCCAGCAATAACACCGGTATCACACGGGCACTTGTTCCGGCAATAACACCGGTATCACACGGGCACTTGTTCCGGCAATAACACCGCTATCACACGGGCACTTGTTCCGGCAATACTTGGGACCAATTCTCGTCTGGTAACTTCAGACATAAAGAGGGATGGGCGTATTTATTGGCTCATTTATATAGCTTTGTATTATATTTGTCAGTTTCATCCCTAGACCTCCATCAAGCTTAGCCTCCCCCCCATCCCCCCACCCCCCAACACACACACACACTTAACCTCAAATATATTGTACATTTTTGGATAGCAATATTTCCCGGCCGAAGGCCTATGCCTCTTAAATTTCAGGCTGGCTATCGATCACCAGAAACAAATCAACACCTAAATGACACGAAAGATCTTAAAATGCACAGAAATGCGGCGAAAGGTCTTAAAATAGCCAAACTAATGGTGCAATCGTTTAAAAATCTTCGAACTAATGGGATAAGGATGAGGGAGAAGGGGGTCCAGCCAAAGCCTCTATCCACCTCCCCCTTAAAGTAGCTATCTGAGGAGAGTTAGTGACGTTTGATCTTCAGCAATCGTTACTGCCAATATCTAGCCCCATTTCTGTCCATTTTAAGACCTTTCGTATTATTTAGGTGTCGATTTTTTTCCTGACGAGCGATAGTGAGCCTGTAAGTTAAGAGCAACCGGCCTTCGACCGGGAAATTTTTCTATCGAAAAAAATACAAATTAATCTTGAAGGAGGGTCTAGGGGTTGTTTTTTCAAGTTTGATGGAAGTCTAGGGAGGAAGGTAAACACCATAATACAAAGATACATAAATGATCAAACAAATATACCATCCCCCGTTAAGCTACTGAATGATTTATAATTTCCCAATGGACCTCAATAATTAACACACACACTATCCTAACAGCCCCCATACAGTACGTCGGGTCAAATAGGGTTAACCCTTTCAAGCTCCAATACGCGTTTCTGTTCTGTTTTCTAGCTACTATTAGGCGATTTTATTCAGATTAGTAACGGTATACGGAAGTCAGAGGGTTGATTGAGATAGTATTTACCCTTTTAGTACCCACAGATCCTTCCTAAGCTGCATAAAATCGTCTAATGATAGTCAAAATAAACTGCTAAAACGCGTCAGAGCTTCAAGGGGTTAACTCATATATTATAATGTAAAACTTGCAAAATAAACAAACCACAACTTATACGAACACAGTAAAAACAAGTAATCAAAATCACTATGTGGAAACAACGCTTAAGTTACCAGCTAGACATGAGGAAGAAGGGGGTCCAGACAAAGCCACTGCCTCCCTCCCTGCCCCTTAACCCGTGGAGCCCCGGCTAGTTTTGTAATGTTTGCGCACCAGAACCCGGCCGGTTTTCAAAAATTGGTTTTATTCCAGAAACAATAGCGAAGGGGTTAGGAATGAAGGAAAAACCACGAAAAACCGCTCAAAAAGCTTTAAAAATGGTCCTACAGAGCCCCCGAAAACGGATTTTACAAGAGTAAAAAATTGAAGGCAATTATCCCAAAAAAACAGGTTATTGCACGCTCGCGCGCACGCACGTGGACTTTGAGAGTTTTCAACCATCGGCACGGTTGCGTGGGATACGTACACAGTTCCCATACAAATCTGAGCCCTCTTGAGTGGCTACACCTGAGGTTACGGTCGGCGCAATTAGGGTGACGCGTCAGGCGCGTCTCTGGGGCTGTGCGTTACATACATCGCCGACGCGTCAGATGCGTCGCTGGGGCTGTACGGGTTAAAGAGGCTAACAGAGGACAGTTGGTTACGTTTGACCTTCAGTAATCGTTGCTGCCAATATCTAACTGGCTATATAGGATTTAAGGGAGCTCAGACGGTAGTGTGCAGCATAATTTACTGGTTCGGCTCAATGGTTTAAGGAGGGGGTTTAGTTTGCTCTCTAAACTTCTATCAAACTTTAAAAAACACCCACAAAACCCCCCTTCGATATAAATTTGTAAATTTTTCGGTAGAAACATTTCCCGGCCGAAGGCCGATTCCTCTTCAAATACAGGCTCGCTTCGCTCGCCAGGAAAAAAATCTACCTCTAAATGGCACGAAAGGTCTTACTATTAGCAAGGAAATAGGGCAAAAGGTCTGAATATCGCCAAACTAATGGGGCGAATGTCTTTAAATCTCATAACTAATAGGGCTAAACATGAGGGAGGAGGAGGACTCTAAAAACCCACTGCCTCCCCTTAACCCTCTCTGACCCGACGTACTGCACGGGGGGGCTGTTAGGATAGTTGGTTTACTTATTATTGAGGTCCATTGGGAAATAATTAATACATCAGTTGCTTAAGGGGGGGGGGGGGGGGTATTTATTTGTTCATGTATGTATACTTTTATTTTAATGTTTACTTTCCTCCCTAGACACCCATCAAACTTGAAAAAACACCCCCTTTCAAGATAAATTTACACATTTTTCGGTAGAAAAATTTCCCGACCGAAGGCCGGTTGCTCTTAACTTACAGGCTCGCTATCGCTCGCCAGGAAAACATAGACACCTAAATTGTATGAAAGGTCTTAATATGGTCAACAAATGGGGCGAAAGTTCTTAAAATCGTCAAACTAATGGGGCAAACTTCTTAAAATGTCATAATTAATGGGGCTAAGCATGAGGGAGAAGGGGGTCCATCTCGCACATTGTTTGACCTTCAGCAATCGTTACTGCCAATATGTAGAGACAAATATATCAGGTTGAGCATATAGATCTATAGTATCTGGTCCGACGTCTCGTGGGTTATTAGCATATAGTAGTTCATTATTATTGAGGATTTTACTAGTTTTTGTCATTTTCGAGCGATGTATTTTTTAGTTTGTCCCCTGGGCTAACAAACATGCCTTCACAGACTTCCTTCAAACTAACAAAACAATAAATGCCCACCCAGCCCCAATTAAGGCTAAATGTGTAAATATTACGATATATATATGTCCCGATCAATGGCCGATGTCTTCAAAGTTGCAGGTTCGCTATCGCTCGCCCCAAAAAAATAAAAAATAAATGACACGTGAATAGAGAAATTGAATCGTCTTAATATCGCTAAATGAATGGGGGGAATAGCCTTAAAATCTCCAAAGTAATGTAACGACACCGGGTAGGTCCAAAAAGACGTACCTCGGCTCAAATAGCGTTAACATAGTATACTGTATATCGGAGTATTGAATTCCTTGACATTTAGCCTTTCGGTCGTATATCGGTGAGTGGCTGTCTCTTAACCCCTTCAGTATCGGCGATGTCCTGTTCATTACATCCTGGCAAATATTGAGCGATTTTATTCAGCTTAGGAAGGACGTCTACTGATAACGAGGCTCGAGACTACCTCAATTAAGCCTTTTGGGAACCGTATATCCTTCCTACGCTTCATAAAATCGTCTAAATGTAACTGAAATCAAATACAAAATACGTGTCCGGTACAGAAGGGGTTAAGGGGAGGTTTTTAGTTTGTTTCTTACTCCTCCAGCAATCTTAAAATTTCACCCCCTTGACCCCCTTTCAAGATATTTGTACATTTTTCGGTAGAAAAATGTCCCGCTCCTAAATTACAGGCTCGCTATCGCTCGCCAGGATAACATCGACACCTAAATGGCACGAAAGGTCTTAAAATCTCAAAAGCAATGGGGCTAGACATGAGGGAAAAAGGGGTCAAGAAAAAAGTCCCTCAAGTGGAAATCTCCCCTTAAGGGACTAGTGGCTATTGTCTTGGTCTATTAATTAATTTATTCATTATTATTATTTTGTTTTTAGTTTCCTCGCTATACCTCCCTCAAACTTAGAAAAACAACCCCAAGACCCACCCCAGAAGATAAATTTGTAAATTTTTCGGTAGAAAAATGCCCCGGCCGAGGGTGGTTCCTCTTATCATTACAGGATCGCTATCGCTTGCCAGGAACAAATCGACACATAAATGGCACAATAGGTCTGAAATTTGACAACGAAACGTGGGGATTGGGCGTGACTATCTAGAATAATAATAGGAAGGGTATATAATTATATGGAAGTAAGAGGGTTAATTGAGATAGTCTTTAAACTTATATTGGGCGTGACTATATAATATAATATAATAGGAAGGGTATATATATGGAAGTAAGAGGGTTAATTGAGATAGTCTTTAAACTTATATTGGGCGTGACTATATAGAATATTATATAATAGGAAGGGTATATATATGGGGAAAAAACGAGACAGAGATAGGGGCGAGGGAACGCGTTCGTGGTCCCGGACCCTAAGAATAGGAGCTTTGAATGTGCGTGGATGTAGTACGAATGAGAAGTGAGAGGATATTGGAAGGTTATTTGAAAGAAGGATGTATGATGTCCTTGCACTGAATGAAACAAAGATGAAAGGAGAGGGAGAAGTGGATTTTGGAAACGTGATAGGTAGAAAGTCTGGAGTAGACGAGGGAGTCAGGGGGAAAGAAGGAGTGGCTATTATTGTGAAGGAGGAGTTGAGAGAGTTTATAAAAGAGTGGAAAGAGGTGTCATCAAGGCTAATGTGGGTGAGAATGCGGTTTAAGGGTGAAAGGTGGGTTTTTGTAAGTGCGTATGGACCAGGAAGTGAAAGAGAGTTAGACGAGGTAGAGGGTTTCTGGGAGGATTTGAGAGATTGTCTACAAGGGTTTGATGAAAATGAAAATGTTATAGTTTTAGGGGACCTAAATGCTAGGGTAGGAAATGAGCCTGTTGAGGGAGTCATCGGTAGTTTTGGTGTGGATGGTGTAAACGAGAGTGGAGAAAGACTGAAAAATGTATGTGAAGAGTGTAGATTGAGTGTAGGTAATACGTTCTTCAAAAAAAGGCGTATACACAAGTACACCTGGCATAGACTTGTGAGGGGAGAGATTGTAGAGAGGGCATTGATGGATTATGTGCTGGTGACAAGGGAAAGATTGTGTAGACTGCTGGATGTGAATGTGATGAGAGGTGAGGCGGAGGGTATGTCAGATCATTACCTGGTGGAGGGAAAGCTAAGAGTTAAGAGTTACAGGAGAATAAGAGACAAGCGTGAAGTAAGAGAGGTAATAAAAGTTAGTGAGTTAGAGAAGAGTGAAAAAGAGAGGGAGTACAAGGAAAGACTAAATGAAAAGTGGATGGAAGTGAGAGAGATGGAAGAGAGAGAGAAGTAGAGGTTGAATGGCAACAGTTTAAGGAAGGAGTGAAAGCAAGTGCAGAGGTAGTATGCGGCAAAAGGAAAGTAGGAGGCAGAGGTATCAGGAAGGGAAGCGAGTGGTGGAATGATACGGTGAGAAAGGCAGTTGAGGAGAAGAGACAGTGTTTTGAGAGGGTTTACAGGATGGTAGTGTTGAGGTATGGGAGAGGTACAAGGAGAAAAGGAGAGAGGCAAAACGGAAAATTAGAGAAGCGAAAAAAGATGCAAACGAAAGGTGGGGCCAAAGGCTGAGTGAGAATTTTGAAGAACGAAAGAAGATGTTCTGGAAGGAGGTAAATAAAGTAAGGAAAGGACGACAAAAGAGGGAAGAGTCAGTGAAAGATGAAAATGGAGAATTACTAGTGGAACCAGTTGAAGTGAGGAAAAGATATGCCGAGTATTTTGAATCTTTGTTAAATACAAGAGATGGAAGAGAAGCAGTGATTGAAGCAGAGGTGGATGGAGATAGGTTACCCAGGCCACCCAGGTGGCAGGGAATGAATGAAAGGATTGAGGAAAATGAGGTGAAAGAAGCAGTGAAACAAATGAGAGCGGGAAAAGCAGAAGGTTTGGATGGTATTGCTGTGGAGTGTATAAAGAAGGGTGGAGATGTGATAATAGATTGGTTGGTGAGACTTTTCAATGTGTGCTTTGCTGTGTCAATGGTACCAATAGACTGGAAGAGTGCATGTATTGTGCCGTTGTACAAGGGGAACAGAGATCGGCAGGAGTGTTCAAGTTATAGAGGTATTAGTTTATTGTCAGTGGTTGGAAAGCTGTATGGCAGCGTGTTGATAGAGAGGATAATAAAGTGTACGGAAGTACACTTATAGGAGAAGAACAGTGCGGTTTTAGGAGGGGAAGAGGGTGCGTGGATCAGATGTTTGCAGTAAGACAGTTATGCGAGAAGTATTTAGAGAAGCATAAGGAGATATTTTGGGCTTTTATGGACTTGGAAAAAGCGCATGATCGTGTGGACCGTGAAGCAATGTGGAAGGTGTTAAGGATTTATGAAATAGGAGGAAATTTGTTAGAAGCAGTTAAGAGTTTTTATGAAGGGAGCAGAGCATGTGTGAGAGTAGGAAATGGTGAGCTGAGTGAATGGTTTGAGGTAAAGGTAGGTTTGCGACAGGGTTGTGTAATGTCACCATGGCTGTTTAATATGTTTATGGATGGTGTGGTGATGGAGGTGAAAAGGAGAACTATGGGAAGAGGATTGGGTTTAGTAGGAAAGAATGCTAGAGATTGGGAGTTGAATCAGTTGCTGTTCGCTGATGACACAGCATTGGTGGCGGATTCTGATGAGAAACTGCAGCGGGTAGTCAAAGAGTTTGGTGTGGTTTGTGGAAGGAGGAAACTGAAGGTGAACGTCAATACAAGTAAAGTAATGGTGTGTAATAGGGGAGAGCATAGGGTGAATCTAGATGTGAGGCTGGATGGGGAAATATTGGAACAAGTAGAGTGTTTTAAATATCTAGGAGGAACAATAAGCAGGAGTGGAGGTATGGAAGTGGAGGTAAAACAGAGAGTGTGTGAAGGAAGGAAGGTTTTCGGAGCAATGGGAAGTATGTGGAAGACGAGAAATCTCGGAGTGAAAGTAAAAAGTGCACTGTATCAAGGAATTGTTGTGCCAACAGTGATGTATGGGGCTGAGACATGGGCTCTGAAGAAAAAGGAGAAAAGAGGGCTGGTTGTGATGGAGATGAGCTGCTTGAGGAGTATGTGTGGAGTTACTCGTAGAGACAGATTGAGGAATGAAGAGATACGTAGGAGAGTGGGGAAGCAGGAACATTTGTCAGCCAGAGTGGACAGAAGGGTGCTGAGCTGGTATGGTCATGTTGAACGAATGGGAGATGAAAGGCTTACAAAGAGAATATGTGAGTCAGGTACAAGGGGAGATAGAAGGGCAGGAAGACCCCCATTGAGATGGAGAGACTGTGTAAGAAAGGCTTTGGATGATAGAGGAATGACTATAGATCAGGCAGGGGAAGTGGTGGTGGACAGGAGTGAATGGAGAATGCTTGTGAATAGTTGAGTGAACATGTGGTCATTTGGAGTAAGGGGTCGGGCGCAAGTTGGACTAGATAATAGTCCATCAGGTGCCTGGCCCGGGAAGACGATTAATATGAAGGGTGTGCCTGGAAGTGTGGTGGGAGGGCTTGTGGCTTTGGCTCCGCTGCATGTCTGCCTGCCGAGATCGGAACCTCTCCGGGTGGTCAGGGGCCGGGGGAGTGCTGGAGCGACCTTGGTAACCCTGGTCTCTGGGTCTTCTCCTGGGTGACCTGGATGTGTGTGAGTTTGTGTTTTTTATCTGTGTTTATTTTTTGTTTTATGTTGTTTTTGTGTTTTCCCTGTTCTTGCTCTGTCTTGAGTCGGCTACCCCCAAAATGGGGATTGGGCCTGAACATATAGATAGATAGATAGATAGATATATGGAAGTAAGAGGGTTAATTGAGATAGTCTTTAAACTTATATTGGGCGTGACTATATAGAATATAATATAATAGGAAGGGTATATATATATGGAAGTAAGAGGGTTAATTGAGACAGTCTTCAACCTTATATTTCTCACAGTTCCTTTCAAACTGTGAATAAAATCGTCTAATGATAGCCAGAATAAACTGTCAACATATGCGTCATAATCTTCAGAGAGTTAAGGGGGTAGAACTCGCTTTTTATGGACCCCCTTCTCCCTCATGTTTAGCATATTCGTTTTGAGGTTGTAAAACGTTTTATCCATTAGTTTGGCAATTTATAGACTTTTCGCCCCATTTCGTTGTCAATTTTTAGTCCTTTCGTGCCATTTAGGTGTCTATTTTTTACTGGCGAGCGATAGCGAGCCTGTAATTTCAGAAGGAAGCAGCCTTCGGCCGTGAAATTTTTCTACCGAAAAATTTAAAAATTTATCTTGGTAGTGGGTATTTTATTAAGCTTGATGGAGGTCTAGCGAGGAAACTCAAAAAAATAAAAATAAATAATTAAATATATAGCCCAAAAAACAAGCACTACCGCTTTAACCCTTTCGTTACCGTATCGTTCTTTTACCTTTGTTCTGGCTACTATTAGACGATTTTATTCAGTTTATAAAAGGCCTTCAGCAATTAATTGACAGGCTTCAAACTATCCCACTTAACCATTCTTAGTACCACAGATCCTTCTTACACTGAACAATATCGCCTGAATATAGCAAGAATATACTTAAAAACACGTCTTGGTACAGAAGGGGTTAAGCGGCGGATGCATGGAAGTCATAATAGTCCAGTACAAATAAGATGCAGTAGAGGTATTTATTACATTGTTATGAAGGGGTTAAGCGGCGGATGCATGGAAGTCATAATAGTCCAGTACAAATAAGATGCAGTAGAGGTATTTATTACATTGTTATGAAGGGGTTAAGCGGCGGATGCATGGAAGTCATAATAGTCCAGTACAAATAAGATGCAGTAGAGGTATTTATTACATTGTTATGAAGGGTTAAGCGGCGGATGCATGGAAGTCATAATAGTCCAGTACAAATAAGATGCAGTAGAGGTATTTATTACATTGTTATGAAGGGGTTAAGCGGCGGATGCATGGAAGTCATAATAGTCCAGTACAAATAAGATGCAGTAGAGGTATTTATTACATTGTTATGAAGGGGTTAAGCGGCGGATGCATGGAAGTCATAATAGTCCAGTACAAATAAGATGCAGTAGAGGTATTTATTACATTGTTATGAAGGGGTTAAGCGGCGGATGCATGGAAGTCATAATAGTCCAGTACAAATAAGATGCAGTAGAGGTATTTATTACATTGTTATGAAGGGGTTAAGCGGCGGATGCATGGAAGTCATAATAGTCCAGTACAAACAAGATGCAGTAGAGGTATTTATTACATTTGTTATTAACATCTATTTATATAAGTATTATTATTATTATTATTAATATAATAAACCCGTTCAGTACCAGAGCCGTCAGTTTCATGTTATGTTATCTACTGATAGACGATATTATTCAGTTTGTGAAGGGCCTTCGGCAATTAACAGGCTTCCAACTATTTTTATTATGCCCTTCTACTGCCACAGATCCTTCTTAACCCTTTGAAGCTCTGACGCGTTTTAGCAGTTTATTTGGCTATCATTAGACAATTTTATGCAGCTTAGGAAGTATCTGTGGATATTAAAAGGGTATAAACTATCTCAATCAACCATTTGACTTCCATAATATTATACCGTTACTAATCTGAATAAAATCGTCTAATAGTTGCCAGAAACAACAGAAACGCGTAATGGAGCTTGAAAGGGTTAAGCTGCATAAAATCGTCATAATATAGCTAGAATAGAATTTTAAAAGACGTCGCCGGTACAGAAGGGGTTAATATGATAAATAATAGTTTTATAATGATAATATAAATATTCATATTAATATCAACTAGTATATATCAATACTAATATTCAAACTAATATTATTTGTATCTAAGGTGAAGCCATTGATTTCGGGAGCTGATGAGTGATTGGTGCTTCTGAATTCTTGTGTACTTGCTTTTTGTGGGCGAACTGTTATATGTGTTCTTCTCTTGTTCTTTTTCCTTTCTTGTGTCTCTTGCTGATCCTCCCTACCCCTTGTGGGAGTAAGGGCTGGCTACTGACTGACTGTCTGATTTATTTTCATTATTTTAAAATACCATGTTGAGGTTTTCTGGACCAACTTCTCCTTCATGTTTAGTTTTAGTTTAGAGTTTTTAAGGCATTCGCCTCATTCGTTTGGCGATCTTTAGACCACTCGTGCCATTTAGGTGTCGAATCTTTCCTGGCGAGCGAAAGTGGATCCGACCTTTGACAGGTGCATTTTTCTATAACAATTACATACATTTACTCGACGGGGGGGAGGGGGGGGGGGGGATTTTGTATTGCTTTATTTTTTGTTTTGTGTTTTTATTTATTTATTTTTATTTACCTTGAAGGAGGTCTAAAGACTAAACTAATAAAATAATGGATACATTATCAAATATAACACAATACAAATCTCCCCTTAGAATTATATGCGACATATTATTTTCGAAGCTGTATTGGGTTGAATTGAGACCCCTTAATAACCCCTTCTCTACCGGCGACGTCTTTTACATTTTATTCTAGCTGTATTTAGGCGATTTTATGAATTTAAATAAGGATCTGTGGTAGTAAAAAGAGTTAAGTGAGATAGTTCCAAGCCTGTTGATTGCTGGAGACCCTTATTAAAGTGAATAACATCGTTTAATAGTAGCCAGCATAATATTAAATAGACGTTGGCGGTAAGGAAAGGGTTAATTATTTACGTAGTATTTGTACTTCGGTAGTTCCTTTATAGTGTTTGAGGCTTAATAATGTATCAGATTTAATAACCGCGGCTGTACACACACACACACACACACACACACACACACACACACACACACACACACACAAAAACCACACACGCACACACACACACACACAAAAACCACACACACACACACACACACACACACACACACACACACACACACACACACACACACACACACACACACACACACACACACACACACACACACACACACACACACACACACACACACACACACACACACAACAACAACAGCAACACCAACAACAACACACCTACAAAATAACACAAACACAACAACAACACGCACACACAACAACGCACACACAACAACACCCACAAACACACACACAGGGTCACCTAGTATGAAGCTATTTGCCGCTTTTGATTGCTTTCCCACCTTTTTACACTTGGCCAGAAATGCAGGGGACGCAGAGTTGAACACTGGCCTCAGAATTGAACACTGGCCTCAGAATTGAACACTTACGAAATGAAATAGTAAAAGGAAAAGGCCCCGGAAACCAATAAACTGTGAACATAGGGGCCGGGAAATATAAACTATAATCTATTTTGTTCTAGCTGATGGTAAATTGAATCCCTTGGTAGCTGATTTCTCGATACTTAATGGAAATATATGAAACTGCTATGGCTGTGTGTCGTATTAATGGCAAGTTTTCATAATTAACATCAATATATGAAACTGCTATGGCTGTGTGTCGTATTAAAGGCAAGTTTTCATAATTAACATCAATATATGAAACTGCTATGGCTGTATCGTATAAATACGATAGACTATGACTCTTTTGTGATCTTGTATGTCTCTGTGACGTCACGATCTCTCCTACAGCACGATGTAGGACGAGTAGATCGTATATTATAAGATTGTAAATAAGTTAAGTTATAAAAGGCCTAATATGCTATTAAGCAATATTGCCATGGTCTTATGTAGTATATATGAATTTATCGTATATATTAATATAATTTATCGTATAGAGCAACCTAAATGCGGTACGATAATTTGGGCTCCTGGCGGTTTGCCAAGGCAGCAAGGTGTGCTTTTGAGGTACGTCAGAGCCTTCACGAACACCAACCAGTTAACATCTAATTTTCTGCCCTCAGTTGATCGTGCTTTTGTGCCTCTAATCACAATACACATACAGCAATACACACAGCTACACCATCACGACGCTCTCATCGACATCATGACTGACTGATAGATAAGCATAATATTCATGTCCATTCCCATGTAATCATTTATTCTTTCTTTAACTTGACTCGTGTCTCGGGACCGAAGTCTCGTTCCCCATTGTCCACCACCATATTGGGTAAAACGTTCTCCCTTGCCTCATTGCCACGTGGAACTATTGGTGAGTTAATTCCTGGCTAATATTAACCCTTTTAACCTTACCCTATAATTATATACATTTATTATGCGAGACCTTTGGATATAAATTAGCTTGTTTCAGATTGAATTCAATTTAGATATAGAGTATTCATTTAGATTGATTTTATTTGATTCATTATAGCTTAGTAATATTTAACTTCCATTGATAGTTTACCACATTGGTGCCCAGACCCGGGAATTAGCTACCAGTAAGGGATTTTAAGGCAATGAACAAGGGGACATATAACAGGATGCAGGAACAACTCTATGATAAACTGGCAAGGCTAGCCAAGCGATGGTTAGAGCCGGAATGCAGGGTCACATCGTTGTGCCTGCCTAAGTCCTGCATCCCACCCATCATCTTTCCCCAATAATTTTCTTTTCCGTTTCAGACTTCCTGTGACATATGACCTGACCTAACATTTTTTCTTGTTCAATATGATCCATTAGTAGGTATTGCTATTTAGTGTACTATTTTTTCTCCATAACATAGAAGTCCGCCGGTTGGCGTCTCTTAAGTAGCCTATTATTTGGCCGTTGTTTTGTAACGTGATATTTAGATACATAGCCTATAGGCTCGCAAGCAAAATGGATAAAAACGGTAAAGAGACACCGTCTAGTGGGGTGCTGAACAAAGCCCCTAAAAATCAAAGGGCGGGACTTCGGGGAGTAATAAATAGGCTAATAGTGGACGTCAACACTTTCATCACTACTGCTGAACTAGAGGAATTGGAGGCTAGATTAGAAAACGTCCAGGTACCCACGGTCGTATTACGGCTCTGAGTGAGGTGATTGTGGCTGCCATGACAGAGGAGGAAGAGATTGTTACAGAGTGTGATAATCGCGCCCTCTATGACGAACCTGTCTTTAGAGCGAAGTACCTATTACAGCGTGCAATCGCGAGTAAGAAGGGAGGCGATAATGAGGCCCATAGAAGGGCTGACCCAAAACATACTGTACACCTCCCAAAGCTCAATCTTCCTACATTTGGGGGCAAGTTGACCGAGTGGTTAGCTTTCTGGGACGTATTTCGATCTACGGTCCATGAATCCTCTTTGGATAATGTCCGCAAGTTTCACTATCTGAAGGGACAAATGGAAGGAGAGGCCTTACATTTAATAGAGGGTTTTGCAGTAGTAGGTGGTAGTTATCTTGAAGCGGTACACTTATTAGAGTCCACATACGGGGATAGAGAGCAGTTGAAGATGGCCCATGTCGTTGCCTTGTTGGGGCTCGCAGAACCACAGTATAAGGTTGATGAGTTGACAAACTTCAGGGCAAATATGGAGTGCCATACTCGATCGCTAGATACCCTAGGGCTTACCACGCAGGAAATGATAGTCATTATCTTGCGTCAGAAGCTTCCTATGGCAATACTTGATAAGGTAAGATCATTTGAGCTGGGGGAATTCAAAACTCAGTTCAGTAAGGAGATCAATAATCTACAGTTGAACAAAGGGAGAATGTATGAGTCGGGAGGGAGTGAGAATGTGGAGAAGAGGGGAACAGTAAGCATGACAGTGGGGACTAAAGTAAAGAAAGAGGGTGTGTATCAGAAACCTGCTCAGATTCTATGTAAGCTATGTAACAAAAAACATAAATGGAGTTTCTGCGTAAAATACCCAACAAATGAGACAAAACTAGCACAGGCGAAAAGATTGAAGCTATGTGTAGGTTGTCTAAGTAAAGAACATGATAAGCAGGGACAATGTACTGCTACATACTTAAGGCCCTGTCGCCACTGCAAAGGACATCACTTTGATAAGTTGTGTCCTACAGCAGATAAAGTCAAAGACGTCAAAAATGAGGGTACTACAACTGTGGCACTAGGTAGTACGCAAGACACCACTATATTGCCCACAATACAGATTCCCATGGAAGGTAATGACAGTAACAAAGTTTGTCGGGTACTTCTAGATCAAGGGTCTCAACGTTCCTTTATAAAGAGGTCCGTACTAGTGGGACTGAAGCACCGAATCGTAGGGGCTGAGACTCTTCGATTACAGGGCTTCACAGGGGTTACTGATAAACAAGACTACGAGATAGCGGAGATTTCATATTTCTATCGTAAAAACCGGTACTTTATGACTTGTATCGTAGTAGACACCCTACCAGAATATGTATCTGTGGGTGTGAAGAAGGTGGAACACGCATTACGTAGCAAAGGGGTTAACTTGTCAGATCCCATGGGAAATCAGAGTGAGGTGCATGTTCTACTTGGTGTGGATCATTATTATGAAGTAGTATACCCTGGATTTAAAAAGATGTGTGGTGTAATTTTAATCCCCACTAAATTTGGATACTGCATGAGCGGAAAGGTGCATACTACACAGTCAAAGGTCCTGGTCGACACGGTCTCGATATATAGAGTCAATGTAACCGCGGCAGAGGAGTTGGGAAGGGAGGATTCCCAACCTAGTGACCCTAAGATGGCTGCCGAGTTCGACCTGGAACGACTGTGGAGATTGGATCACATAGGCATTAATCCTATGGAGACTGATTATGACTCGGAAGTTGCGCTACAAAGGTTTGACGAGTCTGTGTGCTACTGTGCCTCAGACAAGCAATATAAAGTTAGTTTACCCTGGAAGAACAGTGAGATAAGCCTACCTACCAACTATGGTTTGGCATTAGGTCGCTTGCGCGCATTGCAGCGGAAATTGTCTAACGAACCGAGCACGCGCCAGGCGTATGACGATGTATTTCGGAGTTATGAGGATAGGGGTTTTATTGAGAGAGTCGATGTCAAGGAACCGTGTAAGAAGGGTAGGGTTCACTATCTGGCCCATCATGGGGTAAAGAAAGACAGCGTCACCACACCAATACGGGTGGTGTATGACTGTTCTGCCCACCAAGGTCAACAACCCAGTCTGAATGACTGCCTGTTGACAGGTCCGTCCATGGTGTCGGACCTGTCCCAACATCTATTGCGGTTTAGGCTGGGAAAGTACGCCTATACCAGTGACATCGAGAAAGCATTCTTGATGGTCAAGCTAAAGGAGGAAGATAGAGATGTTACCCGCTTTCTTTGGTTCAGCGACATTAGCGACTCTGAAAGTCCCATCATAATATACCGTTTTCGGGTTGTACTCTTTGGGGCCACTTGCTCGCAGTTTTTGTTAAATGCCACAATCAGAAAACATCTAGCTGACACTCATGAGGACACAAGTAAACTATCTCGCGGATTATACATTGACAATTTGCAGGGTACTAGCGATAGTCAAGATGATTTGTTGTATGCATACTGGCAAGCACGCAGATTGTTTGCGGATGCACATCTATTTCTCCGCGAGTGGGTTACTAATAGTGAAGATCTTCAGAGTTTAATACAGGTGGATGGTACGGCATCTCTTAACCAGGAAAAGTCCAGAAATTTGGGGATGATCTGGCAACCTAAACATGACATACTAACTTTTCAAACAAGGTCTTTTGCTCAGCAGACAGGAGCGCACACAAAAAGAAGTCTGTTGAGCAAAGTTGCGCAATTTTTTGATCCTTTGGGTCTAGCATTACCTGTTACCATAAGAGCTAGGATTCTAATGCAGGAAGTTTGGAGACGTAAAATAGGATGGGATGACAGTTTGCCCGAGGACCTGAATGACCAAGGGACATTGTTGTTGAATGAATATGCCATCCTATGTACGAAACCTATACCTCGTAAAGTGGCGGCGTTCGGTGACGTTACATTACACACGTTTTGCGATGCTAGCGCCACGGCATACGGGGTAGCCATATATGTTGTTACTTCATTTGGGGCACATTTAGTTACAGCCCGGGCCAAAGTAGCCCCGGTTAAGAAGGTAACTATCCCTAAAATGGAATTGACTGCCATGCTGCTAGTAGCACGTCTGGTGCAACATGTACGCGCAGCATACGAGAGCGAATTAAATATTGAAATCGTTCACGTATGGTGCGATAGTCAGGTCGCACTCAACTGGATACATAGCAAGAAGTCTCTGCCAGTTTATGTGCGGAATAGGGTAGATGAGATTAGAGCCCTTTTGCCAGACGTTGCTTATCATTATGTAAATACAAAGGAAAACCCTAGTGATCTCATAACTAGGGGTATAACGGCTAGCCAGTTAATGAAGTCCGAATTGTGGTGGCATGGTCCAAAGTGGCTGCTCCATGAAAGTGAATGGACGATATGGCATGCTGTTGGTGAGGGACTTCTGCCACTGGAAACAGTGGCAGTTACAGCCCAACCAAATGAGCCACCGGGTCCTATCATGAAGTGGGCAAGATTCGGTGACTATAATAAACTAGTCAGGGTTGTAGCTTGGGTGTTGCGATATGTATCCAATCTCAAGCTTAAAGTAACGGGCCAACTCTGCAACAGGGGTCACAACATTGATGCTCGTGAATTTAAAGCAGCTGAAGTAACTTTGATCAAATGGGTTCAAGTAGAAACCTTTTCCAATGAATTAGAATCCTTGAAAGGCTCGAATAAGACATTAATGCCTAATATAGTGCGTCAACTAAGGTTGCACCTAGACAATGGCCTCATCAGGTGTGAGGGTCGCCTGAAGTGGTCGGGTGTACCAGACGGCACAAACCGACCTATACTTATGCCAACAAGACATCACGTTACTGATCTATTGATCATACGTGCACATAGGGAAGTAAAACACTACGGGGTATGTCATATTATATCAAATTTACGTCTCACATGGTGGATACCCAGAGTTCGACAAGTAGCTCGACGCGTAGTGAGAAAGTGTGTAATATGCCAGAGACTAAAGGGTAAACCATATGCAACTGGCCCAGCTCCACCTCTACCTGAATGCCGTGTAAAGCACGTAGAACCTTTCCAAGCGGTAGGATTAGATTACACAGGGGCATTGAAGACGAGGGAGCATGAGAAGGTTTATATATTATTGTTTACCTGTGCGACGTCTCGAGCGGTACACCTAGAACTATGTGATAATATGTCTAGCGAAGAATTTATGCTGGCGTTCAGACGGTTTTGTGCCCGTCGTTCATTCCCTCAACTCATTCTTAGCGACAATGCTCCCACTTATGTCCAAGCATCAAAATATCTAAAGGATATGAGTAGTGATCCTACTATCATCACTTTTTTGGGAGAGAAAAAGTGCGAATGGAGGTTCATTCCAGTTAAGGCACCTTGGTTTGGTGGAATGTGGGAACGGTGTGTGTCGGCATAGTAAAGTCAGGACTAAGAGCGGTTGTAGGACGTGCTCTATTAAAGAAGAGTGAGTTGACGACAGTCCTCACAGAGATAGAGGCAGTCGTGAATGATCGCCCGCTTACATATGTGTACACCGACCTGCAAGAACCACTACCATTAACGCCAGCTCACTTGCTATATGGAAAACCATTGACTGCGTTTCCATCTGATTTTCAGTCCATAGTAGAGTTAGAGGATCCCTCGTTGTACTCTGCGGTAGCGGTGTCTAAGAGATACCAGTATATATCCAGGATAATCGAGGATTTTAGGAAACGGTGGATTAGTGAATATCTGCTAGCATTGAGGGAAAGGAGTGTTACTCCCTCTGGTAGACCAACGGCCCCTACAGTTGGTGACGTTGTTTTAATTAAAGAAGATAGTCCTCGTTTATACTGGAAATTAGGCCGCGTATTGGAGGTATACAAGGGGGCAGACTCTGTAGAGCGGGTGGCGCTTTTAAAGACAGCCACTGGAACTACTGTTCGTCCTATCGCACGTTTGTACGCTTTGGAGCTAGATTCCGCATTGCAATCTGAGGCTCCACCTGTTATTGCTGGGTCCGAGGATTCTCGAAGGAACGACTCACCTCATACTGATGGTGAGCATTCTCGGACCGGGACGCGTCCCAGACGCGCTGCTGCTGGCGCTGTCGACTTGTGGCGTCAGAAGATAGCCTCTGGGCAACTTTAGGTTTAAGGTGGGGTTCAGGTCTTTTTTGTGGGGGGAGTGTATCGTATAAATACGATAGACTATGACTCTTTTGTGATCTTGTATGTCTCTGTGATGTCACGATCTCTCCTACAGCACGATGTAGGACGAGTAGATCGTATATTATAAGATTGTAAATAAGTTAAGTTATAAAAGGCCTAATATGCTATTAAGCAATATTGCCATGGTCTTATGTAGTATATATGAATTTATCGTATATATTAATATAATTTATCGTATAGAGCAACCTAAATGCGGTACGATAATTTGGGCTCCTGGCGGTTTGCCAAGGCAGCAAGGTGTGCTTTTGAGGTACGTCAGAGCCTTCACGAACACCAACCAGTTAACATCTAATTTTCCGCCCTCAGTTGATCGTGCTTTTGTGCCTCTAATCACAATACACATACAGCAATACACACAGCTACACCATCACGACGCTCTCATCGACATCATGACTGACTGATAGATAAGCATAATATTCATGTCCATTCCCATGTAATCATTTATTCTTTCTTTAACTTGACTCGTGTCTCGGGACCGAAGTCTCGTTCCCCATTGTCCACCACCATATTGGGTAAAACGTTCTCCCTTGCCTCATTGCCACGTGGAACTATTGGTGAGTTAATTCCTGGCTAATATTAACCCTTTTAACCTTACCCTATAATTATATACATTTATTATGTGAGACCTTTGGATATAAATTAGCTTGTTTCAGATTGAATTCAATTTAGATATAGAGTATTCATTTAGATTGATTTTATTTGATTCATTATAGCTTAGTAATATTTAACTTCCATTGATAGTTTACCACAGGCTGTGTGTCGTATTAATGGCAAGTTTTCATAATTAACATCAATATATGAAACTGCTATGGCTGTGTGTCGTATTAATGCCAAGTTTTCATAATTAACATCAATATATGAAACTGCTATGGCTGTGTGTCGTATTAATGGCAAGTTTTCATAATTAACATCAATATATGAAACTGCTATGGCTGTGTGTCGTATTAATGGCAAGTTATCATAATTAACATCAATATATGAAACTGCTATGGCTGTGTCGTATTAATGGCAAGTTTTCATAATTAACATCAATATATGAAACTGCTATGGCTGTGTGTATTAATGGCAAGTTTTGATAATTAACATCAATATATGAAACTGCTATGGCTGTGTGTCGTATTAATGGCAAGTTTTCATAATTAACATCAATATATGAAACTGCTATGGCTGTGTGTCGTATTAATGGCAAGTTTTCATAATTAACATCAATATATGAAACTGCTATGGCTGTGTGTCGTATTAATGCCAAGTTTCCATAATTAACATCAATATATGAAACTGCTATGGCTGTGTGTCGTATTAATGGCAAGTTTTCATAATTAACATCAATATATGAAACTGCTATGGCTGTGTGTCGTATTAATGCCAAGTTTTCATAATTATCATCAATATATGAAACTGCTATGGCTGTGTGTCGTATTAATGACAAGTTTTCATAATTATCATCAATATATGAAACTGCTATGGCTGTGTGTCGTATTAATGGCAAGTTTTCATAATTAGCATCATATTTCGCTACAATATCTACCTTATAGCTGAGTAACAGGGATAGAAACATGACAATTTACCCTCAGCTGGAAACAAATAGACTATAGCCATCCATTAACCCCTACTGTACCGGCGACGCATTATTATATATATTTTAGCTACATTTAGACGATTTTATGAAGCTTAGGAAGGATGTATGGTTGCTGAACGGGTTAAATATATAGTCTGTAGTCTTTTAATTGGTACACATCCTCCTTCCTTAGCTGAATGCAATCGTCTAATAGTTGTTAGAACACAATGAAAACGATGTCCCCGGTACTGAAGGGGTCAATATTGCCTATTATAATCTGTATGTATGTATGTATGTATATGCTCAGGCCCAATCCCCACTTTTCCTATGTTTTTATTTTTTTGTTTAGGCCTATTTTTTTATTTTTTTTATTATAATCTAGTTCTCACATATTATCTAAGCTTGCATCCATCCTAAAATATTGTTATCACACGAAATTCTTAGATTCGTGTGAGTTAAAAGATTTACCAATAATTTTGCAACCGTTTCCCCGCGTGTAATTAGATTGGTCGATAGTGAAGTACTTACTACAGTTCATATTGTCGATGCCTTTGATGATTTTGAACACTTGAATTAAGTCACCTCTTAATCTGCGCTGGGTTAAAAGAAATAGATTTAATTCTCTAAGACGCTCTTCGTATGGTTTGTTCTTTAGGCTAGGTATCATTTTGGTAACTTTACGTTGAACTCGTTCTAGCTTGTTTATATCTTTTTGGTAATAAGGGCACCAGGATTGAACGCAGTATTCCAGAAGAGGGCGGACTAAGGAATTGTAAAGGGTTAGGATAACTTCTTTGGATTTATGCTCAAATGACCTGCCTATAAAGCCAATTATTTTGTTTGCCTTCTTAACCTCTCCGCGGCGCACAGGGGGTTTTCTACAGGGTAAGACTGTGCGCACCTATGATGATTTTGGGACCTATTGCCAATTTCGATAAAAAGTACATCATCGTGTAGGGAATGTTTGCGTGCATCGGCCCATATATATTTGACCCCCCAAAAAATGTCTGGGGGGGGTAGGGGAACGGTCCGTAGTTGAAAAATGTGGAGCGAATGGCACCGCGCGGCTAGATTGTCATCGAGCGGCGAGATTTCCCTGCCGAATATTTACGCGCGCAGGGGATAGAAGGAGAGGGAGGAGGGGGTGGGTTACCGCGTATTATCACGTATATCTCCTTTTTCGAGCCCTTTTAGGCTATTTAGAGTATGTATACATGTGTAGGGCACCCATATAACAATGAATATGCCTCATAGTGACCAAAAATTGCAATATATAAGGGAATTATAAGAGAATATTTAGGCGGGAATGAAGATGTGTTGGAGGTTTGGCGGCAATTTATGAGCTGAGAGTGTGGTTTACGCCATACATATCACGTATATCTTGTACGTAGAGCACTGTCACGCTATAATACAGACTTGTACGTATATATACGTGCCATATATCAAAATATATACCGCATATAAACCAATTCATGCGATATTTACGCACATTATCAATGAGTTTCTATGCGTGAACCAAGGTGTGAGTGAGTTGTGGTGGGAATGAAAGGGGGAGAGGGTGTGTTACGCCATAAATATCACGTCAATCTTGTATTTAGAGCACTCTCATGCTATAATAAAGACGTGTACATATGTAGGCGTCCCATATAACAAGGAATATACCGCATATAGCCCAATTGATGCGATATTTACGCAAATTGTGAATGTGTTTCTAGCAGACGGAAGCCTGAAAGGGGGGGTTGGGGGTGGGTGGGTGGGAGGGAGGCATGCAGGGGTGCAGTGAGTGAGTGAGTGAGTCGTGGAGAGATGGAAGTCAGGCAGATCTCTAGATAGATAACCAGCTTAGTGATAATTGTGGAGGCGCCCCAGGCGTATTGATGTTTGGTATTTTGACCCTTATGTCTACCAGATGGCTGGTGTTCGTTGCCATCAACAGGTCTACAATAACATGAGTCAGGAATGGAGAGAGAGAGAGAGAGAGAGAGAGAGAAACTGAGACATGCGTATGTCGTACATATAAATGGACTTCACAATTGCATTTTTATGCAAGCAGACATTGCATTTTAGACACATGTGAAGTACCACAGAAACATGTAGGCCATTGACTGTAAATAAAGTACTATATTTATAGACCACCAGCGACGGTGCTGAGTCAACACAGGCAGATTGCCTGTTGTGATAGAGGGCTAAATATAGACTGGTGTCTCCTTACACCTGCGAAAGGGTAGATTGCCACCAGAGAAACGTTTACTTATTTATTTCGAAGTAATATGCAATCTAAATGTATATTCGAGACCTACTGCAATTATTTGTATGACAGTCATGACTATATATAATCCAATATACGCGCGTAGGCGAGACATAAGAAAGCTGGTTGAGCAATTTTCGACACCCACACAGTTATTATTCATTTTTATTTACAATATTATACAATACAAATGTATTTGTGAAGAGTATTTTATCCATTATTGTATTTATACCAATTTTGTTCCCAGACAGAGCTGCTGTAGCTGGAGAATCAAGGAGCGGCAAGGGTCACCTCGTGACCGCCTGACCGTGTGAAAATGAGTGGAGTCACACTGAGAGGGGCAATTTTGCTGAGTGTTTGGGCAATTTTTGACAGAATAAAGTTATATAATTACTAATTCTTGACAGAGACAAACTATTATAAACCTTGGCATGATATAATTGATAATCCCATCAATTTACAAACGTAAATTGGTGGGATAATTCATTTTTTTTTGTATATTGTCATTTCGATTGTAGACACGAAGTTTTGAGTGATATTTGGTATGAGCTCCTGTGGCATGGTTGGTAAGGTCGCGGACTGGAAAACTCAAAGTGTCGTAGGGTAGTGGGATCGAATCCAGGAGGGGGTTATGGGGAAGGTTTTATATTGTCTAGATAAAAAATTATAAATTTTTTTTTTTACAAGATCATGCCATTGTATTCAAACAATATGAAATATTCATAGAATATATCATATTGTAAGAATACAATGACATGACCTTGTTTTCTTTTTTTCTTTTGTTATTGTTTTATTTTATTATCATAGTAGGTTTGACATGATTTATTGAAACATTTATTTTTGTACAATTCATTTGAGGTAAGAAAATAATTATATACACATTACTTAGGCTAATAACAAACATATATATTGATATACTAAAAAAATAAGGCATATTACATGTAAATCTTTGAAACTTATAAACTAAATAATGAAACATACAATTATATAATGTAAAAGCTATATCACAGGGACATCTTTGGAACTTATACATTATATAATATATATGTTACATTATGAGGTAGCGTGATCAATTAGGTCAGGTCAGGTAAGGTAGGGCGCGAGTCCAGGGCAGGGCAGGGCAGGAGGCGAGTCCAGGGCAGGGCACGGGGCGAGTCCAGGGCAGGGCAGGGCAGGGCAGGGGCCGACACTCAGTAGTTCTTGAAGGTGTGGTAGTCCCTGAAGCAGTCACCCAGGCAGAGTGCAACTTTGCACTCGGCGCACATTGAGGTGACTCTTTTGGTCACATGGGGTTTCCTCACACTGGAGCTGAAGACGGTGCACTGCACCTGCCTGTGACGAGTGCCAATCAGCTCGGTGTTGGTTGTGTAGTGTCTTTCGACACCCAGCTGGATGCGGTCAGGAACGTGATCCCCACGCCATGCCGTACGTCTGTGAGTGGTGGTGCCATACTTCTCCAGGAGTTGGTAGGAGACGTTGTACACGAACTCCCGGAATTTCAGCTTCTGGTTTGGGGCCATATCCTTCTTCACCAACCACAAGTTGTAGGCGTTCAGCATCGTTATGTCAACTAGGTGGAGGAAGAGCTTGTGATACCACTTCACAGTCTTCCTCAGACACTCAACACCTGACAGCTGACAGTCAGACTTGTCCACCAGGCGCATGTTTTTGGTGTAGTCCACTACCATGTCGGGCTTGTAGATTGTCTTCCTGGTTCGGTAGTGGATTTTGCCAGAATCCACCTGGGCACCTGTGTGGACGGTGGAAAGCAGGTGGACGTCTCGCTTATCCTTCCACTTCAGGGCTATCAGTTTCCCACACTTCTCGAGCTGCTTGTATTTCTGCCCCTTTCGTCGCCTTCTTCGCACATGCCTCTCGCGGTGTTCCTTGGCCAGGTCATCTTCTGAAGGTGTGTCACTGGAGGAGGCATCTGTGAGAGGAATGACATCACCTGTGAACTTTGGCATAAACTTTCTTGTCTTTCTGACAGTCCCACATGACCCCGTTTGGTTGTCATAAAGAAACTGGCAGAGAGCAGGAGAAGTATACCAGTTGTCAGTGTAGATGATGTGGCCTTTGCCCAGGTAAGGTGCCAACATTTTCCTGACGATGGCACCTGACATGCCCATGGGGTCATTGGCAGCGGCTTTCGGTACGTCAATGTCAGTTCCTGTATACACGATCATGTCAAGCACTATTCCAGTTTCACAGTCGCACAACACGAAGAGCTTGATTCCGAACCTATGCCTCTTCAAGGGGATATACTGCTTGAAAACAAGACGTCCTTTGAAGAGCACGAGCGACTCATCAATCACCAAATTGAGGAAGGGGTAAAAGTATTTCCTATACCTCTCCAACAACATGGTGAACACATCCCGAACTTTCCATATCCTGTCAATCCTGTTAGGATTTTCGTTGTCTGCAAAGTGCATAAATCTTAGCAGCAACAAAAATCTGTCACGAGTCATGAACTTATTGAAAGTTGGGGTGGCGATGAGAGGGTCGTGCTTCCAGTAGTGTTGCAACACATGCTTCTTGATCAGAGGCATGAGGAACAACAAGGCAAAGGACGTCAGAAATTCTGCCACAGTCGTATCCACCCAGCCTCGTATTCTCGCTTTTGGAGAAAGGACGTCCAATCTGCCAAACACCCACCTGTAGTAGGCGTTTGTTTGGGCAACGATGTACGTCATTACCTCCATGTCGAAAAAAGCGAGGAAGAAGTCGCTTTCGTTCGCTTGATCATCACAGGGCCAGTCGTCAGTTGTTCCTGACGTCCCAGGATTGAACTGGGGCACGTCAGGTACAAAATTGACCCCGTCAGACCAATCGAACGAAGGCATGCCAGGGATCGGAATGTCGTCTGCGTCTGCTTCTGCGTCTGAAATATCGCTTCCATGGTCGCGATACAGCACTTCATCATCATTACCCTCCTCTTCACTCGACAGACGATGCCCTTCCTCGTTTTCGTCACCGACGTCGGACTCACTCCCACTGTCCACTCCCAAATCCCCCCACCCTTGGTCCCGTGCTAGGGCTTCGTCGTCGAAACCCGGGCTGCCAATGTCCTGCGAATCACCATCAAACAGCAGGGCGGCATACTTAGATGGTGTAAGAGTTTTCCGGGTCACTTTGGCACGTGCGGGAGTCTTATGGACAGGGACAGCAGAGGTGGTGGCAGGGGCGGCGGCAGGGGCGGCGGCGGCGGCAGGGGCGGCGGCGGCAGGGGCAGCAGTGGTGCGTGGCCTTGATGGCAAGATGATGGTGGTGCCTGTCGCCCTTCTCTCTGTTCCTTGGGCAGGGGGGGCAGGGGCGGCAGGGCCGGCAGGGACACCAGGGCCAGCAGTCGCTTTCCCTCTCCCTTTCCCCTTCCCCTTCCCTGTTCCTTGGGCAGGGGCGGCAGGGGCAGCAGGGGCGGCAGGGGCAGCCGGGGCAGGGGCGGCTGGTGGTGTTGGTGGTGGTAGGGGCACTGTGGCTGGCGTACGGGTTCTTTTCCCTACGCCCGTGCCTTTCATTTTTCCTGCCCCCGCAGGTAATGCAGCCCTAGGGCGGCCTCCTGCGTCGCTGGTACCGGTGGCAGGGGTGGCAGGGGTGGCAGTGGTGGCAGTGGTGGTGGTAGTGGTTGTTGCAGTGGCCTGGGTCGTGGTGGCAGTGTCCCGAAAGACCAATGACCTCTGTGCCATTGCCCTGCTTGCACGTGTTTTACGTGCTTTTGGTGCTGGTGATTCGTCCTCTGAGCTGTAGGGCGTGTCGTACTGGTAGCTAGGGTCTTTGGCAGCCACCCTCTGCCTTCCACGGCGGCTAACACCACCAGAAGGAGGGCTGGTTGTGTCATCAGGGAGCGAGCGTGAGGGACGTGTAGGCTCCATGACTAGTGCGTGGTTACTGGCGCGGTGGTGCTTGCACGAGTGCGGGGCGAGCGTTTGGCGGGGTGGTATCGAGAGTTGACATGTAGTACTATACCCACACCAATTTTCAGCCGCCTGGCTATAAACGCGCGGTTTTGGTACGTGTTCAAAGTCTCTGCTCTTAAGAGTCTACCCGCAGTGCGCCGGGGGAACTCTTAAGAGTCTCCCCGCAGCTCCCGGGTTAACAACTTCTGAACATTGTTGACTCGGTTTTAGGTTACTCGATATTGTTACTCCCAGATCGGTTTCTCTGTTTACATTCTTAAGCTGAGTGCTATTCATCGAATAGTTTGCTTTCTCATTTAGGTATCCGATATGTAGTACTTTACATTTATCCGCATTGAAACTCATTTGCCAAATTTGGGCCCAATGTGACAATTTATCTAGATTGTGTTGCATATCGTCAACTTGATCTTTTGAGAGTACGCTATTTGCAATTTTTGTATCGTCAGCAAATTTTGAGATTGTACAGGTGAGACCCTCATCTATGTCGTTGATGTAAATTAGAAAGATAATTGGTCCTAGTACCGATCCCTGGGGTACCCCGCTACTTACATTGGTCCATTTAGATGCCATACCGTTTATGACTACCCTTTGCTTTCTGTCGCTGAGCCAATTTTCTATCAATTTCAACACACCGTCTTGTATTCCATGCGCTTTTAGTTTTAGCAGTAAACATTTGTGGGGAACTTTGTCAAAGGCCTTTTGAAAATCAAGGTATATAACATCTACAGCTTTACTCTCATCGTAGAGGTTGAGGATATCGTGGAAGAAGTCTAAGAGGTTTGTTAAACAGGAACGTTTTTTACGAAAGCCGTGTTGAGTATCTTTAAGTATGTTATTTTCCTCTAAGTGATTTACGTGTCTGTCTCTTATGACCGTTTCTAGCATTTTACATACAACTGAGGTTAAGCTAATTGGACGATAGTTACTGGGTAGGGATTTGCTGCCTTTTTTGAATATCGGTGTTACGTTGGCTATCTTCCACTGATCAGGCATAGTTCCAGACTGCAAGGATTTATTGAATAGTAATGTCAGTGGTTTGGAGAGCTCATCCTTAGCTTCCTTTAGAACTCTAGGCGAGATTGTATCAGGTCCAGGCATTTTATTTACCTTGAGTTTATCTAAACAATTAAATACTTCTCTCTCTGTAACGGTGATATTGCTTAGAACATCTGAATTATCAATCTGAATCGGCGATGGTGTAGGGATATCACTGAGGTCTTCTGTTGTAAAAACTGATGCAAAGAAGGTATTGAGGGCATTACTCATTTGTACTTCGTCTTTGGTGTATTCTCCATTTTCATCGACTAACGGTCCAACAGTTGAAGTAACTACTTTTTTCTTTCTGATATAACTATAGAATTCTTTCGGGTTTGTTTTACTTTGATTCGCAATATGTAACTCTAGGGTCCTTTTACTTTGCTTAATTAACTTTTTTGGCTTTGTGTCGTAGCTCTACAAATTTCACCCGTTCTTCGTCATTTTGTGAGGATTTTAATCTATCATTAGCAAATTTTTTAGCAAGCAGGCAGTTTGAAATATCTTTATTCCACCATTTGGGCTTATTATTATGGCCTGGACGCCGTATTTTCGATGGTATGCAGTCTTGCACTGCTTTTAGGTAAGTGGTTTCGAATAACTTCCAAGATGTATTTATGTCGTTATTGTTAATTAAAAAGCTCTAGTCAGTTTCTTTAAACATAGCTCTAAGTTTATGAAAGTTTGCTTTCTTGAAATTAGGGACTTTTTCGATGCTACTATTTGGTTCGTTACTAGTAAAGTTTAAAGTGAAAGTTATCGTACGATGGTCGCGGTTACTGAATTCATCACCAACATTCAAATTCTCTATTAATTCTTCTTTTGTTGCAAGTACAATGTCAAGAACGTTATTACCACGGGTCGGTGTTCGAACAAATTGATAAAGCGAACTCTCTTGCAAGTTCATATACAAGTCATGTCTGGAGTGTGAAGTAAGAGTATCGTCCCACTTGGTCACAGGTAAATTAAAGTCACCAAAAAATACGGTATCTTGTGAGTTACTTACATCTGCAATTTGTTCATAAATTTCTCGGTCAGTTTGCACTGATTGAGCTGGAGGCCTGTATATTAATGCAAGTATTATTTTTGTACCTTTATTATTCTTTATTAGCACAAAAGATGTGTCGACGTTCACAATTTGAGGTTTTGACAAGAGGGTCGGGTTAAGACTTTCTTTGATATAAAATAAAACGCCACCTCCATTTTTATTTATTCGGCTTTTCTCAAACATTACATAACCGGGAAGTGAATACTCTGCTAAAAAGTCTCTATCTACTGTATTGAGCCAAGATTCTGTTATACCAATCACATCATAATTTTCAGTAAACACTAGTTCCTCTAAATCTGAAAATTTATTGCGTATGCTACGAGCGTTTGCATAGAAAACCTTTAAAGTTGCGGTTTTAGAACTCACAGAACGTTCTTTAATCAAATTTTTGGTTCTGATCGGATCTACATTTACATTCATGGCTGACATCGGTCCTCGGTCGTTATCCCTGGCGGTTTTGAATTTGGGTCGTGTTGGTGGAGCTTTATCCAAATTCGCGGTTCTTGACAGATTAGCATTTAATTCCTTCGCAGGTTGCCGCCCTCGCTGTCTTCGGTCCTCCTTCCCGGTTGTCCTGTGCTGAGTCGATTTCTTCTCCGAAAATCCTTCACCGCATCGTTGAGAAGACGCCCAAAACGTGCTGCTCCCACCTGGTTCAGATGAACTCCATCATCCGAAAACAAATAGTCATCGTAGTAGAAATTGTCCCAGGTGTCGACGAATCCCACGTTTTCCTTCCTGCAGAGGTTTGCTAGACAACGATTTGTGCTGGTGGCTATGTTGTAAAATCGGCTCTCTACACCAAGCCGGGGGACGATTCCTGAGACGATGATCCTTGATGACTTCTCCTTAAACGACTTGATCAGCTGCTGGTACTTTAAAAGCAAATCTTCCGACCGGGTTCGCTGTACATCGTTGGATCCAACGTGGATGACGTACATTGTATTAGCAGGGGCCAGCTTAGATACTTCGTCAACTGCAGCAACTACGACGTCCACACCACCACCAGGGATACAAAAACGCTTCCTGGTCTTAGGTGCTCTGGCGCAAAACTCTGTGAGCTGACCACGTATCATCGAGTCTCCCACGAGCCGGACTTCTTCTATTTCCGCTTCGTCATCTGAGTCTGCGAGTATTTGGAAGCGGTTTTGACACTCGGTAATCGGTATGGGTTTCCTGGTCTTGGCGCAAACGTTGTTCCTCACAACACGGAAGTTGTCTTGAGGGGGAAGAGAGTTACTATTTGTTTCTTGAGTATCGGAACCATCAGATGAAATGGCTACTGCAGGCGTTGAATTGTTGGCAGTTGACGTTGGGGCGTTGGTGGCTGCTGGAGTTGCGGTGACAATTGAAGTTTGTGGTACTCCAACGTTGAGTGTTACAAACTCTTGGAGTGATTCCAGCTTCATGGTGAGGACGTTGATCTTGTTGTAGGCTTCATCTAATTTCACTGTCAAATTCTCTTGTTGCTGGCAGAGACGGCAGACTTGAAGATCGACAGTAACAAACATGGACTCACCAAACCTACTGGCGCAGTTCGTACAAGTGCGAGGCATGGTAACAGTCAGTTTCTTCAGATCACTTCACTCACTTTAAAACACTTAACTCACATTAAAACACTTTACTCACCTTAAAACACTTCACTCACTTTAGAAACACTTCAATCACTTCAACCGAACACAATGTTGAAATACACAACAATAGGTTATCAGGGGTGATAGCCTAACCGAAAACAAAAAATATGAGATACGCAGAATTAGGCTTCCAGGGGCGATAGCCTACCCAAAAGTTTTTAATAAATTTAAATACGCACCAATAGCCTACCAGCGTTGAATAGCCTAACCGAAAATAATAAAATTGAAATACGCAGAAATAGGCTACCAGGTATGATAACCTAACCTTAAACAAATATATATATATAACAGAATATGTAACTAAATATACAGTTCACCAAATAGAGATTATATAAAAATTTAAGTGTGACCGCACACAAGGGGTTAATATACTGTATCAACAGATGGCCCTGGTGTCACTGTAGCCTAGTAAAGCTGTAGCCTACTCTTTTTAGATAAAACAAAACAAAATGTATCAGTCAAAGGTTACTACAAGATCGTGCAAGCAACAACTAAAATTACAGATATATATAGCTACAGTAGGATACTAAATACAATATCTACTAGAGTTAATAAGAACAACAGATTGGCTGGCTATAGGCTAGGCTAGGTTTGGATTAGGTTAAAAGCTTGGCAGGTTGGGTTAGGCTAGGTTAGTTTGTACAAATACCACCCTTAGCTTAAAGTAAAATCACCGAGGAGAAAAAGTCAAGAATATATCTAGGGGGAAAAGATAAATGAATGCACTTAAATTTACTACAAAATTGGCTGGAATTTAATATGTGTAATCCCCAAAAAAAGTTTGTTTACAAAATGGCGTCGGCGTTCGTTCCTGTAGGCAGGTTAGTTAGTACACAATATTGTTTATTAGCAAATTAATATGGAAAGCTTTACTTACATACAAGGCAGTTAAATTGATACTTACTACAGTAGGTAATGGGTAAAATAGTAAGAGAAGGGAGAGAGTGGTAATTACCTTGCTACTGTTTGCTGATAATACACTTCTGTTGAGTGATAATGAGTGGGAAATGCAGGGTTTGGTTTAGTGCTTAGTGTGCGGAATTTCGGTGTGACTATCCTAGGTTCGAGTCCTTGGAATACCACAGGTATTAATTACTTTCATTGATTTCATTAGTTAAAATTAAATGGTGAGTTGGTGAAAATGAATATGAAAATATGTTTGGTGCTGAGTGTGAGAAATGGAGCTTGTAGATCATTGTGGTGAAGAGTAAGGTTATGATCTTCGAGAGAGGTGTAGTCATAAAGTGTTAAGTCAGATCAAAATATGATCAGGTAGTGCACAGTGTCAGCTCATTAAGGAGGGATGGGTCGTTTTTTTGGTCCCCTTTCTTCCTCATGTTTAGACCCATTGGTTTTCAGATTTTAAGACATTCACCCCATTAGTTGTCAATTTTAAAACCTATCGTCCCATTTCTATATCCATATCAAGACCTTTCGTTCCATTTAGGTGTCGACTCTCTCCTGGCGAGTGATAGCGAACCTGTAACTTTAAGATAAATGCTTAGAATCATCTATATAATTATTGTATCCTTAAGTTTGACACGTCTATTTAGGGACACCCTGTATATATACTGTAGATGGCAATTATTATCCATGTTAAGGAGGGTCACCTACTGTTTTCTCTCCTGCTCTCTCTTTCTCTGGCTTGTATCCATTCGGCCCTATTCAGTCTACTATTTTAAGACGCGTATCCCCATCCAGATGTCGATTTTTTCCTGGCGAGCGATAGCGAGCCAGCATTGTATGGAGGAATCCGGCTTCGCCGGAGGCATTTTTCTATTAAAAGATGTACAAATTTAGCCTGCTGTCAAAAACATTATACAACATATGCTGGCTCGCGGCGACACCCGGGTGGGGATAAACGTCTTAAAACAGTAGGCTGAATGGAGCCAAACGGATAGAGGCAGAGATAGAAAGAAAAAAAACGAGATGGGCCCCTTAATTCTATTGAAATATATCCTCCATAACAATACGAACAATGCATTATAACTCCTAATTACACTCATTGAATCGCTGTGATGGCACTGGTATTCCCTCTGGCACATGGGCTAAGGCTCCGCTGCATTCCTCACCTTTCTCACATTCCTTACCCTGCATTCATCTCCCACTCCTTCCTTTCAGACATTTCATCCTTGGGGAGATTAGCATTCCACTTTCCTTGATAGATAGATAGATAGATAGATAGATAGATAGATAGATAGATAGATAGATAGATAGATAGATAGACAGATAGATAGAGATATATTGATGGATAGATAGATAGATATATAGATGTATGAAGATAACATTCCGTACCATTAACATCATTTCTCATCTCTCCCACTGCTCTCCTAGTGTGCACAATTGACCACTTGCGAGATCTGGTCTACAAGGAAGTTGGAGCTGTGGCCATCAATATTTAACAGAAATATATCAGCTAACATATATATATATATATATATATATATATATATATATATATATATATATATATATATATATATATATACATATATATATATATAAATTATATACTGTATATAAAACCAAATTTATTATACATTTCATCCACCAGAAACCCACATTACCATTGCATTTTTCTTTAAAATTGATGTTCACGGCTCCAACTTCCTTATAGCCTGAAACTTGCAAGTGGTCAACTATGAAGGATTATAAGGGAACTAACCCACCATCTCGAGTTCTGCAGTGTTCTGAAGGATTGTATACTTACCGTATATAGCCGGTGTCCTACAAACCAATTTGCTGGCAATTTTCGATGAGCAAGTTTAATGTCGTAACATTTTGAAGATATGACACATTATAATCGGGAAACTGGATTGCATATACATTATACAGTATATATATATATATATCTATCTATCTATCTATCTATCTATATGCTCAGGCCCAATCCCCATTTTGGGGGTAGCCGACTCAAGACAGAGCAAGAACAGGGAAAACACAAAAACAACATAAAACAAAAAATAAACACAGATAAAAAACACAAACTCACACACATCCAGGTCACCCAGGAGAAGACCCAGAGACCAGGGTTACCAAGGTCGCTCCAGCACTCCCCCGGCCCCTGACCACCCGGAGAGGTTCCGATCTCGGCAGGCAGACATGCAGCGGAGCCAAAGCCACAAGCCCTCCAGGCACACCCTTCATATTAATCGTCCCCCCGGGCCAGGCGCCTGATGGACTATTATCTAGTCGAACTTGCGCCCAACCCCTTACTCCAAATGACCACGTGTTCACTCAACTATTCACAAGCATTCTCCATTCACTCCTGTCCACCACCACTTCCCCTGCCTGATCTATAGTCATTCCTCTATCATCCAAAGCCTTTCTTACACAGTCTCTCCATCTCAATGGGGGTCTTCCTGCCCTTCTATCTCCCCTTGTACCTGACTCACATATTCTCTTTGTAAGCCTTTCATCTCCCATTCGTTCAACATGACCATACCAGCTCAGCACCCTTCTGTCCACTCTGGCTGACAAATGTTCCTGCTGCCCCACTCTCCTACGTATCTCTTCATTCCTCAATCTGTCTCTACGAGTAACTCCACACATACTCCTCAAGCAGCTCATCTCCATCACATCCAGCCCTCTTTTCTCCTTTTTCTTCAGAGCCCATGTCTCAGCCCTATACATCACTGTTGGCACAACAATTCCTTGATACAGTGCACTTTTTACTTTCACTCCGAGATTTCTCGTCTTCCACATACTTCCCATTGCTCCGAAAACCTTCCTTCCTTCACACACTCTCTGTTTTACCTCAACTTCCATACCTCCACTCCTGCTTATCGTTCCTCCTAGATATTTAAAACACTCTACTTGTTCCAATATTTCCCCATCCAGCCTCACATCTAGATTCACCCTATGCTCTCCCCTATTACACACCATTACTTTACTTTTATTGACGTTCACCTTCAGTTTCCTCCTTCCACAAACCACACCAAACTTTGGTTGGCTATATTTATATATATATATATATATATATATATATATATATATATATATATATATATATATATATATATATATATTCCTCCCTAGACCTCTATCAAACTTAAAAAACAACCCCAAGGTAGACTTGAAATGTTTTCGGTAGAAAAATGTCGCAGCCAAAGGCCAGTTTCTCTTAAAATACAGGCAAGCTCTCGCTCGCCAGGGAAAATCCAACACCTAAATGACACCAAATGTCTTAATACTGGGAAAGAAATAAGGTGAAAGGTTTTACAATCGCGAAACTAGTGGGGTGAATGTCTTATAATCTCAAAACTAATGGGGCTAAACATGGGGGAGAAGGGGATACAGAAAACACCCTCCCCTTAGATATAATACAATGTTACTGTTTGTATTACGTGAACTTTGTCATATTGTTTCACTTTTAAATTTGTTTTAACCCCTTTGGGCTATTCTTAGACGATTTTATTCAGATAAAGAAGGGTATATGGAAGTCAGATGGTTAATAGCGATAGTGTTTACCCTTTTGATGCCCACAGGTCCTTCTTATGCTGCATACAGTCGCTTAATGATAGCCAGAATACACTGTTATAACGAGGCATAATTCTCAAGGCGCTAAAGGATAATTCTAATTGGTGAAACAGAAAACAATAATAGACAGATAAATGGATAGATAAATAGATACATAGACATACAGATAGATAAATAGATAGGTATAGATATATAAGTACACAGACAGGCAAACATAGAGATAAAAGACAGAAACAGACAGATGGATAAATAAATAAAGAGCCAGACAAACATGGAGATAAAACACAGACAGACAGCCAGCTAGATAGAACCCTTCAGTCACCCCCTCAACCAAAGCCCCACTTCGCCTCAATCCTCCAAGCCCACTCTCTTACACCTCTCCTCCTACCCCCCACCCCCACCCCTCTCTCTCTCTATCTCTCTCTCTCTCTCTCTCTCTCTCTCTCTCTCTCTCTCAATGCACATCGGCTGCAAACAAAGCAAACAGGGCACTAGGTTTCATCAGAAGAAACTTCCACAATCACAGCAAAGACATAGTTTTGCCCTTATACAGAAGTATGGTGAGACCGCACCTCGAATATGCGGAGTTTTGGTCACCTCACCTCATAATTGCTCTTTCCATTCACATATGCATAACCTACGTGAGTTGCAGTTGGGATGTGTGTACATGCTTAGATTGATATGCAGGATTCGAAGTTGCATAATAAATCGTAGGCAGTGTCCACCATTCTTTAACTGCTTTCGTGGTGTAATGCATGAGGTGTTGATATTCGGTGTGAGCGTCCTGGGTTCGAATCCACGGACTGCCACATGTGGTTGTAATATTTCATTAATCGATTATAGGAGTAGAGTTGGTTGTTGGATAGAACATAATAATTGCTATTGGTTCAGGAGTAATTTATCGAGAGGCCTTCCCTAGTGGTTAAGGCACCATTAATTGCTCTTTCCATTCACATATGCATAGCCTACGTGAGTTGCAGTTGGGATGTGTGTACATGCTTAGATTGATATGCAGGATTCGAAGTTGCATAATAAATCGTAGGAAGTGTCCACCATTCTTTAACTGCCTTCGTGGTGTAATGCATGAGGTGTTGATATTCGGTGTGAGCGTCCTGGGTTCGAATCCACGGACTGCCACATGTGTTTGTAATATTTCATTAATCGATTTTAGGAGTAGAGTTGGTTGTTGGATAGAACATAATAAAGGATGTTAAAAATTGGAATCTGCAAAGGCGAGCCACTAAGCTAATCCCTTCATTGAGAAATAAATCATATGATGAAAGACTGAGAGAACTTGATCTATTTTCACTTAAGAAACGAAGGATGAGAGGCCAATTGATAGAGTGTTTTAAAATTCTAAAAGGATTCAGTAACATTAATCTAGATAAGTTATTCAAAAAAGCCGAAGACACATCTACAAGAGGAAACAATTTAAAATTATTAGGTCGGAGAGCGAATCTAGATACAACAACTAAATGTTTCACCCACAGTGTAATTGATGAGTGGAACAAACTTCCAAATAAAGTAATAGACAGCTCCTCTATAGATACATTTAAGAAAAATCTAGACTCATACCACAGAAAAATTTGTATGGAGTAGGCAGTAATTATCACCGTTATTATTTGTTCAGCTGAAGAGAGCGTTAGAAAAGAAAAAAATAATAATACATAAATACAAAATAAGAATAATAAACATCACTAAATATGTACATACTACTAAGGGTGATGGGTTGTATGATTCCAATTAACCCCAAAATTTACATGCTGCTAAGGTAAAGGGTTGCATGATTTTTTTTTTTTTTTTTTTTTTTTTTTGTATAATTTTGTTTTCCCTTTATTTTATTCCAATCTTTCCTGTAAATTCCTTCTGGGGATTTCGAAGCCCAGCAAGGTTAATCACTTCCAACTTTTTCATGTACGGCAATTGCCGGAGGGAACGGAGGGTGGGGAGAGAGCCTTCTTCTTCTCTATCCTTTCCTTCAACTTTCCTTTTCTATCGGATATGCCATCTCTACTAGAATTAAGTCCTGACCACCTCGTTTGGATCGTAAGGTCTGTGTGGCCAGTGTATCTATGTAAATATATGCAAATCTCTTGCACCTCTCTCTCTCTCTCTCTCTAAATGGACCAATGCATGTAGCGGGGTACCCCAGGCATCGGTACTAGGTCCAATTATCTTTCTAATTTACATCAACGACATAGATGAGGGTCTCACCTGTACAATCTCAGAGTTTGCTGACGATACAAAAATTGCAAATAGCGTACTCTCAAAAGAACAAGTTGACGATATGCAACACAATCTAGATAAGTTGTCACGTTGGGCGCAAATTTGGCAAATGAGTTTCAATGCGGATAAATGTAAAGTACTAAATATCGGATACCAAAATGAGAAAGCAAACTATTCGATGAATGGCACTGAGCTTAAGAGTGTAGACAGAGTAACCGATCTGGGAGTAACAATATCGAGTAACCTAAAACCGAGTCAACAATGTTCAGAAGTTGTTAAGAAGGCAAACAAAATAATTGGCTTTATAGGCAGGTCATTTGAGCATAAATCCAAAAAAGTTATCCTAACTCTTTACAATTCCTTAGTCCGCCATCTTCTGGAATACTGCGTTCAATCCTGGTGCCCTTATTACCAAAAAGATATAGACAAGCTAGAACGAGTTCAACGTAGAGTTACCAAAATGATACCTAGCCTAAAGAACAAACATACGAGGAGCGTCTTAGAGAATTAAATCTATTTCCTTTAACCCAACGCAGGGTTAAGAGGCGACTTAATTCAAGTGTTCAAAATCAAAGGCATCGACAACATGAACTGTAGTAAGTACTTCACTATCGACCAATCTAATTATACGAGGAGAAACGGTTGCAAAATTATAGGTAAATCTTTTAACTCTCACGAATCTAAGAATTGCTTCTTCAATCGAGTTGCCAACTTGTGGAATGGGCTTACCCGAGACATTATCGACTGCTGCAACGTTGATTTTTTAAAACTTCGCCTAGACAAATATCTCGCATCAAACCCGCGAACTGACTGCGTTTGTATATGAAAAACTTTATTTTATCCCCCCTCAGTTACTAATCCATCTGTCCCCTACTAACTTCCTAATCCTGCCATGGACATTAGTTGCAGGGCAGTATTTCCCTTTCCAATGTTCCCTTACCCACTCTAAACCACTATTTGGACACTTGATCCTCAGTGTTTTGGACGAAAAGCAGCCTAGAAGAGTCACTAGACCTGTTGCTGCTTGATTTCCTTTGTACTCCTTTGATCTCTCTCTCTCTCACCAATCCCAGCTCACTCTCTTACACCTCTCGCTCTCACACCCACTTCACCCCAATCCCACTCTCCAGATCATTTATCAGCCCTGGGTCTACACACACACACTCACTCACTCACACTCTCTCTGTCTCACACCCACTTCACCCCAATCCCACTCTCCAGATCTTTTACCAGCCTTGGGTCAACACACACACACACACACACACACACACACACACACACACACACACACACACACACACACACACACACACACACACACACCCACACACACACACACACACACACACACACACACACACACACACACACACACACACACACACACACACACACACACACACACCAGTCACACACACACACACACACACACACACACACACACACACACACACACACACACACACACACACACACACACACACACACACACACACACACACACACACACACACACACACACACACACACACACACACACACACACACACACACACACACACACACACACACACACCTTTCCTTCACACCAGTATATAGATGTTATATAGTATTCAATGGGAGGGTGTATATTTCTATTTATATATTCATGTTCACCTTATGCTTTCATCAAGCTTGAAAAAACAAATGGCAAAGACATGAGGCGAAAGGTCTTATAATAAGCATACTAATCAGACGAACATCTTAAAATCTCATAACTAATGGAGCTTAACATGAGGAGAAGGGGGTCCAGAATACAAACCCTCCCCTTACTGACCCAATAAAGCTAGGCCCTAAAAACGGTGTAATACTGTGCTATGGTATTGGAGAAAGAGCCATATTAATGTACTGGGATCAAAGCCCCGCCCCCATTAACCCCTACTGTACCAGAGGGTATTACCATAAATGTACCCTCCAGTACCAGGCAATGTGGAAAAAATGGCTGCAGAGTCGACAGAGAACACCCTTCTACCTCAAAGGTTGGAGGAATACTGAGCCAGCCAGCCTGAGGGAGATTGGATATAAGCTGAGACGTGTTGCCAATGTCTAACAACAGTGCGTACAAGTCATGGTGCCCAGGTACTGTTCAATACGGGCAGTTACAGGGACCGCATACTAAAGACGGCGATCTTCCGTCGCTGGTACAGGCGAGTGACTTCTTTACTGACGGTGATTCGCTGTCACTGGTACAGTAAGGGTTAAGGGGAGATTTTTAGTCTGTTCCCAAGACCTTCATCAAGCTTAAAATAATACCCCCAAGACCCCCTTTCGAGATACATGTGTACATTTTTCGGGAGAAAAATGTCCAGGCTGAAAGCAGGCTCCTCTTACATTATAGGGCCGCTATCGCTCGCCATGAAAAAATTGACACCTAAATGGCACGAAAGGTCTTAACATTGATAGTAATGGGGCTGTTATGCGACGTTATAATTTAACGCGCTTTATAGTAGTTCCTCTGTCCACCTTAGGAAGAGATGGGAACTGTAGATATTCAACTGGTACACAACTCACTTCAATATTATAAATTACACAACAATCATAATCAATGGACACAGAATACACAATTGAGGTTCACATGTTTTATTTCTTAGCAGCTTGGGTACAATCATAGACTAGTTATTAAATAGATCGAGTCTCATATATGGTGATGAGCTTTGCGATCAAGTCATACATAAATAATAAAAGGTATATAAATAATCCTGATCAATATAACTTCAGGAACTCACAAAATGAGATAATAAAATAGTACATATGAATAAATATAATTTTACTATATTAATCACAAAATAAGTAGACACAGAGATGTTTAGTCTCAAAACAATAAATAATACCCTGATGGTAAACTGGCAACCGCGAGGTATCTTGCCGAGAAGGGTAAATAAAGGTTACTGCGGAGGCATACGCGCAGTGATGAAGTTTTATAGAAATTAGGATATTAAGTGATGGATGAACAACTTTTACATTAATGCAACGCATAGCCTACAGGAGATAATTCTCAAATAACTCAGTCACAATAATGAATATAAATTCAATAATAAGGTAAATAAATACAATAGTCAGTATGCGTGACTGAGATTCTCACCGGATGAGAAGGTAATGCGACGTGAACGATAGGAGTTTATAATTAACTCAAACAGTGCTTAATATGAGTTTATAATTAACTCAAACAGTGCTTAATAGGAGTTTATAATTAACTCAAACAGTGCTTAATATGAGTTTATAATTAACTCAAACAGTGCTTAATATGAGTTTATAATTAACTCAAACAGTGCTTAATATGAGTTTATAATTAACTCAAACAGTGCTTAATATGAGTTTATAATTAACTCAAACAGTGCTTAATATGAGTTTATAATTAACTCAAACAGTGCTTATATGAGTTTATAATTAACTCAAACAGTGCTTAATATGAGTTTATAATTAACTCAAACAGTGCTTAATATGAGTTTATAATTAACTCAAACAGTGCTTAATATGAGTTTATAATTAACTCAAACAGTGCTTAATATGAGTTTATAATTAACTCAAACAGTGCTTAATATGAGTTTATAATTAACTCAAACAGTGCTTAATATGAGTTTATAATTAACTCAAACAGTGCTTAATATGAGTTTTAAATCATGAAGCGTAATACTTATAATAGTCGAACTAAGAGACTGATTCGTAAAAACACTCTGTGAACAACTTATACAGTATATGCAATCACGTACCCAGCTAATAACACTACACATGACAAGATCTGAATAAGTGTTCACTGGAATTTACGTATAAGGTGCATGTATATATTCCCGAATGAATATATGTATGATTCTTATCCAGAATATAGGAACCTATCTTCCAAGAATTATATATATATTAATTCCATGGATAGGGGTGTGTTCTGTTCTCTAGAATCGAGGGACGACGGCTAGGAGAAGAAGAGAATAGAAAATCTCTAATATTACGTTATGGTGAACCCTAACATATCTTGTTTAGCCTACCCTTGCTAATAATCACAATAACACTTAATAAAATAAGAGTCACTTAAAGGTTTCAGGTAGAGAAATAGGAGCCTGGGAGAGGATCTGGCGACACGTGGTGGCTGCGTTAGTTGTCCAATCCTGTTGACTCCAGGGGACGTCTTCTTCACACATCCGTACTAGATGCTACACTCTCTCGCTCTCTCACACTGCACTTCTTCGGGATCACTAAGCACTAGGTTTCTTCACTGCGTTGTAGATGGTTGATTTATACGTTTTAAGGGGATGATTGGCAATGCCCTTACGGAAGTATTTCTCCGATTCAAGTATTAGCTATTAAGCACGTTCGCCCTAGAAGGGAGAGGAACCCGAAAGTAATCTCGATTCTGCCTACCTAACTCTTGGCACGAGTAGGTCATATTCCGTTTATATTTCGGGTTACAGGTTTGGCTTTTCGGAATAGGAAAGGCATGAATTATTCGGTTTCTGATTTATCATGAAGTTATTATGGGTTCTAATATTATGTGAAGGATACCTTTGTGATGGTGTGGATATTCTCTGTCCGAGAATATTAGTTTGATGTTTGGGAATGCCTTGTTGGTTTGATGAAAAATGGATTTCTGTTTTGGCTGTAGACAGGTAATTTGTGCATGATATGGAGAGGACTTTTGAGGAAGGAGAACAAGATAATTTTATTTGTTTGTTCTCTTGGCTGATGTGGTTGTACTCTTAATGGTCAGGTTGGAAATTAGGAAATTGAGGGGGTTGGTAACGCATTTCCATAAACATCTCCTCGCTGTAATTTAAGTCTGGCTCAGGTAGGGAAATGTCTTGATGAATGTGGAGCGACTGTTTTGCCCAAGTATGGAGACGCCGTGGTGACTGGGGAGCTGCGCGTTTTGGGCCGCGTTAGTACCGTGGTACTGTTTACCTCTAGCTTGGAGTTGGGGAGATCTGTTAATGCGTGCTCTGCATTTTGTGTTAGCAATGCGGCATTGAATGTTCTGATTGTCTCCCTTTGACAGGAGCAGTTGCTTGATGGGTTTTGGCTTGTGTTGGTCGGACCCCGTCATTTCAGGGGCGAAAGGTCTTAAAATCACCAAACTAAGGGGGCGAACATCTTAAAATGTCAAAACTAATGAGGCTAAACACGAGGGAGTACGGGGTTCAGAAAAAAAATCCTCAAGTGAAAGTAGCCCCTTAATGTCATCCAATACTCTCCAAAAAAGTATTATATGATATCAGGAACTAACTTTAATTTGTATATGTGTATGAAGGGGACAAAAGGCAAAGCTGTCTGTAACAAGTGTCCCCCCAAAAGTTGAAAGCCTGAAAGAGAGCCAAATTCGAGGTATGTTAGAGTCAACATATCTGGACACACAGTGCTCGAAGCAGTAGAACCATTAACTCGAGTATGGTGAATATCAAACTGAAACTTCTCCAGGTAATGAGTAATAGATAGACAGATAGATAGATATAATAGATATATAATAGATATATAAAGTAGATAAATAAATAAAGATAAAGATAGATAGATATAGATAGATGGATGGAAAGAAGGATAGATATAACAATAGATAAATATATATACTGTAGATAGATATAGATAGATAGATATAGATAGATATAGATAGATAGATATATATATATATATATATATATATATATATATATATATATATATATATATATATATATATATATATAAAAAGCAATAATTAAATGGGTAAATAAATAAATGAATAGGTAGATAGTATATAGATAGACAGATAAATAGATATAAATATATCCACCGTACTTATAACTATCCGGGTATGAGCAGCCAAAAGTAGGTCACTAGTAAAGTATTCCATTATTCAGGCCACCACTACGGTTGCTGGTCGTGGCCGGTGACAAACGACCTATCCGGACCCTCACCATACACAAACAGCTACACCTTTTATATATAAAAACAAAAAAAAAAAAAAAAATATATAGGCCTATATATATATATATATATATATATATATATATGTAAAATATAATATACATTTTTAAATAAATATATAGCTGAATAAATATAAAAAAATAATACATAGGCCTAAATATAATAAAATAACAATAATAACAAAAAAATACATATATGATGGTCAGGTAGAGCGGTTTACACACCAAGGGGTACCAGGTACTCTGTAAATTATCAAAGGTGTAAACTAGGATATGACAAAGGTATATTAAATCATTGGGTACATTGATAGTTATTCACCTTTCTATTCTTTTATCAGGTGGATATTATACCCCCGATATATATTGAAAAAGGTACATTATCATAGACACTTTATTACATTTGGCATAACCTATAATTTTACAGTGTATGGATCTAGTGGGTAATATTCAATAATATATAAAGTTGTAATAACACACAAAACGACATACATTTACATATTTACAGGCACTCTCATTGATATATAAACACTTCCTTGCGATAGAAACATGATAGATAGCATTGAATACTAGCCATTTATATAATTTATAGCTGTAAAAACCTGTGTAAGTGATGGTGGTGATAGAATGGCTTACATATGAGATCCTCTAGTGGGAGTGTGTGGTCATCTTTATATTTTTGTGGTCGCCATTTTGCTACGTTAACCCTTTCGGTACCAGTGTCGTCCTTCTAACTGTATTCTGGCTACTATGAGACGATTGTAATCAGTTTAAAACGGGCCTCCAGAAATTGACAGCATTCGAACTATTTCACTTAACCCTTTTCACTACCACGGATTATTTTTAAACTGCACAAAATCGTCTACATATAGCAAGAATAAAACTAGAAAGACGTCGCCGGTACAGAAGGGGTTAATTATCAAAGAATGGGGTGATATATTATTTCAGAACATGTATATTATAGATTCAATGATAAAACTATGTTTTGTTTCTTTTCAGCTGACGATACATTGAATCCCTTAGCAGCTAATTTATCGATACTTAATGGAAAAATACGAAACTAAAATGTCTCTGCATCATATTAGACCAAGTTTATATAATTAGCACAATATTTCACTGCAAAATCATTAACCCGTGGAGCCCCGGCTAGTTTTGTAATGTTTGCGCACCAGAACCCGGCCGGTTTTCAAAAAATGGTTTTATTCCAGAAACAATAGCGAATGGGTTAGGAATGAAGGAAAAACCACGAAAAACCGCTCAAAAAGCTTAAAAAATGGTCCTACAGAGCCCCCGAAAACGGATTTTACAAGAGTAAAAAATTGAAGGCAATTATCCCAAAAAACCAGGTTATTGCGCGCACGCACGTGGACTTTGAGAGTTTTCAACCATCGGCACGGTTGCGTGGGATACGTATACAGTTCCCATACAAATCTGAGCCCTCTTGAGTGGCTACACCTGAGGTTACGGTCGGCGCAATTAGGGTGACGCGTCAGGCGCGTCTCTGGGGCTGTGCGTTACATACATCGCCGACGCGTCAGACGCGTCGCTGGGGCTGGACGGGTTAATAAAATATACTGAGAAATCTTGATGGGAACTTTGCCATGTTTTGCCAGTTGAAAGGAAACAGACTATAGTTCATACTACACCATTAATGCTGAATGTCTATTATGGGTATGGATAAATTTGAGTGTGAAGAGCAGCTATGACCCCTACTGTATCGGCGACATCTTTTTAATTTTGTTCTAGGTAAATTTAGACGTTAATATGCAGTGATCGAATAGGTATGGAAAATGTGTAAACTAGCATGGGAGAAGGGGAGTGCACCTGATGACTGGAAGACAGGCATAATAGTTTCCCTGTATAAGGGTAAAGGGGAAACAGGAGTGTGTGGTAACCACCGGGGAATAATTTGCCTTCTAAGCGTAGTAGGGAAGATGTACAGTAGGGTAGTGATTGAGAAAGTCAGAGCGAGAACGGAGAAATGGATAGGTGACGAGCAGGGCGGGCTTAGGAAGTGAAGAGGATGTGTAGATAAGATTTTTGCCCTGAAATGTGTTGTGGAGAAATATCTAGAGAAGGGACAAACGATGTATGTTGCCTTTATGGACTTGGAGAAGGCCTATGACAGAGTGGGTAGAGAAGGTATGTGGAAAGTACTGAGAATATACGGAGTATATGGCAAGTTGCTAAAAGCAGTAAAGAGCATGTATGAGGGTGCAAAAGCATCAGTACATGTGGAGAATGAGCAGAGCGAGTTCTTTGATCTGAATGTTAGGTTAAAGCAAGGGTGTGTGATTTCCCCATGAATGTTCAATATACAGCATAAATGGATGCCGATGATACAGTTCTGATGAGCGATAATGAATGGGAGTTGCAAGGTCTGGTAAATATGTTTGGATCAGTGTGTGAACAACGGAATCCGAAGGAAAATGCAGGGAAGAGCAAGGTCATGGTCTTTGAAAGGGGTGCAGCCACAGAGTGTGAGGTGAGGTTGAACGGTCAGACTATGGAGAATATGTTGAGTAAAGATGGGAGTATGGATGAAGAAGTGCGGGAGAGGGTGCAACAGGGGAAGAGGGTTGTAGGAATGCTGAAAACAGTAACAAGAAATAGGGTGGTCAGCATGGAAGTAAAGAAGTCCTTGTATGACAGTGTGGTAATCCCGACATTGACTTACAGGAGCGAAGCATGGACGTTGGTGAAGAGACACAAACCAAGGGTGAGAGGGGTGGAAATGAGTAACTTGAGAAGTGTGTGCAGAGTTACATGGAGGAATAGAGAGACGAATGAGGAAGTACAAGAGAGGTGTGGTGTGAATGTAGATGTACTGGAAAGTGTGAACAAAAAAACTAGTGATGGTTACGCCATGTGGAACGTATGGGAAGCGAGAGGATTACTAAGAGAGTGAACAAGAGTGAGGTGGAAGGACAGAGAGGGAGAGGTAGACCGAGCGAGAAGTGAAAGGATGGAGTTAAGAAGTACCGGTATATGAGCGAAGGCAGTGCTGGATGGGAGGAGGGGCGTCGACTAACTGGGGACAGAGGTGCATGGGGGCGTTATGTTCGTGTCCAGCCCTTCGGGGATCACAGCGTCCGGCAATATAATAGATAAGAAAGATCTGTAGAAGTATAAAGGGTTAAGCGAGATATTTTGAAGCCTGTTACTTGCTGGAGGGCCATTACAAACTAAATAAAATCGTCTAATAGTAGCCAGGATAACGTTAAAAGGATGGCCCTGGTACTGAAAGGGTTATTTAAAGACACCAGTTGCACCAAGATGGCGGAGGTTGGCCGATCCCTGTTACTATAGGGTCTGTAACTTACACTCCAGGGATCTCCAAGGGTCGGAGGGGGACTAGTTCGTGGCCTACATTCAATATCTATCAGTCTAAAATAATAATAAGAACACGCTCTTAAAAATAATAATAGTTCTTAAAGCTAGCGCATGCTGAGCCAGCTAAGGATAGCCCAATAAGGCCGATTAGGCGTATTTCCATTGGGGTCCTGTACTACTATCCCATCCCCTTGCTCATGAGGGATGGTAACGACTCAGTGCTTGTGAAAAATCTTTAATGCGCCGAGCGTGGGCGCGATCCCGGGCCTTCTGGGTGGAAGTCCGAGACGCTAGTCACTACACCAGCGAGATCGCTGTTCTTCGCTCACTCTTCATGTTATTGATAGAAACTTGTCTGATGCATGCACACACAGACACGCACACACAGACAGTCACGCTCAACAGACAGTGACTAAATAAAGGTTGAATACAAAACTTAATAAACTGAATATATGAACAGAATACTCAATTGCATATACTGTAGCTGGAATAATTATACAATTATATAGTTTTAGTTTGCTCCTTAGACCTTTATCAAACTAAAAAAAAAAAAATATATATATATATATATATATATATATATATATATATATATATATATATATCAATCATGACCCTCCTTCTAGATATCTTTGCACATTCTCGGCAGAAAAATGTGTTCCTATTAAATTACAGAATCGCTCTTGCTCGCCAGGAAAAAAAGGACGCCTAACTGGCTTGAAATGTCATAAAATTGACAACACAAATGGGGCAAAAGGTCTTAAAATTACCAAACTAACGGGGACAAATGTCTTAAAGTCTAATAACCTTTTAGGCTAAACATGAGGGAGAAGGAGGTCCAGGCAACACATATTCCTGCCCTCAAGGCGTTGTTGATAATTTGTTTAGGGTTTTATTGTCTCCTAGTTGACATTCTGGATACAGGGTGTAATGTTATTCAATATAGTTAATATAGTTGTTTTTAGTATAGTTGTATAGCGGTATCGAATATAGCAACACTTACTAAACACTATCTGATCCAACGTCTTGTAGGCTATGATATTTTGTTAAATAATTCGTGAGGATTTTGCTTACGTTTGCCATTTTCGAGCATTGTATTTTTTCAGTTTATTCCCTAGGCTAATAAAAACGCCCTACCAGACTTCCTTCAAACTAAAAACTGCCCACCCAGGCTCACTTGAAGCTAAATTTGTACATTTATCGATAGAAGAATGTCCCGGATGAGGGCCGATATCTTCCAAGTTACAGGCTCGCTATCGCTCTTCCAGAAAACATCGACACCTGAATAGAAATATTTTGTGATCGCCAAACAAATGGGAGGCAACGTATTAAAATCTTAAAACAGCCGAGATCCAAAGAGAGAGTTAAAGCGAAGAAATATTGTAGGTATTGTCAGGTGAAAACAAAAACCCAGTAATAATGAATAAAATATATAACAAAACAAACAGTAAGCTATTTGGGGATCTGTTGTTCAATTATATTCGCACATTTCTCTCACACACACACACACACACACACACACACACACACACACACACACACACACACACACACACACACACACACACACACACACACACACACACACACACACACACACACACACACACACACACACACACACACACACACACACACACACACACACACACACACACACACACACACACACACACACACACACACACACACACACACACACACACACCACACACACACACACACACACACACACACACACACACACACACACACACACACACACACACACACACACACACACACACCACACACACACACACACACACACACACACACACACACACACACACACACACACACACACACACACACACACACACACACACACACACACACACACACACACACACCACACACACACACACACACACACACACACACACACACACACACACACACACACACACACACACACACACACACACACACACACACACACACACACACACACACACACACCACACACACACCACACACACACACACACACACACACACACACACACACACACACACACACACACACACACACACACACACACACACACACACACACACACACACACACACACACACACAACACACACACACACACACACACACACACACACACACACACACACACACACACACACACACACACACAATTATTCCCCGGTATAGATTTCCTTTAAACCCCAAGGAGATTGAAGCCCCGACCCTCTGAATCCCCCTGAGGCTCCGAGCAAGGGTCGCTATCTTCCACTTAAGGGGAATGGGCATAGGTATTAGATTATTTATTTATATAATTATATTTATATATAATATATATATATACATACATACATACATACATAACATTTTAAGACTGAGTGTTCCACACATAAGTGCAGTTTCAGTCTCTTGTCCTAATGTATATATATATATATATATATATATATATATATATATATATATATTTGCTTTTAGTTTCCTCCCGAGACCTCCATCAAGCATACAAAAATATACCCAAGACCGACCTTCAAAATAAATGTGTATATTTTTCGATAGGTAAATGTCCTGGCCTAAGGCCGGTTCCTCTTATATTATTACAGGCTCGCTTTCGCCTACCAGAAAAAATACACCTAAATTGCATGAAAGGTCTTATTATTGGCAAACATTTGGGGCTAAACAAATTAAAATCCCTAAACAAATGTGGCAAACGTCTTAAAATTGCATAACTAATGGGGCTAAACTTGAAGGAGAAGGGGGGACAAAAAAGTCAATGATAACCTTTGAAGCCTCACATGTACAGCTATTGGCAAATGCTAGTGAGCTCTTGCGATTTTATTCATATATATAATTATATATATATATATATATATACTGTATATATATATGTATATACTTTCTCAGAAATCTCCATCTTAGGAGATTTCAACGTTCACCACCGCCAATGGCTCTCCTCTCACACTACTGATCCACCTGGTGAACAAGCCTACGTCTTTTCTATCCTAAATGACCTAGAGCAGTTAGTTCAGCAACCCACCCGTATCCCGGATCGCATCAAAGATCGGCCCAACATTCTTGACCTGTTTCTAACTTCTAACCCTTCTTCTTATACTGTCGATCTTTTCTCTCCTTTGGGCTCCTCCGACCATAAACTTATCTCTGTCACCTGTCCTATCTCTCCAGTACGGCCACCCGATCCTCCTAGCCGGCGGCACTTGTGGCACTTTGGCGCTGCCGACTGGGAGGCTCTTCAGCAGTACTTCTTTGATTTCCCATGGAATGATTTCTGCTTCCGTGGCCGAGGACCCTCGGAGAGTGCTGAACGCATTACTGAGGTAATCCTATCGGGCATGGAAGCATATATTCCATTCTCTTTCTCTCAGACTAATGCTAAAAAATCTTGGTTTACTCACGCCTGTTCTACTGCTGTCCGCAATAAGGAGGAAGCATTCAAACGGTACCGATGCCTTAAAACCCAAGACTCCATTCTTCATATGTTTCTGCCCGGAATCAAGCCAAATCTGTTCTTCGACTTGCCAAGCACTCTTTCATCAATAATAAATGCACTGAACTATCCAACTCTAGCTCTTCCCAAGCTTTCTGGCAGCTAGCCAAAAAACCTCTCCAACAATTTCTCTTCCTCGTCTTTCCCTCCCCTTTCCCACTCTGATGGCACAACCATCACTTCTTCCTCTGACAAAGCTAAACTCTTCGCTCAAACTTTTGCTAGAAACTCCACCTTGGATGATTCCGGTGCTATTCCTCCCTCTCCGCCATCCTCTCTCTTACTTATGCCTAATATCCTAATCTCTTCTAAAGATGTACTTTCTACCCTCTCTGGGCTTAACACAATAAGGCGTACGGTCCGGACGGTGTTCCTTCTATTGTTCTCAAAAACTGTGCTTCCGTGCTGACTCCCTGCCTAGGCAAACTCTTTCGTCTCTGTCTATCCTCTAACGTCTTCCCTTCATGCTGGAAGTTTGCTCACATTCAACCTGTCCCAAAGAAGGGTGACCGCTCTCAACCCTCCAACTATCGTCCAATTGCTCTCATTTCTTGTCTTTCTAAAGTTTTTGAAACTATTCTTGCTTCCAAATTTCTTAAGCATTTCTCTTCTCATAATCTGCTCTCAGATCGCCAGTATGGCTTCCTTAAGGGTCGCTCTACTGGTGATCTTCTTTCATATCTTACTAACTCTTGGTCATCCACCTTTCGGGACTTCGGTGAGACTTTTTCTATTGCACTAGACATATCGAAAGCCTTCGATAGAGTCTGGCATAAATCTTTAATTTTAAACTACCCTCCTTCAGTTTCTATCCCTCCATCTGTGACTTTGTCTCTAATTTCCTTTCCAGCCGTTCCATAGCCGCGGTTGTGGACGGCCATTGTTCACTTCCTCACCCTATAAACTGGTGTTCCTCAGGGTTCTGTCCTATCTCCTATTCTCTTTCTAATTTTTATGAATGATCTTAACTGTACCTTAATTCCCATCCATTCATACGCAGACGACTCAACCTTACACTACTCCATTACTTTCTCAGAACGCCCCAGCCAGCAATCCCTCAACAACAAACGTAATGAAGCCATAGAACTCTTAAATTCTGATCTAAATACTATTTCCAATTGGGGCAGAGAAAACCTTGTTAACTTTAATGCTTCCAAAACCCAATTTCTCCATCTATCTACCCGTCAGGATCTCCCAGCGATCTCCCAGCGGACTATCCCTTATTCTTCAACAATACAAATATCAACCCTTCATCTTCTCTCAATATTCTTGGTGTCTCTTTTTCTTCTGCTCTCATTTGGAAGGACCACATTACCAGTCTTGCTAAGGCAGCCTCCCAGAAGCTGAGTGTGCTCAACCGCCTTAGGGGGTTATTTTCCCCTGCACAGCTTCTTGCTCTGTACAGGGGCATAGTGCGCCCTTGTATTGAGTATTGTTCACATGTGTGGGGAGGTTCCTCTCACACCACTCTCCTATACAAGGTTGAAATGAAGGCCTTTCGTATCATTAACTCCCGTCCACTCACCAACTCTCTGCAATCTCTCTCTCTCCGCCGCAATGTTGCATCTCTCTCGCTATTCTATCGCTACTATAATAATCAGGGTTCCTCAGAGCTATCCCAGTGCGTACCACCTCCTTTACGTAGGGCACGTGGTACCCGTCTTGCAACTCAATCCCACCCCTACTCTGTGCAACTCTCCAACCCAAAAGTGAAACGTTACTCTCAAACTTTCTTCTACTCAACAGCTGAGCTCTGGAACTCTCTCCCAGAATCAGTCTTTCCCGCTGCCTATGACTTAAATTGCTTCAAACTCCGTGTGTCCAGGCATTTCGGCTCGAACGTCCATTGATTTTGGCCCTGTCACTCTTTCAACTATGGGGGAGGCACTCGCTATAGGCAGTTATGCCTTTTGCCTCCCTCAATCACATAGAAGAAAAAAATATATATATATATATATATATATATATATATATATATATATATATATATATATATATATATATATATATATATATATATATATAGGAGTACAAAGGAGTACAAAGGAGTACAAAGGAAATCAAGCAACAACAGATCTAGTGACCCTTCTAGGTTGCTTGTCCTCCAAAACACTGAGGATCAAGTGTCCAAACAGTGGTTTAGAGTGGGTAAGGGAACATTGGAAAGGGAACTACTGCCCTGCCACTAACGTGGCAGGACTAGGAAGTTAGTAGGGGACATATGGGTTAGTAACTGAGGGGAGGATAAAGTTATTCATTTACAAACGCAGTCAGTCGCGGGTTTGATGCGAGATATTTGTCTAGGCGGAATTTAAATGAATCAACGGTGCTGCAGTCTATAACGTCCATAGAGAGAGAGAGAGAGAGAGAGAGATAAATTGATGTTCAGATCAAATAAGCTGCATATTAGTCAACACATGTGTTCATTAAGAAGAGGTTTTTAGTTTGTTCCCTAGACCTCCATCAAGCTTGAGGAAAATACCCACAAGACCCACTTTCACAATAAATTTGTAAATTTTTCAGCAGAAAAATGCCCCGGCCGAAGGTCGATAGCTTCAACATTACTAGCTCGCTATTTATCGCCAGAAAGAAATCGACACCTTAATTGCACGAAAGGTCTCAACATTGACAAAAACTGGGTGATAGGTCTTAAAATCCACAAACTAAATCGTATAATCTCGAAAGTAATTAGGCTAAGCATGAGGGAAAAAGGGGGACCAAAAAATAAATAAAAATAAAGTGAAAATCTGCCGTTAATACATATATAGCTACAGGTGATCTACCGCTACCAGGTGCACCATTCACCTGACTCTCCTGTATCTTTCTGGACAATTGGTTTTCATCCATTATCTGATCATGACCGTACCATCTCTGTGCATTTATCTGTATCCACTCTATCTATATAGGGTGAAGCTTCTTAGTATCGGCAAACTAATGGGGTGAAACGTTTATATCAAAGCAAATGGAGCGAAACAGGAAATCTCCAAAAAGAACCCTTCAGACCAAATAGGGTTAATGCCTTGTTTTTTCTGAGAAGTGGGGTGTATCTGTGTAAGCCGAGAAGTTGATTAAGTTAGTGTTGGGAGAGTGTGTGAGTTAAGGGTAGAGTGTGTGAGTTAAGGGTAGAGTGTGTGAGTTAAGGGTAGAGTGTGTGAGTTAAGGGTAGAGTGTGTGAGTTAAGGGTAGAGTGTGTGAGTTAAGGGTAGGATATCGCAGCTTTTATACTCATATATAACACCTACTTGTGTTGGGCCCGTTTTACAGTCTTGAAACTATATGTACAGTATATATATATATATATATATATATATATATATATATTATACTGTAGATATATAGATAGATAGATAGAGAGAGAGAGATAGAGACAGACACAGAGAGAGAGAGAGAGAGAGATATAATTACTTTATATATATATATATATATATATATATATATATATATATATATATATATATATATATATATATATATATATATATATATATATTTGTTTGTTTGAAGGCTGTTTTATTATTTTGTTATTGTTTTGTTTATTTATTCATGTATTCATTTATTTCTGAATTTCCTCGCTAGACCTCCATCAAGCTTAGAGAAATACCCCTGGACCCCACGTTCAAGATAAATACCCCTGGACCCCACGTTCAAGATAAATACCCCTTGACCTCACGTTCAAGATAAATACCCCTTGACTCCACGTTCAAGATAAATACCCCTGGACCCCACGTTCAAGATAAATACCCCTGGACCTCACGTTCAAGATAAATACCCCTGGACCCCACGTTCAAGATAAATGCCCCTGGACCCCACGCTCAAGATAAATACCCCTGGACCCCACGTTCAAGAGAAATACCCCTGGACCCCAGGTTCAAGAGAAATACCCCTGGACCCCACGTTCAAGATAAAATACCCCTGGACCCCACGTTCAAGATAAATGCCCCTGGACCCCACGCTCAATATAAATACCCCTGGACCCCACGTTCAAGAGAAATACCCCTGGACCCCACGTTCAAGAGAAATACCCCTGGACCCCACGTTCAAGATAAAATACCCCTGCACCCCACGTTCAAGATAAATACCCCTGGACCCCACGTTCAAGATAAATACCCCTGGACCCCACGTTCAAGATAAATACCCCTGGACCCCACGTTCAAGATAAATACCCCTGGACCCCACGTTCAAGATAAATACCCCTGGACCCCACGTTCAAGATAAATACCCCTGGACCCCACGCTCAAGATAAATACCCCTGGACCCCACGTTCAAGATAAATACCCCTGGACCCCACGTTCAAGATAAATACCCCTGGACCCCACGCTCAAGATAAATACCCCTGGACCCCACGTTCAAGATAAATACCCCTGGACCCCACGTTCAAGATAAATACCCCTGGACCTCACGTTCAAGATAAATACCCCTTGACTCCACGTTCAAGATAAATACCCCTGGACCCCACGTTCAAGATAAATACCCCTGGACCTCACGTTCAAGATAAATACCCCTGGACCCCACGTTCAAGATAAATGCCCCTGGACCCCACGCTCAAGATAAATACCCCTGGACCCCACGTTCAAGAGAAATACCCCTGGACCCCACGTTCAAGAGAAATACCCCTGGACCCCACGTTCAAGATAAAATACCCCTGGACCCCACGTTCAAGATAAATGCCCCTGGACCCCACGCTCAAGATAAATACCCCTGGACCCCACGTTCAAGAGAAATACCCCTGGACCCCACGTTCAAGAGAAATACCCCTGGACCCCACGTTCAAGATAAAATACCCCTGCACCCCACGTTCAAGATAAATACCCCTGGACCCCACGTTCAAGATAAATACCCCTGGACCCCACGTTCAAGATAAATACCCCTGGACCCCACGTTCAAGATAAATACCCCTGGACCCCACGTTCAAGATAAATACCCCTGGACCCCACGTTCAAGATAAATACCCCTGGACCCCACGCTCAAGATAAATACCCCTGGACCCCACGTTCAAGATAAATACCCCTGGACCCCACGTTCAAGATAAATACCCCTGGACCCCACGTTCAAGATAAATACCCCTGGACCCCACGTTCAAGATAAATACCCCTGGACCCCACGCTCAAGATAAATACCCCTGGACCCCACGTTCAAGATAAATACCCCTGGACCCCACGTTCAAGATAAATTTGTACATTTTTTCGGTAGAAATATGTTCCTCTTAAAATTACAGGTTCGTTTTCGCTCACCAGGCAAAAATCGACACCTAAATTGCACGAAAGGTCTTAAAATTGATAACGAAATGGAGCGAAAGGTGTTAAAATCGCCGAACTAATGGGTTGAACGCCATAAAATGTCAAAACTAATGGGCCTAAGCATGAGGGAGAAGGGGTCCAAAAAAGCCACTACCTGCCCCTTAATGGACCAGTTGATTCAGTTAACCCATTCAGTAACGGCGAAATCCGTTCCATTATATGTCGGCAACTACTAGACGATTTTATTCAGCTTTGGAGGGACGTCTAGCAATGAAAAGGCTACAGGTTATCTCCATTAACCCTTTCTGTACCGGCGACGTCCTTTAAACTTTCTTCTGGCTACTATTAGACGATTTCATTTAGTTTTTAAAGGGCCTCCAGCAATTGTAGACTTGGAACTATCTCACTTAACCATTTTTACTACCACAGATCCTTCATAAACTGCATAAATCCTCTAAATACAGCTAGAATAAAATATAAAAGACGTCGCCGGTACAGAAGCGGTTAACCCTTTACTTCCACAGATCCTTCATAAACTGCACAAATCCTCTAAATACAGCTAGAATAAAATATAAAAGACGTCGCCGGTACAGAAGCGGTTAATCCTTTACTTCCACAGATCCTTCATAAACTGCATAAATCCTCTAAATACAGCTAGAATAAAATATAAAAGACGTCGCCGGTACAGAAGCGGTTAACCCTTTAATTCCACAGATCCTTCATAAACTGCACAAATCCTCTAAATACAGCTAGAATAAAATATAAAAGACGTCGCCGGTACAGAAGCGGTTAATCCTTTACTTCCACAGATCCTTCATAAACTGCATAAATCTTCTAAATACAGCTAGAATAAAATATAAAAGACGTCGCCGGTACAGAAGGGGTTAATCCTTTTAGCCACCACAAATCCTTCCGAAGCTTCATAAAATCGTCTTAACCCCTTCTGTACCGGCGACGTCTTTTGTATTTTATTCTAGCTATATAGAGACGATTTTGTGCAACTTAGGAAGGATGTGTGGTAGTAAAAAGGGATAATAATTAAGATAGTTAGAAGCTCTTTATAGCTGGAGGCCCTTCTTCAACTTAATACAATCGTCTAAATAGAGCTAGAATACAATTAAAAAGACGTCTCCGGTACAGAAGGGGTTAATGTAGCTGAAATATAAAAATAATGACGTCGCCAGTACTGAAAGTGTTAACGAAGAACGTTTGGGAGCTAGAGGATAAGTTGAGATAGTTTTAACCCTTTTATTTCTATATATCCTTCATAAATTGTATAAAATCGTCTAATCATAATTAATATAAAGTGTAAAAATTTGCCCTCAAATTACGAAGAATTTAGGAGGTTTTTAGTTTGTTTCCTAGACCTCCATTAAGCCCCTTACACCCCCCATTCAAGATAATAATTTATAAAAAAAAAATCGGTAGAAAAATTTCCCGGCCGAAGGCCGGTTCCTCTTCAAATACAGGCTCTTCAAATACAAAACTAATGTGAGTAAATATGAGGGAGAAGGGGGGCCAGAAAAACGGGGCAACTCCCCTTAATGTTAACCAGAATATAGTGTAAAAATGCGCCCTCCACTACCGAAGAATTATGAAGTGTAATTAATCCGACAAGTGATGACATAATTATTGATCCTCCCTGTGGAAGTGTTGTGAAGTGTGTGTACGTAACTGTTGAAGTGTGTGTGTGTGGAGGAGGGGGGGGGGGGGGGGGGGTGAGTATTGTGTGTGTGTGAGTGTAGTGTGTGTGTTTAAATAATAATAATAATAATAATAATAATAAACGGTTTATTGATAATTGCAGCCGTAGGCTGAACATGTACAGAGGAACAGTTTTTAGCTTAACTAACTATGTGTGTGTGTAGTGTGAGGTTTGGTGTAGAGCATCTGAGTGTGTGTGTATGTGTGGAGGTGTTGTGAAGTGTGTGGTGAGTGTGTGTGTGGGGGGGGGGGGGGGGAGGGAGTATGAGTGGTGTGTGTGTGTGTGTGTGTAGTGTGATGTTTGGTGTAGTGCATGGTGTGTGTGGTTTGATGTAGTGTGTGTGTGTGTGTTCACTGTAAGTTGTTAATAATCCAGTTGTTACAAAACATTTATGAATGGAGGATGCCTTTAGGCACATGGACCTTTTTGTTTTATCTGTGATTTTCCTTCCTCCGCTCATTGTCTCTTAAAAAACAAAAAACAAAAAAAGTGTAATGAAGTGTGTACGTACTGCTGAAGTGAGTACCGTGTGAGGGAATGAGTGTTCAGTAGTAGTATGAGCAGAATGAGTATGGTGTGGCGTAAGGAGTGTTGTGTCGTGGGTGTGTGTTATAATAAAAGTAATATAAGTGTGGTGTAGTGTAGCGTAGTGTTGTTGGTATATCTGTTGAGTGAAGGAGGGAGTGTGGTGGTGTAGTGTAGTGCAGTGTGGTGTGATATATCTGTGGTATGTGAAGGAGGGAGTGTGGTGGTGTAGTGTAGTGCAGTGTGGTGTGATATATCTGTGGCATGTGAAGGAGGGAGTGTGGTGGTGTAGTGTAGTGCAGTGTGGTGTGATATATCTGTGGTATGTGAAGGAGGGAGTGTGGTGGTGTAGTGTAGTGCAGTGTGGTGTGATATATCTGTGGCATGTGAAGGAGGGAGTGTGGTGGTGTAGTGTAGTGCAGTGTGGTGTGATATATCTGTGGTATGTGAAGGAGGGAGTGTGGTGGTGTAGTGTAGTGCAGTGTGGTGTGATATATCTGTGGCATGTGAAGGAGGGAGTGTGGTGGTGTAGTGTAGTGCAGTGTGGTGTGATATATCTGTGGTATGTGAAGGAGGGAGTGTGGTGGTGTAGTGTAGTGCAGTGTGGTGTGATATATCTGTGGCATGTGAAGGAGGGAGTGTGGTGGTGTAGTGTACTGCAGTGTGGTGTGATATATCTGTGGCATGTGAATGAGGGAGTGTAGTGGTGTAGTGTAGTGCAGTGTGGTGTGATATATCTGTGGCATGTGAAGGAGGGAGTGTGGTGTGATATATCTGTGGCATGTGAAGAAGGGAGTGTGGTGGTGTAGTGTAGTGCAGTGTGGTGTGATATATCTGTGGCATGTGAAGGAGGGAGTGTGGTGGTGTAGTGTAGTGCAGTGTGGTGTGATATATATGTGGCATGTGAAGGAGGGAGTGTGGTGTAGTGTAGTGCAGTGTGGTGTGATATATCTGTGGCATGTGAAGGAGGGAGTGTGGTGGGGTAGTGTAGTGCAGTGTGGTGTGATATATCTGTGGCATGTGAAGGAGGAAGTGTGGTGGTGTAGTGTAGTGCAGTGTGGTGTGATATATCTGTGGCATGTGAAGGAGGGAGTGTGGTGGTGTAGTGTAGTGCAGTGTGGTGTGATATATCTGTGGCATGTGAAGGAGGGAGTGTGGTGGGGTAGTGTAGTGCAGTGTGGTGTGATATATCTGTGTTGAGTGAAGGAGGGAGTGTGGTGGTGTAGTGTAGTGCAGTGTGGTATATCTGTGTTGAGTGAAGGAGGGAGTGTGGTGGTGTAGTGTAGTGCAGTGTGGTGTGATATATCTGTGGCATGTGAAGGAGGGAGTGTGGTGGTGTAGTGTAGTGCAGTGTGGTGTTATATATCTGTGGCATGTGAAGGAGGGAGTGTGGTGGTGTAGTGTAGTGCAGTGTGGTGTGATATATATGTGGCATGTGAAGGAGGGAGTGTGGTGGTGTAGTGTAGTGCAGTGTGGTGTGATATATCTGTGGCATGTGAAGGAGGGAGTGTGGTGGTGTAGTGTAGTGCAGTGTGGTGTTATATATCTGTGGCATGTGAAGGAGGGAGTGTGCTGGTGTAGTGTAGTGCAGTGTGGTGTGATATATCTGTGGCATGTGAAGGAGGGAGTGTGGTGGTGTAGTGTAGTGCAGTGTGGTGTTATATATCTGTGGCATGTGAAGGAGGGAGTGTGGTGGTGTAGTGTAGTGCAGTGTGGTGTGATATATCTGTGGCATGTGAAGGAGGGAGTGTGCTGGTGTAGTGTAGTGCAGTGTGGTGTGATATATCTGTGTTGAGTGAAGGAGGGAGTGTGGTGGTGTAGTGTAGTGCAGTGTGGTGTGATATATCTGTGGCATGTGAAGGAGGGAGTGTGGTGGTGGTGGTGGTGTGGATGTATCAGCTTTGGTTCCATGTCAGTTGAACCAGTGCCACTTCAACCAGTGCCACTTTAACCAGTGCTAACTCAACCAGTGGCCACTTCAACCAGTGAACATTTCAACCAGTGACCATTTTAACCAGTAACCTAACCTAACCTAACCTACTGGTTAAAATGGTCACTGGTTGAAATGGTCACTGGTTGAAGTGGCCACTGGTTGAAGTGGCCACTGGTTGAGTTAGCACTGGTTGAAGTGGCACTGGTTCAACTGACCTGATACCATCAGCTTTACACTTCACTTCCTCCCTCCCTACATTCATATTGTCTAACCCAGCCGTATCTCGCATTCTCTTCCCCCCCTCCAATCACTCACTCACTCACTCACTCACTCACTCACTCACTCACTCACTCACTCACTCACTCACTCACTCACTCACTCACTCACTCACACTCTCTCTCTCTCTCTGATTCCCTTTTGTCATATACTCTTTCTGAAAACTGAATTTGATAGATGTACTTTTTACGCTGTAACAAACTGATACACCACAAAAGGCATGGCCATTCTTGTAACTTTCCCTTCTAATAAATCAGAATCAAAAGCCGGAAATTACATACAGTATATTGGAGATAATTTATATATGAATGAAAACAAGTACATGCACAAGGTTCGGGTTATTCATGATTATTTAGGATGGAAATCTGGGATAAGGAATGGGATGCTTCGTTTCTGGAGTATTGTCCCACCATTGGTCACAGGTTATGGCGACCACTATGCTGTTGAGTATCCTGGGTGCGGTAGTTCCATTCTTTCTCTAAACCCAATTTCTGGATCCCAATTCTTCAAATATGCCTTCATATGGCTTGTGGTACAATACTATTGATTTATAATTATGGGAGATGTAGGGAATATTACATAATTCCTCCCCTCCCTCCACTTCTGTCTTCACGTCTGACTTAGTTGACAGGAGTGCCATTACACACCAACCGTGCAACTCCTGATCATAACTACAACACACCCACATCATTTGTGTGCAAATAACATTCATAGTGGCATACCAATAACGCTGATATACTTTTCATTACGTTTTGTGAGGGTCAGATTTTCAAATGAGGTCTAGCACCAGGGCTATGATGTGGTGATGGTGTCAAAGGGTCTATATAAGCTGGGAAATCCTTCGTTTAACACATCAGTATCATAGTTGAATTAACTGACGTCGGCTTCGATGGAATTTCAAGGTTTTCTGGTACGGCACGGCACGCACGGTCTGGCACACAGATAGTTATGTGTATAGCAAAAGTTCTGGTTAGTAATGTGGGAGAGCTTGCATAGTACCTAGCGTTGCTGTTGGCGTAGAAGCTGCGGCTGTTGAGTCTTACAGGACTTGTCTGGTCTTAGACGTGGTGGTGCTGGTGAGGTACGCAAATTCCTACTTGGCTTTTGGTCAGGGTTACTTAAGAAACTTTAGCACACTTATTACTATCACGGGTGGATGGGACTAGTTAGCCTTGGTCGGCAACCCATCTAGGGAAGATAACCTTATAAAAATCCGGGTGGATGGGACTCGTCAGCCTTGGTCGGCAACCTGTTTAGGGGAGTAAACCTTATACAAATCTGTATTGCCACCTTAGGGTGAAGCAGGTTAATGGATGGATTAGCCGCACACCACTGTAGTAAAATAGTGCTAACAAAATACATAGAAGGCCTCGGAGTCGGACGGACGCTAAATTGAGTGGTCAATCCTGTAAGTCCTTCAGTAAACTGGCATGGGTTGTCCCTCTTACAGGGGATAAGTCCGCTTAGGGGCATTTTGTGTATGGCCACCCCTATTAAGGGGAGATAAGGCGTCCGGCAATAGACAGATAGATAGATTGCTATCCTGCCAAAGATTAGGTTGCTGACAGGTAGTCGCTGTGTTATGGCTGTAATACTGTGGCTGTGTGACACATAGAACAAGGGCTGCAACGTGGTGATCTTGGCTTGCACGTTACCGACGTCTCCTTCGACAACAGGGGCCACGTTGGTAAGTTTGTTACTGAATGGCTTATCAATAAATAAACTATAGTAAGGATAGTAAGGTCTGTGTGGTCAATGTACCTATGTAAATCTATGTAAATCTCTCTCTCGCCTATGCTTGAGTTTATCTTGGAATATAACTTTAATAAACTGTATTGAGTTTTTGATTAGTAAAAGAGGCCCATGTTTCAAATGGCCAAGACATCGATATACTGTGCCCAATTGTAACTGAATTATTGTATCACTAACACTTACTGTATCGATATGTATTACTATCTACCACCATCTATTCTGTGGGGGGGGGGGTAAATAAAGGTTATGAGGTCAACTCTCTCTCTCTCTCTCTCTCTCTCTCTCTCTCTCTCTCTCTCTCTCTCTCTCTCTCTCTCTCTGTGTGTGGTAGTAACGAACACTGCTTCCAGTTGAAGAGAGCTAACCGAGGAAAACAAATATCTATAAATATGTATATACTGTATTATATTACTACAGGTGAAGCTTTGCATGCAATTGCCTTTCCATTTCTAACTTTCCATATATTCCTTCAGGCGGTTTCCAAGATATACAAGGTCTATCTTCAACTATCTTCATGTACGGTAATTGCCGGAGGGAACGGAGGGTGGGGAGAGAGAGCCTTCTTCTTTGCTATCCTTTCCTTCCACTGTCCCTTACTCTCGGGTTAGCTATCTCCACTAGAATTAAGTCCTGACCACCTCGCTGGGAGCGTAAAGCTTGTGTGGTCAGTGTATCTATGTAAATCTCTCCCTCTCTCACATATATATATATATATATATATATATATATATATATATATATATATATATATATATGCACAGTTGACCAAATTAATTCGTATCCCTCTAGTGATTCTACAGTATGTAGGGAGATATAAATATTATAATAATTGACTTGCAAGAATATTAATGTATAATTATGTTACCATATGCATTAACTACTACATACGAATCTATACTCTAATCATTATACTTAGGCCAAACAGCTTCACCACTAACCTCTATATCTCAAAAACGACTATAGTGAACAAGCTAATATCTCTACTTTTTGGGAAGAGTCAGCCAGGGAATAGGTGTGGAAATTTACAGCCCTTTTTGAGTTACAGAGATTAGGGGTCACATATTTCAACTATTTGGGAAGAGTCAGCCAGGAAACAGGAGTTGAAATTGACAACCCAGTTGCTCTAGCCGCTTTTGAGTTAGAGGATAGGGGTCACATATTTCTACCATTTGGGAAGAGTCAGCCAGGGAATAGGTGCGGAAATTTACAGCCCATTTCCTCTAGCCCCTTTTGAGTTACAGAGGTTAGGGGTCACGACTTTTGGCCTACCTATAATAAATGAGCTATACAGAATGAGAGAGAGAGAGAGAGAGAGAGAGAGAGAGAGAGATAGTGAGAGAGAGATAGTGAGAGTGAGATAGCGAGAGTTCAAAAGCAAGAGCAATGAAACAAGCAAGCAAGCGAGAGAGAGAGAGAGAGAGAGAGAGAGAGAGAGAGAGAGAGAGAGACCACAGTCATAACACCACGTAACAGGTATATTGTTTACAGTTAATGACGCGACAGTTTCGGGTTCTCCCGAGTCCTCTTCACCTCAGGGGGGCTCAAGAAGGGTTCAAACTGTTGGGTCTACAATAAAGAAAGGATTTCTTTGTGTGAGTTTAGTTGTCTCCGTCGTTGTTATCATTGCACTGAATATTAACCCCTTCAGCACGATGACGCCTTTTTACCTGTGAATCTGGCTATAAATATACGATTTTAAGCAGTTTAAGAAGGACCTATGTTACTCAGACTTTATTGAGATCGTATTTACCTTTGAGTCCTAGAGGAAGATAATTAATTAAGAAAAATCATGTAATAGTTTCATATTTTCACCAACCCACCAATTAACTTACAAATAAACCTAACTAATGAAATTAAATGAATACATGTGGTACTCCCAAGGATTCGAACCTAAGAAACTCGCGCACTAACCATTACGCTATCAAGACAGTTAACTTGATTATGCAGAAGGGTTTGTAATAAGCAAATGGAAACACCTTATACTCTCTTACCTGTAGTAATTGACCTAACCCTATTTGGTGCGACATTTTGGGAGGTATGATTATGTTTATCATATAGCATTGATGGTTTGGATCGGGTTTTTTCCATTTTCGTGCAAAGGCGTTTTAAGTTTGACCCTTAGATTCAATAAAACAAAACTTCCCAGACCCCCTTCACAACTTTTCGACCCCCTTCAAGCTAATTATACATATACAGAAACAAGTAGTAAAAATCTGTATCGGTCGAAAGCCATTATCTCCTAAATTGCAAGCTCGCTATCGCTAACCCAGACAAATTGCAAGCTCGCTATCGCTAACCCAGACAAATTGCAAGCTCGCTATCGCTAACCCAGACAAATTGCAAGCTCGCTATCGCTAACCCAGACAAATTGCAAGCTCGCTATCGCTAACCCAGACAAATTGCAAGCTCGCTATCGCTAACCCAGACAAATTGCAAGCTCGCTATCGCTAACCCAGACAAATTGCAAGCTCGCTATCGCTAACCCAGACAAATTGCAAGCTCGCTATCGCTAACCCAGACAAATTGCAAGCTCGCTATCGCTAACCCAGACAAATTGCAAGCTCGCTATCGCTAACCCAGACAAATTGCAAGCTCGCTATCGCTAACCCAGACAAATTGCAAGCTCGCTATCGCTAACCCAAACAAATTGCAAGCTCGCTATCGCTAACCCAGACAAATTGCAAGCTCGCTATCGCTAACCCAGACAAATTGCAAGCTCGCTATCGCTAACCCACACAAATTGCAAGCTCGCTATCGCTAACCCAGACAAATTGCAAGCTCGCTATCTCTAACCCAGACAAATTGCAAGCTCGCTATCGCTAACCCAGACAAATTGCAAGCTCGCTATCGCTAACCCAGACAAATTGCAAGCTCGCTATCGCTAACCCAGACAAATTGCAAGCTCGCTATCGCTAACCCAGACAAATTGCAAGCTCGCTATCGCTAACCCAGACAATTGTACACCTGTGAATGGCGTGACGTGTCTTAAAAACGCCAAACTAATGATCTGGATCGTTAGTCGGCATAAGGGGGGTCGATGGGCTGGTTTTTCTGGACCCCTTCTCCCTCGTGTTTAGCCCCATTGATTTTTAGATGCTTAGACGTTTGTCCCATTATTTTGGTGATTTCAAGACTTTACGCCCCATTTCTTTGGCAATATTAAGATCTTTCGTGCCATTTAGGTGTGGTGTCGATTCCAGTTTGTAAATTTAAGAGTAACCGGCCTTCGGCCGGCACATTTCTCTACCGATTTTGTTTACAAATCTAACTTGAGAGGGGGTCTTGGGGGTGTTTATTACAGGTTGATGGAGTCTAGGGAGGAAACTACAAAAATAATTATATATATGAAAATATCAACCAAAAAGTGAACCATCCCCCCTTAACACCTGCTAATAAGACTTCCACACAGACTAGAAATAAGGGTATGAAAAAGGCATATAAAATGTCTGTGATAATATCTATCTAGGCTATCTATTGCCAGACGACATTATCACCAAAGGGGTGGCCACGAATTAATCGCCTCCATGCACCTCTGTCCCCAGTCAGTCGACGCCCCTCCTCCCATCCAACACCGCTTTCACACATATACTTCTTAACTCCATCCTTCCACCTCTCTCTCGGTTTACCTCAATAAAATGACGTCGCCGGTACAGAAGCGGTTAATATTCATGAATCATATAATTAACACAAATGCTTTAAATAAGTTCGGAGAATATTCTTTTGTTTGCTATGTGGTCATGTCATCCGTAGCCTATGATCCTACAAAGACATTTATCAGTAAAGAAGTGTATACACCTATTAAAGGGAGTAGTGGTTATGTGGTGGTCTATTTAGTCATGTGTTTATGTATATTATAGTTGTCTTACTAGACCTCCATCAAGCTTGAAAAAACACCCAATAGACCCCTTTCAAGATAAATTTGTACAATTTTCGGTAGAAAAATGTCCTAGCCGAAGGCGGTTCGACAACAAGTTACTAAAGCCTCCTTCACACGATTTTTGTTCCTGACTGTCCGAAATTTTGCTATAAATTAATTGGCAGAATTCGAAATTGGGAGCAGTAGGGAACATACACGATTTTGGTCTCGACTGCCACAATTTTGCAATCTTCCATTTTTTTTTTTTTTTTTGGGCAAAATCTAAAAAAAATCGCGCACTTACCCTTGCGCTATCAAGACAGTTAAAGGTTTATGCACAAGCCTAAGATATATTATCCATTTTCGAATACTGGATATTAATCTAAGCATGTACATATACCCAACTGCACTATGATAGCCTAAGAGGAACAGGCCTTCGGCCGGGACATCAAAAAGGTACAAATTTATCTTGGAGGAGGGTCTTGGGGGAGTGTTACTTTTTAAGCTTGGTGGAGGTCTAGGGAGAAAACTAAAAAGATAATAAAAAGATACATAAATGAGCAAATAAATACACCCATACCCCCTTAAATGTTTTTTGTTTAACTAGTTTAACTCCTGGCAATGTAACGCAAGTTTTTTTTGGATATACCGGTATGTAATTAATGTTTATTGTAATTCTTTGTAGCTATTAAACTGTTTACCTATTCATCTAAATCCATTTATATTTTCCATAAATATTTGTGTATGTGTCTATTTACCAACCTATTTTATTTAACGGCCTATCTATCAATCAATCTCTCTCTCGCTCTCTCTCTCTCTCTCTCTCTCTCTCTCTCTCTCTCTCTCTCTCTCTCTCTCTCTCTCTCTCCTCTCTCTCTCTCTCTCTCTCTCTCTCTCTCTCTCTCTCTCTCTCTCTCTCTCTCTCTCTCTCTCTCTCTCTCTCTCTCTCTCTCTCTGTCTGTCACTATGCATATGCGAGATGAAATTGCAGCTTTTTTGGCAATTTTCAATAAATCTCTAGAAAATTGAGAGGTCCCTGAAGACTGGAAACTGGCCAATGTGACCCCATTCTTTAAGAAAGGGATTATGAGTGTCTCAAGAATTATCAGCTAATTAGCTTGACTTCTATCATAGCAAAACTCTTACAAGGGATACTAGTAAACAAGATAGTCAAACAAGGACTACCAAGAAATCCGCAATTTAATTACAAATTCACAACATTAACTTAGGCGACACCGATCATGTCTTCCAAATTTGCTGGAATTTTTCCATAAAATGCTGAGTGAGTATGACCAAAGTAGAGCCATGGAAATCCTTTACTTAGATGTTCAAAAAACATTTGACAAAGCCTCATTGCAGACTAATGTCAAAAGTGAGTACACTAGGTATCAGTATAGAGGTCACAAATTGGTTTGAAAGTTGGCTAACAGGTAGACAACGAGTGACAATCAATGGTGTTTATTCTGATTGGACTCCAGTCACCTCTGAAGTTCCACAGGGATCTGTCCTTGGCCCACTTCTGTTTATGTCTATGTCTGTTTATCTGTTTATGTCAATGACATCGATATTAGTCTGTTGAGTGTGATCTCCAAGTCTGCAGATGGCATAAAGCTTGGAATGAATATGAAGGACCCCAGAGGGGTTGAACAGCTGAGGATGGACTTCAACAGACTAGGTGAGTGGTCGGAGACATGACAGATGCCTCTAAACTTGGAAAAGCGCAAGGTGATGCATACCGACCAAGCATACCCCAAGTCAGGCTATTCGCTATTGGAAAAGCCTCTGGAAGTAACTGACTTGGAAAAGGATATGGGTGTTCTGATTATCAGTGACCTAAAGTTCTCCAAGCAGTGCATTAAAGTAGAGAAGAAAGCTCAGAAATTATTGGGCTATATTAAGAGGTAATTTAAGTATTGAAATTTGGAAATAATCCTCACAATTTACAACGCTCTAATACGGCCTCTCCTGGAGTATGCTGTTCAATTCTGGTCTCCAGCACACAGGAAAGATATAGAGCGATTGGCAAGAGTACAAGCTAGGGCTACAAATCTTATTCCATCGATTAGAAGACTGAGCTGGACCGGTTGAAAGCTCTTGATCTCTTTCCGTTGGAGACACGCAGACAACGAAATCAGCTCATTGAAGTATTTAAATTACTCAATGGGTTTGATAATGTGGATTATTGCAAAATGTTTAGCCTCAATATGAATACAACACGCAACCATGGCTGGAAATTAGAGTTGAAAAGATTCAGCACAAAAACTTGTGGAAAAATGTTCACATAATTATAAGGTCTGTTCTATCTGGAACAAACTTCCCACAGAAGTTGTAAATATTTCTTCAGTAGAGCAGTTCAAGAAGAGAGTAGATAGTATTTTGCACACTCTGTAATGAGTGTAGTGCACTAAACAGTCTCTCTCCTTCCACTTCGAGTATCTCCTCGGAATAGACCGTAAGGTCTGTGAGATACTAACTATTCTTTGAAACTCCTTGTAACTTTCTCCGCCTCACCACTTCAGCATTATTCCTATCACACTCAAAGCCACGACACACACATCTCTCTCTCTCTCTGCCCACCACTTTCTTGTTTACTAATTAGCGGAGTGTTAAAAGAAAGGCTTGTGTGACTTGTAATGGTGGCGGAGAGCAAGGTTTTTCGCTGAGTTAAGGGGGTAGTGGTTATTTTTTGTTTATTTATATATATTATACAGTATAATTTATATAATTATATATATATATATATATATTTTTTTTTTTTCCCTTGCTAGACCACGATCGAGCTTAAAAACAAAAATAGACCCTCTTTCGAGATAAATTTGTAATTTTTCTCGGTAGAAAAATGTCCCGGCCGAAGGCCGATTCCCTTCTAAAATTACAGCCTCGCTATCATTCGTCAGGAAAAATTTGACACCTAAATGGCACGAAAGGTTCTAATATTGACAAAGCAATGGGGTGAAAGATATTAAAAACGCCAAACTAATAGAACAAACGTCTAACAATCTCAAAACTAATGGGGCTAAATACAAGGGAGAAGGGAGACCCGAAAAAATAACCATCTCCCCTTAATGCTAGAATTGGGTCAAGTAATGCGTCGTGAGCATTATGAGGCAGCGAGAGGGTGGGGAGAATATGTCTAATGCCCCTCCTCCCACCTGATACCAATTCCACTCATATGCCTCTGAACTCCATCCTTCCATCTCATTCTCGGTCTGTCTCTCCCTCTCTGTCTTTCCAAACACCACTCTCATACACTCTACCTGTTTAGCACCCCTCCTCCCATCCAACACCAATTCCACTCATATGCCTCTCAACTCCATCCTTTCATCATATTTTCGGTCTGCCTCTCCCTCTCTGCCTTTCAAAACACCACTCTCATACACTCTACCTATCTAGAACCCCTCCTCCCATCCCACATCACTTTTACACCTCTCAACCCCATCCTTTTATCTCATTCTAGGACGCCTCTCCCCTCTGCCTTTCCACCTTACTCTCATACACTCTTTTCATAATTCTCTCACTCTCCATGCGCTTCACATGTCCGAACCACCTCAAGGTGTTCCGCTACACATTCTCCAGCACATCTGCAACCACACCACATTGTTCTCGCACCAGCCAAGGCGGACATTTAGTGGGTGTAGTAGTACGTCCTAGCATGTATAATCATATAGTGGGTGTAGTAGTACGTCCTAGCATGTATAATCATATAGTGGGTGTAGTAGTACGTCCTAGCATGTATAATCATATAGTGGGTGTAGTAGTACGTCCTAGCATGTATAATCATATAGTGGGTGTAGTAGTACGTCCTAGCATGTATAATCATATAGGGGTGTAGTAGTACGTCCTAGCATGTATAATCATATAGTGGGTGTAGTAGTACGTCCTAACATGTATAATCATATAGTGGGTGTAGTAGTACGTCCTAGCATGTATAATCATATAGTGGGTGTAGTAGTACGTCCTAGCATGGATAATCATATAGTGGGTGTAGTAGTACGTCCTAGCATGTATAATCATATTGTGGGTGTAGTAGTACGTCCTAGCATGTATAATCATATAGTGGGTGTAGTAGTACGTCCTAGCATGTATAATCATATAGTGGGTGTAGTAGTACGTCCTAGCATGTATAATCATATTGTGGGTGTAGTAGTACGTCCTAGCATGTATAATCATATAGTGGGTGTAGTAGTACGTCCTAGCATGTATAATCATTTAGTGGGTGTAGTAGTACGTCCTAGCATGTATAATCATATAGTGGGTGTAGTAGTACGTCCTAGCATGTATAATCATATAGTGGGTGTAGTAGTACGTCCTAGCATGTATAATCATTTAGTGGGTGTAGTAGTACATCCTAGCATGTATAATCATATAGTGGGTGTAGTAGTACGTCCTAGCATGTATAATCATATAGTGGGTGTAGTAGTACGTCCTAGCATGTATAATCATATAGTGGGTGTAGTAGTACGTCCTAACATGTATAATCATATAGTGGGTGTAGTAGTACGTCCTAGCATGTATAATCATATAGTGGGTGTAGTAGTACGTCCTAGCATGGATAATCATATAGTGGGTGTAGTAGTACGTCCTAGCATGTATAATCATATTGTGGGTGTAGTAGTACGTCCTAGCATGTATCATATAGTGGGTGTAGTAGTACGTCCTAGCATGTATAATCATATAGTGGGTGTAGTAGTACGTCCTAGCATGTATAATCATATAGTGGGTGTAGTAGTACGTCTTAGCATGTATAATCATATAGTGGGTGTAGTAGTACGTCCTAGCATGTATAATCATATAGTGGGTGTAGTACGTCCTAGCATGTATAATCATATAGTGGGTGTAGTAGTACGTCCTAGCATGTATAATCATATAGTGGGTGTAGTAGTACGTCCTAGCATGTATAATCATATAGTGGGTGTAGTAGTACGTCCTAGCATGTATAATCATATTGTGGGTGTAGTAGTACGTCCTAGCATGTATAATCATATAGTGGGTGTAGTAGTACGTCCTAGCATGTATAATCATATAGTGGGTGTAGTAGTATGTCCTAGCATGTATAATGATAATCATATAGTGGGTGTAGTAGTACGTCCTAGCATGTATAATCATATAGTGGTTGTAGTAGTACGTCCTAGCATGTATAATCATATAGTGGGTGTAGTAGTACGTCCTAGCATGTATAATCATATAGTGGGTGTAGTAGTACGTCCTAGCATGTATTATCATATTGTGGGTGTAGTAGTACGTCCTAGCATGTATAATCATATAGTGGGTGTAGTAGTACGTCCTAGCATGTATAATGATAATCATATAGTGGGTGTAGTAGTACGTCCTAGCATGTATAATCATATAGTGGGTGTAGTAGTACGTCCTAGCATGTATAATCATATTGTGGGTGTAGTAGTACGTCCTAGCATGTATAATCATATAGTGGGTGTAGTAGTACGTCCTAGCATGTATAATCATATAGTGGGTGTAGTAGTACGTCCTAGCATGTATAATCATAGTGGGTGTAGTAGTACGTCCTAGCATGTATAATCATATAGTGGGTGTAGTAGTACGTCCTAGCATGTATAATCATATTCGCACCCAGTCGGGGGACACGTCAACGACGTATACAGACTATTAATACACATACCAAAGCCATTCCAACAGCTTCCTCTATCTACAACACCCCTTCTCTGCTATCTACACTTTCCCAGCCGTATGGTACTAGTGTACTGTCGGATGGCGTAATGGGTTTCCAAATGTAAGACTTCCTTATTAATTGTCTGTCTCATGATTTGTATCTCTCCAACAACGTCCACGTTTCTCTCCATGTCAATGTCGGAATCCCCACACAATCATAAAATTACTTCTTTACTTCCATGCTTACCTCCCTATTCCTTGTCACTGCTATCTGCGTGCCTACAACCCTCCTCCCCTGCTGCACCCTCTTATTCGCTTCATCCTCCAAACTACATATTATTGCCTATATTACAATCGTGCTCAATAGATTGTAGATAAGCAAATGGATTAAATGTATTTACAGTAGATATATAGATAGAGAGATAGATAAAAATGCAACCATGAATCCAGAGAGTTAGAAGGAATAGTTAGTGCCTCAAAGACCTTGCGGTCCATTCCGGCGAGATACTCAAAGTGGAAGGAGAGAGATTGTGTAGTGCACCACACACTGTGTTTCATTTCATCTGACGGTAAATTGAACCCCTTAGCAGCTGATTTATCGATAATTAATGGAAAAATATGAAACTCCTATGTCTGCATCATATTGAGACAAAGTTTATATAATTACCACCATATTTCACTACATAATCTTAAAAAAAAAATACATTTTGGATGAGAACTTTGCAATTTTCCGCCAGTTGAAAAGAAACAGGGTATAGTGTGTATAATACGTTCTACTCTCTTCCTGAATTGATCTACTCAAGAACTGTTTACAATTTTTGAGAAAAGTTTGCTCCAGGTAGAACAAGCTTTATAATGTTGTGAATAAGTGTCCACTAATACTAGTGCTGAATCTCTTCAATTCTAACTTCCAGCCATGGTTGTGTGTTGTATTTATATTGAGGCTAAGCATTTGCTATAAGAGAGAGAGAGAGAGAGAGAGAGGTGAGCGAGTGTATTTACTTGTTTGTTCGTCAAGGGGAATCCACGCAATGCGAGCTAAGCTCATTATTATCGCGCCTCCTTAACTGGGAATGTATTGCGTGAAATGCATGTTAAGTGTTTTATGTATCGTTGGAATGGCTGTGGATGTGTGTGTAGTCTGTATTTTAGCCAATTGGCAACATCTGGAAACGAAGGCTTAGGGTTAATCTGTACGGTACCATTCTCACTACGGTACCAGTCTCACCCGAAGGCTTAGGTTGACCAGTAGCTTAGGTTGACCACTACGGTACCCATCTCACCTTGTAACCGATCACCAACCCCAGATGGGACGTCACAACTTCGTCCACTTATACCAGGTTCCTATTTATACTGCTAGGTGAACAGAGGCTACACCGTTAGGAGACTTGCCCAAATGTCTCTTCCCCGCCCGGGTCTCGAACCCGGGACCTCCTGGTTGTGAGCCAGACGCGCTATCAGTTACGCCACGGGAAGGTGTGAGTGTGTGTGTGTGAGTGTGTGTGTGTGTGAGAAGGGTGGGGGGGGAGTGAGTGAGAGTGAGGTAGGTGGGGGAAGGTGTGTAAAGAACAGTATTTACTCTATTGCTAATTATGAAGTGTTTGATATTTTCCACCAGTCTTTGGAGAGAGATGGAACAAAGTGGGACAAAGAACATAACATTTATTATTAATTATGGGCCTGTGAGTGTGTATATGGGTGTGTGTAGTGTGTGTGTGTGTGTAAGTGTGTGTGTGTGTGTGTAAGTGTGTGTGTGTGTGTGTGTGTGTGTGTGTGTGTGTGTGTGTGTGTGTGTTTGTTTGGGGATGTGTGAGGGTGTGAGTGTGAGGGTGTTTTTTTTTCTATGTGAATGAGGGAGACAACAGGCATAACTGCCTGCAGCGAGTGCCTCCCCCAGTTTTGAGAGTGACAGGGCCAAAATCAAGGGACGTTCGAGCTAAAATGCCTGGACACACGGTGTTTGAAGCAATTTACGTCATAGGAAGAGGGAAAGACGGATTCTGGGAGAAAGTTCCAGAGCTCAGCAGTTGAATAGAAGAAAGTCTGAGAATAGTGTTTCCCTCTTGGGTTGGAGAGTTGCACACAGTAGGGGTGGGATTGTGTTGCAAGGCGGGTGCTACGTACCCTACATAGAGGTGGTATACACTGGGAAAGCTCCGAGGAACACTGATTATTGTAGTAGCGATAGAATAGCGAGAGAGATGCAACATTGCGGCAAAGAGAGAGAGATTGCAGAGAGTTGGTGAGTGGACGGGAGTTAATGATACGAAAGGCTTTCCTTTCTACTTTGTCTAGGAGTGCGGTGTGAGAGGATCCTCCCCACACATGTGAACAATACTCAATACAAGGATGCACTGTGCCCCTGTACAGAGCAAGAAGCTGTGCAGGGGTATTGAATCCCTTGAGGCGGTTGAGCACACCCAGCTTCTGGGAGGCTGCCTTAGCAAGACTGGTAATATGATCCTTCCAAGTGAAAGCAGAAGAAAAAGAGACACCAAGAATATTGAGAGAAGATGAAGGATTGATTTTTTGTATTGTTGAAGTATAAGGGATAGTCCTCTGGGAGTTCCGGACGGGTAGTAAGATGGAGAAATTGGGTCTTGGAAGAAAGTGTGAGTAGTAATGCGTGTGTGTATGTGTGTGTGTGTGTGTGTGTGTGTGTGCATGCATGTGAGAGTGTGTGTGAGTGTGCAAGCAAGCGCGTGTGTCTGCGAGGTTGTGTGTTAGGGCATTTGTACGTATATATGTGTATGTAAGAGAGAGAGAGAGAGAAAAAAAAAAGAGAGAGCGAGATATATAGATACACAGACTGTCCAGACTGTGATGTCCTTATTAGGCAGTCTGGACTTAATTCTAACATAGAATTAGCTACAAAGTGAAAGGTAAATTAAGGAATATATTTTTGAAAGCATATGATCCTCCCGGGATTCGAACTCGGGATACCACACCCAGAACATAAGCATCTAAACCATTACACCACCAACACAGTTAAAGGCTAAGTACACAATCACGATTAATATCCATTTTCGAATTATGTATATCAATCTAATTGAAATGACTGGGTTGGAAGGGGTCAAACACAGAAGCACAACCATAACGGCCCCCACATCCGGAAGTAGTACCATTACAAGTATCACCGATCAGGGGAAAGAGAAGAAGTAAGAAAAAGGCCCTGTATAAAGAAGAAATACCTCAGTGCCCCATACCACAACAAAAATAACTTCCGGTACGCACAGGATATTCGCCGCTCCCTGGTGGCATACCTATGGCAGTATATTGGGGTCACCTGCTCCGCGGTGCCTAGCTACCTCCGCGGAGGGTCCGAGGTCCACGTAATTTTAGAGATGGAGTATGAAATTTGAATATTTAAGTTAATTACTCGGTTTTAATACATAAACAAGTGTATAAAATTACAAATTATTTTATTTTCATGCATTAAAGTAGAAAAGATTACTAATAAATGCTATATATAATGGTGAAAATAGCGTTTAGCGTACGTCATCAGCCGAGTCTTCGCCATGTAAACAAAAGATTTGGTCAATGACTTATTGACTTAATTATGATCTAAAACACATACTCCTCCCATATTAGTGCAAAGGAACTTATGGTAGTTTTGGGTTCCTATCATTTTATGCTTCATTGCTATATAATTTGTATCCACCCGAATATTTTTTTTTTTTTTTTTTTTTTTTTTTATTAGCATTAACCTAACCAAAAAACCTAACCTTACCTAACCATAAAGCCTAACGTAACCTAACCTAATAGCCCCCAAATACATTTAGGTTAGGTTAGGTTAGGTTTTTTGGTTAGGTTAATGCAAACAAATAAATATAAATCAATAAAGCCAAGAATTTTTGTTTTATGCATGAAGAAAAAATAATATGTAATTTTATACACCTGTTTATGTATTAAAACCGAGTAATTAACTTAAATATTCATATTTCATACTCAATCTCTAAAATTACGGGGACCTCGGACCCTCCGCGGTAGCAGGTAGGCTCCGTGGAGCGGGTGACCCCAATATACTGCCATACATACCTGTACACCCAAGCGTACAACACGGCCCGGTCCCCGGGACAGGTGAGCATCCACATCTAGAACCGGATCTAGGCTACGATGAAGAGTATTTTATGCAAATACTCCACCAGCCCCCAGTATTTATGCGTAATTGTTCCCAGCAAGATAACCACCTCTACAGCCATGATGTCCACAAACAACAACAAAAAGAAGACGAACCGCTGGTAACAAAAGCCTATTATAAAAGGGCATGATTATACAAAAGCCAGCAGAACAATAAAATAATGATTATATCTCCAAATAGGCTGTCTAAAAATATGAGTTTAATATTAAGAAATAAAGAATAACGTTCCCCGTGTGTCCCTATGTACATTATATGTTTAAGGCTATTATTTACTACATAGTAATTCAGAAACCAAAATTTGCATGCCCCTCCTGTTCCGACATCCATTAGACAGGTGATCACCTCTAATGTGTAATACTACCTGAGAAATGTCAAGGAAAGGTAGGCAACTAGACCAACAATACTTTCCCTGTTAACTTTCGGGTGGAACGGATCGTGTACACTGGTTGAGTCCTGGCAGCATTAGTAGGAGAGAGTGTGTAGGCGAGCTAGAAGTGTCCATTCTAGCATTGTGTGTGGCGAACGGCATCCCCCTCTGGTGCAAACAGAAGGAGGGACTTAGACTACGTGTGCTACGTCGACCAGATCTCTCACGGTATCTCAATTTATCTTGATTTTAGTCATTCTTATTTTCCATTTTAAATCTCAGTTCATCCCAATTATACGTCTTGGAGTTAGCCATTCATGCTATTTCTCTCGTAATTCATATTCAGCTCTATATAGCTAATACTTTATTTTATAATTCGGTCCACCACGTTATATGGCTAATATTTTGTTATCTTCCAGTTTCGGGAATTTATATTCAACGTAACTGTGTTTATAGCCCCATTCGGCAAATTGTAATTCACTACGCGTTCTGTGAGTATATGGATTTATTATCCATTTCGCCCTTATTTTGGCGATTCTTATTTTACGTTACAGTTCCAGGAACCATCCATTCCTCATTACTGTATAAGTTACCTCCTTTGGCTAATTTTATTTTCACTACACGTTCTGTGAAGTTAAGTTCCTCGATGCCCGTGTTATTTCAGCCACGTGTTTCGGCCAAGAATTACCTTATAATAGTCTTGCTATATCATTCTTTGTTTTTCTGACTTTATAGTTTGAACTAAATTAATGTTTGCTATAACGTAAATTTACGCGCTACCATCCTAGACTTAATTTTACATATTTAAAATATTTGTTTAACTGTCCTCGCAGTAGACGTGACCTACCCTTGCTGGCGTGGTACCTTTGATGCGAATACCTGTTTGACCCATACCTCGCACTAACCCGTACTCTAACCCGTAACCCGCACTCAGCCGTACCCTTGCTCGCTCCACTACCTGGGACAGATAAACTTGTTTGACCATCTATATTACTTTGCTTGTACCTCTCTGGGTACACTTATTTTCAGATATATATACTGTCATCATATCTAGGTTTTATTTAGTGTCTTATTGTCAGTTCATGTTTATTCCATGTTGTAATGCTATGCTTTGTTAGATGAGAATAAACCACTATTATTATTGTCAGGTACTTATTCATTGGAATCAGGTCAATATACCTAAGGTCCTGATGTACCCCCCATTGTATCTAGTTATTAAGGAATACAACTCGTGTACCTAACTTGTGTATTAATTTTCAACTCAGATTGAAAAGTTTTTCTGGGATACAGCCGGCAATACCATGAGCAAGGGGATGGGTAATGGTCTCTGGTAGACTAAAGAAAGCCAAGCGCTTGCGAATCCTCGAAGGAGGAGAGACGGGCGCTATATAAGTAACCAGAAGATTATTATTATTATTATTGGTGAAGATGGAGTGAAACAAAGACTATTCATGTCAAAGCTAGTTGTGTTCCTGTCGAATGATCTTAAGTTCTGAGTTTCCTTTGTTACGGCTGGATCGGCAATACATATTCGGGATTCTTGATCGTAGGACAGAAATGGCTTAAGTGACGACACGCTCGATTCCAGTCCCAAATACTATATGCTCCAGACAACAAAAGCACCAACGCCCTACAGAGTTATCGTCTACGGTAACGAGGTACCTTAACTCGGCGAAAGTGTACAACAGGGGTAGGCTATGAGGCTAAACTCCCTCAGACATTTATAGGTTACGTTATTACTAAAGAAATGCAATACTCAAGAAACTACGTTAATATTAAGCCTCTAATAATGTAGAATAGAAGCAGGCTAAAGGTATGACAGTGAAATGCTAAATGACAAATGTACACGCCTACTTGAAAGCGCGTGCACTACACTAACTGTCCCCTACTAACATGCACTAGCATGTAGCATACAAGATGTTCATGATCCAGTAGATACCTAATAATACACATGGGAGGAACATAAACAGTAGTCACTTATTATAATAATGAATCTATACTTGGAATAACTAAAAGGTTGCAGGCAACAGTACTGCGCCGGTAGCCTACTACCGCATAGGCTACTTCGCTTCTCTCACTCTGTCTCCCCTCCGAGTCCGTATGCGCCCTACGCAACAGAACTCCGGACACAGCAGCAAAACGACAGTGCAGTTAATTGATACATGAAAGTATTAATAGTGTTGTCTTGTGTGTGAGTAATGTGTATTGTAAAGTGTTATAGATATATACTTAAAGAGAGCTGCAATGCATAGTAAAATAAAGATATATCCCACTCATCATCCCCATGTGTTCTAGCTAGCAGGCCAAGTCACAGGAACAACGAGTCCCAGCACCGAAAGCGAGAACCCAGGAGAAGACTGTAGAGAACACAAGGACAGATAAATTACGTTACTCTACTATACCGGCACTACGAGCGAGCTGTAGTCTCGGGTGCTACACTCGCTCCTGGCTCGGTATGCAAATCAAGGCTAAGTCCTCGTCCCTCTACAGACAACTCCTGGGCATGGTCGGGCTCTTACACATGGCACCAGTCTAGTCACAAATGGGATGATGAGCAGGGCATATAACTCGTGAACATGTAGAACGTTCACCAACTATCCTCATCAAGAAGATCGCTGTTCACATTAACCCCTTAAATCTAATACATGTAAATATATGCTTGTCCTAAGAGTAATACGAGAGGTGAGTGCTGAAACTCCTTTAGGACCTCAAGGGAAGGTTATGCATTTAAATAGAGAGAAGAATGAAATGAGAGTAATGTCGTCAGAGAGAAAGAGTGCAACCGTGAGAAGTGGGGAGAGAGAGCAAGGGATGTTAGAATCTCAAAGGTTCTAGGCAACCTAGTCCAGGAACACACAGCCAACCTCCAGGCAGTGTGCTGTACGACAACATGGGCCCAGCCCAGGCAGGCAACAATGGAATACCAACCCTATCGCGCCTAGCTATAAGGGCAAGGCTGCCAACCAGTCCATACGTCTGGCAACCACCCGGCCGGCAGCGCGGCGTGTTGCTACCCTCTTGCTCTGAAGCCCAACTCACTCTCTCTCTCTGAATTCCCATTATCCTATCTATCAACTTCTCTATTGATACTACATATTAAATGGAAGGTCTCGACATGGCTTAAAACAAAACCCACCACTGGTTAGCACATGACGAGACCTTTGCAGAGATACAAAGAACATAGTTATAAGTTGTCACACTCAATATACATAGCGGCTGACGGTAGCCAGATCACGGGCGGTACAGTGGATTACCAAGGAGTACAATCAGGTTGCGTTGCCCAGCACTGGGGTGCGTCACAGCCCCCCCAAGATTTTAGATAATCGACCTTAGAAGCATTATCAAAATCTGACAGGCAACCAACCGACCTGCTACCCTTAGCTGCCACTAATTGCAAAAGGTGCACAACAACTGAAGTGTGAATTATACATAAAACACAATATTGCATGCATCATGCTACAACAATAAAGAGTTACAAAACTAAAAAAAAGAAAGAGTTTTCTCGTTTATTTTATTGTTTTATAATCTTTTTGGACGGCGTTATGATAGCCTAATTTTACTCCTGCTCAACCCACACACCGTGCACGACTATCTTGAATCATCAACCCTTGATAGACAATCTGCTATCACGTTCTCACTCCCGGCAATATGCTGAATGTTGAGATTATACTCTTGGAGCATTAGGGACCACCTGGTCAACCGCATATTCCGATTGTGAAACTGATTTAGGAATTTCAAGGGATGATGGTCCGTATAAATCGTCACTACCGGGCCGTAGGCTGGAACATAAACTTCGAAATGTTTGAGCGACAAAACGATAGCCAGAAGCTCCTTCTCTATAGTCGAGTAATTCCTTTGTGCCGAATTAAACTTGCGAGAAAAGAAGCTCACTGGGTGTTCCAAGCCCTCGGAATCAGTCTGCAGTAACACTGCCCCGGCACCCACACCGCTGGCATCAGTCGCCAGCTGAAAACTCCTGGAGAAGTCTGGGGCCCTCAAAATCGGATGTGTACACAGCAGGTGCTTGACTAGGTCGAAAGCCCTCTGACACTCCGCAGCCCAACAGAACTTCACTGACTTCGACAGTAGATCAGTTAACGGAGCTAAGACAGTAGAGTATCCCCGGATGAAGCACCTATAATAGCCTATCATACCTAGGAACCGCATGACCTGGCGCTTAGTGGTGGGCCTGGGAAACATATTGATAGCCTGTATCTTGCTCAGGGAGGGGCACACCCGGCCTAACCCGACCACAAAGCCAAGATACTGCACAGTAGCCTTTACAAACTCGCACTTCCTCAGGTTCACCACCAGCCCAGCATCGTGCAACTTCCTAAACAGGGTCTCTAAGTGCCTTAGGTGATTTTCAAAATCGTCATCATATACTATCACGTCATCAAGGTAGACCGTGCAGTTAGGGATTTCGTCACAAATATCGTTCATCAGGTTTTGAAACGTGGCAGGTGCGTTCTTAAGCCCATAAGGCATTACGTTACATTGGTAGGTCTTGCCATCTACCACAAAACCACAAACTTGCTTAGCTCGGTCCGACAGGGGTACTTGCCAGTAGCCTTTTACAAGATCAATTTTAGTAAGGTACTTTGCATTCCCTATCTTGTCCACGCTGTCGTCAACTCGAGGCAAAGGGTAAGGGTTGGTAGTGGTCAAGCCATTTAGCCTACGAAAATCTATGCAGAACCGCACCTTGCCGTCAGGTTTTGGCTGCAACGTGACGGGTGATGTCCACTTCACATAACCTTCAGTGATCATCCCTCTCTCAACCATGTACTTTAACTCCTCCCGTAAAGCTGGCAACTTTACCGGGGGCACACGGTAGGGCACTGACTTGAAGGGCACATTATCACCGACGTCCACGTCGTGCGTTACCTGAGTAGTGAGACCTGGGTGTTCGGCGAAAACAGAGGGGTATGACCTGAACAGGCCTAGGACAGCAGCACCCTGGTGCTCAGGCAGGTGACTTACAACTTGCCTAGCCTCTTGTTCAGTATTCCCCGCCCACTGTTCCGCGGAAATGACACAGTCCCAGCTATCCTCCTCAGCAGCATGACTGTCCCCACCTCCTTCTCCACCCTGGCCGCTGCAGGCCAGCACAGGGACAGTGAGAGGCTCTGAGGGGCGTCTCACATACTCTTTCATGAGGTTAACATGACATAACTGATGTTTTTTCCTACGGTCAGGTGTTGCAACGAGATAATCAAGGTCGGACAGTTTCTTAGCCACCACATACGGCCCAATGAACTTGGCAGAAAGGGGGTGTCCAGGCAAAGGTAAAAGCAACATTACCTCCTGACCCACCGAAAACTCCCGAAGCTTCACCTTGGCGTCATACTGGTGCTTCATGACCGCCTGTGCATTAACCAAGTTATTACCTGCCGCTGCCATGCAACCTATAAGTCTCTCCCGGCTCTCAAGGACATATTTAAGTACAGACCCCGGCTTCTCTTCGCCCTCCCAGATCTCTTTCACCATACTTAAAGGTCCTCTCACATTATGGCCAAAGACTAGCTGATTTGGACTGAACCCCAGGCTCTCTCCTGGGACTTCACGTGCAGCGAACAGAACATACGGCAGACCCAAATCCCAATCAGTGTCATGTTCTGCACAGTAACAGCGTAGCATACTCTTCAGGGTCGAGTGCCACCGCTCCAAGACTCCCTGACTCTCGGGATGGTAGGCTGACGACACTACAGAACATATACCGTGCAACTGAAGGGTTTGCTTGAACAATTTGGATGTAAAATTGCTCCCCTGGTCTGACTGCACCTCACGTGGAAATCCATAACGGGAACAGAACAATAATAAGTTTTTAACAACTGCCTTTGCCGAGCCGTTTCTCATGGGGTATGCGTCCGGGTATCTCGTAGCCACATCCATGATTGTCAACAGGAATTTATTGCCACTACTAGTAGGCGGGAAAGGGCCAACCAAATCTACTACAACTTTGCTGAACGGAGGCCCGGTGACAGGTATGGGAAACAAAGGTGCCTTCGGGATTGTCTGGTTAGGCTTCCCCGTTGTCTGGCAGGTCGCACACCCAGCCACCCATGCACAGACATCAGCCTTGACCCCAGGCCACCAGAAAAACCTGCCCAATGCCGCCAATGTTTTTGTTACCCCCAAATGACCCGCCACCGGCACATCATGCGCCAGACACAATAAGGACTCTCTATACTTATTTGGAACAACCACCTGGTCTACTACCCTCGCACCGCCCTCCCACTTCGATTTGGGGTCTAAAAATCTGCGGTACAATATCCTGTTGAGCCTAAAGAAATCTCCCGGCTTCGCATCCCCATCTTCCTCCAACTCTATGGCACCATTGCTATAACGAGCTAGGCTAGCGTCTTGCAGCTGCTGCTCACTTATGTCCCCGGGCGTCAATGCATCAAGATGGTTTTGTAATAAGACATTACCCCGGCTAGTAGGCTCTACTGCCTTAGTGGCTCTCGCTACAGCTCTTGCCTCACGCGAAGTCTTACCCCACTCTGCCTTGTTACACACCATCTCTGGGCCAGAGTCAACTCCCGTGTTTATTATAGGTCCAAGTACCGAATCACCGAGAAGTGCAGCAGAATCAATGTCCCTTTTCCTGCCCTTAGCAACCTTCTCCTGATCCTTCCTCCACTGTCCCCGAGGTTGAGTGCTAGGCTGTGCAGGAGCCGCAGAGCGAGATCGGGTTACCACACAGGCCATCTCATCCTGTTGGCACCTCCCAACCCATTCCCGATTCTCACCATCCACGTCGGCCGCCCTCTCGGCAACGACTAAGGGTGGAGTCCCGGAAGTGGGCACCGCAAAGTCGTTGCCGAGAAGAAGGTCGACGCCCTCAACTGGCAAACACTCAACGATCCCTACATCCAGCTCCCTGCACACCTCTCCCACTCTCAACTCCAACCTCACAAGTTGGTATGACCTCGTAGCATTTATACCCTGCACCACAACAACTCTGGCCGCATTTATCGGTTTCCCTGTGAAGTTCCTCAACAAAGTTTGCGAAGCCCCCGTATCCCTCAACAAGTCAACCCTCCGTAGTTCACTCCCCCAGCTCACAAACCCGTGTCCCCGATGGCTACAGAAAGTGTCCCGGACAGGTGTCGAGCCTTCCGTACGCTTCTTTACCGCGTGTGCCTCAGCTGCTGACAACCTACCCCGGCAGTTGCTGCAGCCTTCAGAGACACACCGATACTGTGAACCAATGACACCGGCTTAGCGGGAGTGTTACTAGGGCACTCACGTGAATAATGGCCTAGCTTCTGACATTTGTAACATTTCACATCCCCAATGGGCTTCTTCCCTTGTGCGGGCGAAGAAGGGGCCTGACCTTTAGTAAACGGGAGAGGCTTGTGTTTGTAGGTGTTATTAGGTGCAATGCTTTTAGTGTGGTTATGTGTGTCATAGGATTTGTTATTATCGAAAACTCTGGTGGGTGGGGTATAGCGCCCCTTCTGCCCTGACTCAGCCCTCTGAGCGGCACCGCAACCACGAATCAATGATAATCTGAGGTCTGCCATCTTGGCAGCCTCCTCTACTGTCTTGGGACATTTTTCCTTAATGTTCAGCGTTAGATCGGTTCCAGTACATTTGTAAAACTGTTCCAGATAGAAAAGTTGCTTAATTTCCTCAGCCGACTCTGCGTGCTCGGACCGAAACCAGTTATTACATGCATCTGTTAAGTCCCGTGCGTGCTCCATAAAACTGACGTCGCTCTTCTTATTCACGCCACGGAACTTCAATCTATAAGTTTCGGGTTGCAGTTCGTAGGCCCGGAGCACAGCCTCCTTCACCAGTCCATACACGACACTCTCGTCCAGTGACAGTGCATCGTAGGCTTTCAACCCCTTACCCACTAGACGTGATGAAACTAATGCTGCCCATTTAACCTCCGGCCAGTCATACTCACGACACTTCTTTTCGAAATGAGCAAAAAACTCAGTCACTGCTGTCTCATCAAATGCGGGTACTAACTTAATTAAATGCGAAAGTGAGTCTGTAACCCGGTGCCCACCACCGAGATGACGCCCCGTGGTCTCTACTCTAGACTTCTCGACATCCATTTCAGCCTGGTACCTGGTTGCATCCTGATTGGCTTGGATTCTAGCAACCTCTATGCGTTCTATACTAGCCTGTTGTATCTGAGTCTCCTGCAGCTTAAACTTAGCTAGTTCTAGCTGAAATAACATCTCAGGAGACAGGCCTGGGGGGGGAGAGCACAAAATGGGGGATCCACACCGAGACGTGTTTACGGGTAAGCCAGCTTGCCATTGAGAACCCTCCTGCTGCATCGTGCTAAGACTCGCTGGCTGAGGGCCCAGCTCAGGGGTAGAGTGGAATGGAGGCTTGGAGGGAACCCCCCAAGACCCCACTCCACCCACCGCCCCATCGCCATCACCCAACAAACATGCCACCAAATTCTTCTTGGGCCAACTGTCAGGACAGTCCCGCCCCAAAACCGTGGCTAAACAGCGAAGACCGTAACAATCAATAGCCTGCAGGCGCTGTTCGGTCAAAGGTGTCTGCAAAAATGCCCGGGCATCCCTCTCTCCACTTATAACACTCCCCTCCCTAAATATCTGCTGTACTTGCTGGTCACTAGGCTGTACCGTGTTATCCTCCCCCGTAAATGATGAGTCATTAGACATAGTGCTGGTTATACAATTGCTGTTCATAAACAAAAAAAGTGCTTATTACTAATTGCAGTCTCGACTCACAAAATGTTAAAGATGCTTGAATGACTCTACTCTAGACACCTAACGAAACAATCTGCAAGTCCACCAATACAATAATGACACAATAAAAATTCCTCCAATATGCAAGAAAATTCTAGCCAGCTCTACTAGGTAGCATAGAATAGTTCTCCAAAAAACATGTGATAGGATACTACTGAATCTTGTGCAAGGTCGCCATTTTGTTACGGCTGGATCGGCAATACATATTCGGGATTCTTGATCGTAGGACAGAAATGGCTTAAGTGACAACGACACGCTCGATTCCAGTCCCAAATACTATATGCTCCAGACAACAAAAGCACCAACGCCCTACAGAGTTATCGTCTACGGTAACGAGGTACCTTAACTCGGCGAAAGTGTACAACAGGGGTAGGCTATGAGGCTAAACTCCCTCAGACATTTATAGGTTACGTTATTACTAAAGAAATGCAATACTCAAGAAACTACGTTAATATTAAGCCTCTAATAATGTAGAATAGAAGCAGGCTAAAGGTATGACAGTGAAATGCTAAATGACAAATGTACACGCCTACTTGAAAGCGCGTGCACTACACTAACTGTCCCCTACTAACATGCACTAGCATGTAGCATACAAGATGTTCATGATCCAGTAGATACCTAATAATACACATGGGAGGAACATAAACAGTAGTCACTTATTATAATAATGAATCTATACTTGGAATAACTAAAAGGTTGCAGGCAACAGTACTGCGCCGGTAGCCTACTACCGCATAGGCTACTTCGCTTCTCTCACTCTGTCTCCCCTCCGAGTCCGTATGCGCCCTACGCAACAGAACTCCGGACACAGCAGCAAAACGACAGTGCAGTTAATTGATACATGAAAGTATTAATAGTGTTGTCTTGTGTGTGAGTAATGTGTATTGTAAAGTGTTATAGATATATACTTAAAGAGAGCTGCAATGCATAGTAAAATAAAGATATATCCCACTCATCATCCCCATGTGTTCTAGCTAGCAGGCCAAGTCACAGGAACAACGAGTCCCAGCACCGAAAGCGAGAACCCAGGAGAAGACTGTAGAGAACACAAGGACAGATAAATTACGTTACTCTACTATACCGGCACTACGAGCGAGCTGTAGTCTCGGGTGCTACACTCGCTCCTGGCTCGGTATGCAAATCATGGCTAAGTCCTCGTCCCTCTACAGACAACTCCTGGGCATGGTCGGGCTCTTACACATGGCACCAGTCTAGTCACAAATGGGATGATGAGCAGGGCATATAACTCGTGAACATGTAGAACGTTCACCAACTATCCTCATCAAGAAGATCGCTGTTCACTTTAACCCCTTAAATCTAATACATGTAAATATATGCTTGTCCTAAGAGTAATACGAGAGGTGAGTGCTGAAACTCCTTTAGGACCTCAAGGGAAGGTTATGCATTTAAATAGAGAGAAGAATGAAATGAGAGTAATGTCGTCAGAGAGAAAGAGTGCAACCGTGAGAAGTGGCGAGAGAGAGCAAGGGATGTTAGAATCTCAAAGGTTCTAGGCAACCTAGTCCAGGAACACACAGCCAACCTCCAGGCAGTGTGCTGTAAGACAACATGGGCCCAGCCCAGGCAGGCAACAATGGACTACCAACCCTATCGCGCCTAGCTATAAGGGCAAGGCTGCCAACCAGTCCATACGTCTGGCAACCACCCGGCCGGCAGCGCGGCGTGTTGCTACCCTCTTGCTCTGAAGCCCAACTCACTCTCTCTCTCTGAATTCCCATTATCCTATCTATCAACTTCTCTATTGATACTACATATTAAATGGAAGGTCTCGACATGGCTTAAAACAAAACCCACCACTGGTTAGCACATGACGAGACCTTTGCAGAGATACAAAGAACATAGTTATAAGTTGTCACACTCAATATACATAGCGGCTGACGGTAGCCAGATCACGGGCGGTACAGTGGAGTACCAAGGAGTACAATCAGGTTGCGTTGCCCAGCACTGGGGTGCGTCACACCTTAAAGAGGAATAGTACAGACCAATACAAGCGTGCAGGATTACAGCGACGCATAACACTAAGCATGTACTTAGATCCAACTGCATTATGCATGGACAGCCTAAAGTTAGTGAGAGGAAAGAACAAAGCAGAAAGCCCTAATTTTAGACTAGCAAACTTTCACGGTTTAAGGAAACACCTGGCAGGTGTGTTTGGAGAAATGCAGGCCGAATCTCAGGACGATTAAGGATTAAGGATGGAAGGTAATCAAATTATCGACTTAGGCACGAATCAGTCAACCCAGGATATTTATTTACATACAGAAATATTTGATGAGATCATTAAGGATGCCCAAGGTAAACATATCCCTACAAAACGCTTCAGATCCCCAAAATAACGACCCTAGATGGATGAACGGTTCCATCAAACGTACACTAGGTTTAAAGAAAGGCGTATATATTTGAAAATAAAGATTTTCTTTTTTATTCTATGTGAGTGAGGGAGACAAAAGGCAGAACTGCCTGTATCGAGTGCCTCCCCCAGAGTTGAATGAGTGACAGGGCCAAAATCAAGGGACGTTCGAGCCAAAATGCCTGGACACACTGAGTTTGAAGCAATTTAAGTGGTGAAGAACATTTTAAAAATGATTATGAAAACCTTAAAAGAAAAGTTAAAGCTGATATTAGGTAAGCTAAGCACAATTACGAAATACATTAGGCTATGCTAGGGAATCAAGAATGAACCCAAAGGGGTTCTTCCAGTTACATAAAACAAAAGTAAGAGTGGGCTACTATTCCAACCTCCTCGAAATGGATGTCTAGCCTCCTTCTGAATGTGTCAATTGTATTACATTGTACAACTTTATCTGGCAGTTTGTTCCGTTCGTTGACTACACTGCAGGTGAAGAAGTGCTTTGTGACATCGAGATTCGTTCTCTTGGTTTTCAATTAAGAGAGAGAGAGAGAGATATTAGATAAATACATAAATATATAGAGAGAGTGTATGCAAGTGAGTGTACGTGTGTGTGTGAAAGTAAGTGTAGGTGTGTGTATGTACGGATAAATGTGCTATATGTGTATGTATTGCTGTATGAATGTGTATTACCGTATAAAGTATTGTGGGCGCGTCCATTCACCCCCCGCAACTCCCCGGTAACGCAACCCAACCTTCCCATCACTCATAAATAACTAGGTCGTCTACTCGCTCCCAATTACTTTCGTCCTTACGTGCTTTTGTTCGGAACACAGCTGGGTTTTCCGTATGGTATATTAGTTAGGCGATATTAATAGATTAGCATATGTCCAGTGGAGAGAGAGAGAGAGAGAGAAAATATATATATATATATATATATATATATATATATATATATATATATATATATATATATATATATATATATATATATATATATATATATATATATATATATATCGTTAAGGTAGGTGTAAATCACATTAGATTTGACTAGATTATGTTGAAGGGGATGGTTGTTTTTTCTAGCCCCCCTTCTCCCTCATGTTTACCCCCATTAATTTTCGAAGCTTAAGATGTTAAGCCTATTATTTCGGCTATTTTAAGACATTTCATCCGATTTCTTTGTCAATAATAAGATCTGTCTTACCATTTTGATGGCGATTTATTTCCTAGCGAGCGATAGCGTGCCTGTAATTTAGGAGGAACCGACCTTTGGTCGGAATGTACAAATTTATCTAGGAGGGGGATCTTGGGGACTTTTTTTTAAGCTTGATGGAGGTCTTGGGAGGAAACAAAATAATTTCTAACAAATATATAAATATATCGACCAATCAATAAACCCTTAAGTTATGGTAAGTTCGATGGACCAGAACCCAAAATCACCCGAATCTGCACCATAAATGTCCTGTAGCGTATTATTGTGGCTTAAGGGGGGTCACCGTCTTGTTTTAGGTTTCTCCCCTGTTCTCTCTTTCTCTGGCTTGTACCCATTCGGCCCCATTCAGCCAACTGTTTGAAGACGTTTATCCCTAGTCAGGTGTCGATTTCATCCTGGCGAACGATAGCGAGCCAGCATTGTATGGAGAAATCCGGCTTTGCCGGAGAAATTTGTCTATCGAAAAATGTACAAATTTAGCTTGTTGTAAACAAAAATATATATAAAGTATATGATGGCTCGCTACCACTCGCCCGGAAAATATTGACACCTAGATGAGAGTAAACGTCTTAAAACAGTAGGCTGAATAAGGCCAAATAGATACAACCCAGAGAGAGAGTGAGAAAGAGAGAAAACAAAACGAGGTGGGCCCCCTTAAACCCTCATGTGATGGATAGATGGCCCACAGACTATTATATTCGGTCATGTTCAGGTTGTCTGATAAAAGCTGAGTATTTACTTCAATCATTAAAGGAAGGCCAGAAACCGTGACCTTTAACCTCTGTAACTAAAAAAGGGCTAGAGCAAATGGGCTGTCATTTTTCACACCTATCCCCTCCGTGACTCATCCCAAATGGTAGACACATTAGCTCGATCACGCTAATCGTTTTTGAGGTATAAAGTTTAGTGGTCAAGATTTGTGGCCTACCTATAATGAACAGGGTATAGGTGAGATTAAGACATTTATATGTTCATCAAGAAACCAAAGTCCTCAAAGTCAAAGACCACCTAGACATGCGAGGCACTCAATTACTGGCTGCAGCGTCCTCAAACCAACACCATCTACTACACTACATGGTAACACACCCACAGACACCAAGAAATATCAAAACAACACCCAGCACACGATATCATACACAAATACGATCATCTCCCCCTCCCTGCCCACTAAAAACCAGCTTCCAGAAGCACATCCATACTCATATCACAAACCGTTCCATCCAGTCACTCAAACATAACACGCAGCTGCATGCACCACCTCCCAAAATCCATCCTTCTGAGTCCTCCCTTCCTTACGAGGACAGAGTCCACCTGGCCAGACTGACCATCCAGCTCTTCTGAGCTATCAGAAGAGACTGGATAACTCCGTCGGTGACACCTGCCCAGGATGTAACACAGCACCCCATACAATTAAACACATCATAGAAGACTGCATTCTACACAATCACTTACGCCAACAACATAATCTACACTCCTTGAGAGCCCTGTGGGAGAGCCTGATCGTGGCCATGGCCGGCATTAGGGAATCGGGGCAGTTCGGCCAGGCAGCCTAGGGAACAACAACAACAACTCATTTAGATTTTCTAAAGTATGGGCAAATCAACATATAACCCATTATGTACCGGTGACGTCTTTTCAATTTAATTTTGGCTAATCTAGCAATTAACAGGCTTCAAACTATCTTACTTAACTCTTTTTAGTACCACCGATCCTTCTTAAACTGCACAAAATCGATAATGAAGAGGAAAAGTGGTGTAGGCGAAAGGACCGCCACGTCGGGAGTGAACGACCCGGAGAGTTTTATGTTTAATATGATCTATTTCCAGACGCTCCCCAGGCTTACAATACGAGGAAGTCGGTATTCATTTGTTGCAGACTTTCAGGCGGCAGTTGTATTCAGGTCAGGCAGGACATAATTAATGTAAAATGAGTAACTAGGAGAGGGAGAGAGAGAGAGTTTATTGTTACTATGAATCCTAGAGGTCCTTCATTACCCATTCAGTACCGGCGATATCCTTTTCATTATATTCTGGCAACTAGTAGACGATTTTATACAGCTTACGAAGGAAATCTCTTTTTCTATATGTCAAATACTCCTTCTTGGGCATAAGCTCAGAGCCTGTACATTCTACCACTCAACACGGTAAAGCCCATGTGGTCTTGTTGCAGCCTAGGGTGTGAGACGTGCGAAGCACCCACTCACGGCTCGAAGCAGCCCCATCTCTGAAGATGCTTTTCCTATCTTGCTTCACTGTCTCACCCCCTAGACTCGGGAATATGGATACAGTGCTATTTAATGAGGGAACAATGTTTTTTTTGTTTTTTTTTGTTTTTTGACGGGGGGGGCGCGTTTTGGTGGGCTTTGTGGTAATGCACTGATTCTAGGTACAGCACAAATTCCATCCCAATTATATCTTCTCATTGACATATCAAGATTCAAACCTGGGTCCATTGGATTACCAGTCCAGTGGCAAGACCCCTTCACTACACCTCCCCTACCCATTAAAAACCCATAGATTATTTCAATTAATCCTTTTAACTACCAGATATGTTTCCTAAGCTTCATACAATCGTCTCAATGTAGCTGAAACCGGTACTGAAAGGGAAAACCTACTTTAACTCGTCCAAAATTGCCTTGAATAAAACTGAAATAATATCAGAAATTAAACACATTTTCCTTTTGATAATATTTTATTACTAACCCCTTCTGTACCGGTGACGTCTTTATTATTGGGTTTCAGCTACATTTAGACGATTTCATGACGCTTCGAAAGGATATATGGTAGCTAACAGGATTAATTGAGATAGTCTGTAGCCTCTTAATGGGTAGATCTCATCCCTAATCTGAATACAAATCATCTAATGGTTTCCAGAATATATTAAAAAAGACGTCACCGGTACTGAATGGGATAATACTATTTTTTGTTTGAAGGCTTGAATAATTATGAGAAAGAATACAAAAACACACACGCACAAACACACACGCACATGCAGACATACACACACATACGCATGCAGACACACACACACACACACACACACACACCAACAAAATGAAATAGCATTGTTTTGGCCATTTTATCACTTCCACGACTATAATGTGAATTACAAACCCTAATTTCGTCTTCATATATACAGTATATACAATAGTCTAATTTATTACATTCACTCCCATCACCAAACACCTCCCAATTAAATTAATGAAGGCATGTGATCCTACCGGGATTGGAACCTGGGTTACCACATACAGATCTTATTAAACACTCTAACCATTACACCTTCATGACGGTTATAAGCACAGCACATGACCACGATTGATATCCATTTATCGAATACTGGATATGAATTTAATCAATGATAAAACTAAAAATATTGCAATCGGCTTTCGTTTGACGCCCTGATTTTATTGGCTTTGATTCAGCGTTGCCACTGATTAAGGGGGGATGGGCGTATTTATTTGTTAATTTATATATATTTTAAGTATGTTTTTAGTTACCTCCCTAGACCTCCATCAAACTTTAAAAAAACATCCGGCCAAGACCCCCCTTCAAGATAAATGTGTAGGCCTATATTTTTCAATAAAAAAAATCCTGGCAGAAGGCCGGTTCCTCTTGAATTACAGGCTCGCTATCGCTCGTCAGTAAAATATAGACACGAAAATGACAAGAAAAATCCTAATATTGACGAAATAAATGGGGCGAAAGGTCTTAAATTCGCCAAACTAATGGGCCCCACGTCTTAAAATCTGAAAATGTTATGGGGCTAAACGTGAGGAAGAAGGGGGACCAGAAAAACGACTCCACTCCCCTTAATAATGCCTTCTGACGCATTCATTACCGCGCTCGGCCAATAACTTACAGACTTATAATTAGATTACCCCTGCTTGATCCGTGGAGGGTCTTTGTGGACCTCCCTTGTTTCGCCTTATTAGTTGGACATGTTAAGACGTTTTACCCCATTAGTTTTGCGATAATTATCCGTCCGTCTATCTATCTATCAATCTATCTATCTATCTATCTATCCATCCAATCATCTAATTCTAGCCAGAATATAATGGATAATTGAGTTAGGATACATAAATGGTTAAATCCGTCCTCTGGCCCTCAGATATGTAGCGACGTTCCCTTGGTTAAAAGACAGGTGAACTATGAACTATATCCAATATCTAACATCCGGTATCCCTATATACTGGGGAGGTGGGCAAAGGTCAAAGGTCCAGTGTGGAGGGTGTGTGTGTGTGTGTGTGTGTGTGTGTGTGTGTGTGTGTGTGTGTGTGTGTGTGTGTGTGTGTGTGTGTGTGTGTGTGAGTGTGGAGGGAGGGTGTGTGTGTGTGTGTGTGTGGAGGGAGGGCGTGTGTGTGAGTGTGTGGAGGGAGGGTGTGTGTGTGAGTGTGGAGGGAGGGTGTGTTACTGTATGTGTGAGTGTGGAGGGAGGGTGTGTTACTGTATGTGTGTGTGGAGGGAGGGTGTGTGCGGAGGGAGGGTGTGTGTGCACTCTATGTGTGTGTGTCATTGACCTACAGTATATATGTAGCATCCGGTGTATACTGGGTGTTTTACCAGGGATTAGAGCAAAGTGAAGAAAGAAAGAAAGAAAGAAAGAAAGAAAGAAAGAAAGAAAGAAAGAAAGAAAGAAAGAAAGAAAGAAAGAAGGGGAAGAGGGGAAGAGAGAAAGAGAGAGACAGAGACAGAGACAGAGACAGAGAGAGAGAGAGAGAGAGAGAGAGAGAGAGAGAGAGAGAGAGAGAGAGAGAGAGAGAGAGAGAGCATCTGAGCAAAGCCAATTTCAAGAATCTAAATATATCGCATCAAGTCTGTCGGCCGAAAATAATCCGAAACGAAATAAAGTGGAAGTCCATTCTGGCATTTGGTAAAGAAAATTGCTTACCCGACGCTGCTATTACTATCGACCACTTGCGAGTTTCGGCCTATAGGGAAGTTGGAGCTGTAGACACCAATATTTAGCAGAATTATGAGTTAAAATACGTTTGTAGTCCACATATCAGTATAATAATTAATATTAATCATTATTATCATACATCACAAGCCCTCATGTTAATTTATTCTTCATTAACCTTTTCAGTATGGGAGATGTACTTTCAATTATATTATGGCTATCATTAGAAGATTTTAGTCAGCTTAGGAAGCTACAATTAACCCATGGACGGCGAGCGTCCTTATATGAGTCCGTACTGGGCGACGGCGGCGTCCTCATATGAGGCAATGCCCAATTTTTGTTGTTTTAAAGTTCCCAGTAGCACTTAAAACAAGTGAAATGGTGATTAAGTGAGATAATTCCCCTTCATCCCTTCTATCACTCCTCCACACGTGTCAAAATCCCCTCCTTCCCCCTTCACTCCCCCCCTTCAATTATCACCTATTTTTCCTCTTATTACCATCTTTATTGGTGTATTTATTGTGCTAACATCTCCAATCCAGTTCCAAGGCGTGGTGCCAGATCTAGCAACAGTGTGGTGTGCTAGAGAGTGTGAGGGAGTGTCAGTCTGGCTTCAGGCCTCGCGAGGAGAGGGTGTGACTCGCCTCAGCTCCACACTTTATGAATGACCAGTCGGCAATTTTGACCATCCAAACACTATTCCCACTAGTTTTATTGTTGTTAAATGTTATTATCTTCATATTAAATGTAAAATAGGCGCATATGAATAAGAAATAACGATACTAATGGTAAAATTAAGATTTTAGTCAGGAGTGAACCAAATTACCTACACCCACCGCGACGTTTCAAATACCATACCTACACACTTCTTAGGTTAAAGGCTACAAAATTTAACCCTTTAACTACCACAGATCATTTCAAAACTGCATAAAATTTTCTAAATATTGTTAAACTAAACCAACAAACCGTCACCCACACTAGAAGGATTAAAGGGGGATGGGCGTATTTGTTTGCTAATTTATGTATCGTTGTATTTCTTCTTTTTTGGGTTTCCTCCCTAGACCTCCATCAAGCTTAAAAAAAAAACCCGCCCGAGACCCTCCTTCAAAATAGATTTGTTTTTTCGATAGAAAAATTCCTCTTAACCTTTAACTGGCGGGGCCCGCCTTAAGTCGGGCTCCAATTTGCAGCAAGTTAGGAGCATTATTAAGGCTTTTAAAGGGTTAAAATAGAGTGCAAATGGCCGGGAGCACAGCAGGCCACACTTCCGACTCCCAGGGCTTACCGCCGCCCACTGACTCACGCTCCCTCTGTTCTCGAGAGGCCGGCAGTGTTGCCATTAGTGAGCGTAGCGGGAAAAAATATGGCGCTATACGCTAAACTCCCACGTTAGTGGTACCACTGCGTGAGAACGACGAGTGCTACGTAGCTCGTTCTGGTCTCATTTTGAAGCTTTTAGCGCCTAGTTTTTTTATGAATACATTTCTTTTCATGCAGATACTTGATTGATCATTCAGGAGGGCCTGAATATGCCCAAAATAGCCCAAAATCCCCCGCTAGACAAGGGTTAAAATACAGGCTCTCTATCGATCGCCACTAAAAAATTGACACCTAATGGACACTAAAATTTTAATATTGACAAAGAAATGGGGCGAAAGGTCTAATAACGCCAAACTAATGGGCCAAACATCTGAAAATCTGAAAACTAATGGGGCTAAACATGAGGAAGAAGGGGGGACCAAAAATACGACCCATGGCCCCTTAACTAAACCAACAAACCCCCACCCCAACTAAAAAGGTTAATATTGACCCATACAGCTCCAACTTCCGAAGCTCGCAAGTGGTTAATTCTGTATTTGACATTTCGCACTTTTCATGTTAAAGACGCATCGAGTTAGGTGAAATTGGATTGTATTGTTTATTTTTAAAGGTTAATCCTATTTGATCCTAGTGGGCCATTTTTGTTTTCCCGGTTTCGCTCCATTAGTTTGAAAATGATTTCGACGTTTCACCCCAATAGTTTTGCGATAATAAAACGTTTCACCTCATTCAAATTTCTAAATGTTGTCTGAGCAAACGACAGCGAACCTGTAACTAACAAGGAATAGGACTTCGGCCTATTTCGTTTGAAGGGCTCTGGTTGGGTATTTCTTAGTTGTAAGGAAGTCTGGGTAGGCGCCTTTGTTTGCCTAGGGGGCAAATACAAATATATTGCTCGAAAATCGCAGAAGTAAGCAAAAATCCTCAATAATACCCATTTGTTTTAATGTGTATGTGTTTTGTGAGAGAGAGAGAGAGAGAGAGAGAGAGAGAGAGAGAGAGAGAGAGAGAGAGAGAGTGAGAGCGAGCGAGCAGCTATTGATCAATAATATTCTAGGTCAATTATGGGAGACGTTTGTGGAGAGTCTCGACCCAAACGTTTCATGGGAACTTGCTTCATTTTGGTACATGGCGGTAAGGTGACTTATAGTGAGCGGTAATATCGAGAAAAGCATGACGTAATTATATCCTATTTTAGTTACCATTAGACGATTTTCTTTAGTTGACAATCTACCTATACAACTCAAATGGGCAAATACGATATCAATAAACCTTCTTAGTAATATAGGTTCTTCTTAAACTGCATAAAAAAACACATTTTAGCCAGAATCAAAGGTAACAATACGTCCTGGTGGTGAAGGGGTTAACTTGCTGCAATAAAAGAGTACACCCTCCACAAATGGTGGTGAAGGGGTTAACTTGCTGCAATAAGAGAGTACACCCTCCACAAATGGTGGTGAAGGGGTTAACTTGCCGCAATAAAAGAGTACACCCTCCACAAATGGTGGTGAAGGGGTTAACTTGCTGCAATAAAAGAGTACACCCTCCACAAATGGTGGTGAAGGGGTTAACTTGCTGCAATAAAAGAGTACACCCTCCACAAATGGTGGTGAAGGGGTTAACTTGCTGCAATAAAAGAGTACACCCTCCACAAATGGTGGTGAAGGGGTTAACTTGCTGCAATAAAAGAGTACACCCTCCACAAATGGTGGTGAAGGGGTTAACTTGCTGCAATAATAGAGTACACCCTCCACAAATGGTGGTGAAGGGGTTAACTTGCCGCAATAAAAGAGTACACCCTCCACAAATGGTGGTGAAGGGGTTAACTTGCCTCAATAAAAGTGTACACCCTCCACAAATGGTGGTGAAGGGGTTAACTTGCCTCAATAAAAGTGTACACCCTCCACAAATGGTGGTGAAGGGGTTAACTTGCCGCAATAAAAGTGTACACCCTCCACAAATGGTGGTGAAGGGGTTAACTTGCCTCAATACAAGTGTACACCCTCCACAAATGGTGGTGAAGGGGTTAACTTGCCGCAATAAAAGTGTACACCCTCCACAAATGGTGGTGAAGGGGTTAACTTGCCTCAATAAAAGTGTACACCCTCCACAAATGGTGGTGAAGGGGTTAACTTGCCGCAAAAAGTGTACACCCTCCACAAATGGTGGTGAAGGGGTGAACTTGCCGCAATAAAAGAGTACACCCTCCACAAATGGTGGTGAGGGGTTAACTTGCCGCAATAAAAGAGTACACCCTCCACAAATGGTGGTGAAGGGGTTAACTTGCCGCAATAAAAGAGTACACCCTCCACAAATGGTGGTGAAGGGGTTAACTTGCCGCAATAAAAGAGTACACCCTCCACAAATGGTGGTGAAGGGGTTAACTTGCCGCAATAAAAGAGTACACCCTCCACAAATGGTGGTGAAGGGGTTAACTTGCCGCAATAAAAGAGTACACCCTCCACAAATGGTGGTGAAGGGGTTAACTTGCCGCAATAAAAGAGTACACCCTCCACAAATGGTGGTGAAGGGGTTAACTTGCCGCAATAAAAGAGTACACCCTCCACAAATGGTGGTGAAGGGGTTAACTTGCCGCAATAAAAGAGTACACCCTCCACAAATGGTCTGAAGGGGTTAACTTTCCCCTTCTCCCTCATATTTATTCCCATTAGTTTTCAGATTTTAAGACGTTTTCCCCATTAGTTAGTTGATTTTAAGACCTTTCGCCAAAATATTTGGTCAATATTAAGACCTTTTGCGCCCTTTAGGTGTCGATTTTTTTCCTGGCGAGCGATAGCAAGCCTGTATTTGTGGACATTTTTCCACCAAAAAATGTGCAAATTAATCTCGAAGCGGGATATAATGGATATGATTCTAAGTTTGATGGAGGTCTAGGGAGAAAACTAAAGTGATGATTCATGAAAAGCAAACGTTGAACTGTACGGGTTAATTAAGGGGGTCAACTGCCATTTTTTTCTCTCCTTTTCTGGCTTGTATCCATTCGGTCCCATTCAGCCAACTGTTTTAAGACGTTTATCCCCATCCAGGCGTTGATTTCTCCCTGGCGAGCGAAAGCGAGCCATCATTGTATGGAAAAATCCGGCTTTGCCGGAGACATTTTTCTATCGAAAATTGTACAAATTTAGCCTGCTGTCAAAAACATATTTTTAAATATGCTGGCGAAAAAATCGACACCTGGATGGGGATAAACGTGTTAAGATAGTTGGCTGAATGGGGGCGAATGGATACAAGCCAGAGAGAGAGAGGGAGGGAGAGAAAACATACGAGGTAGGCCCCCTTAACCTGGCTCTCTATATATAATGTTTGGAAGCAAAAGCCATGGTTGGTCTTGGCATCCCTGGGGTTCCGTAGATGATTTATATTAGTTTCAAGGTCATCTGTATTGCTCCGTAGGTTATTCCGTAACTACACCGCACCACCTCCGTTTGACACCGAAATCGGGGTCAAAATATCGGGATTCATCACGATTTCCAGTTCGTGGGAAGTCGGGCCCGTGGTTCTTGTAGGTGGGAAAGGGGCTTAAGACTTGCATCAGACAACTCTGAATTTCATCTGATTGACTCTCTACATACAAGGAAGATGTTACTTTTTATTTTATAACATTATATGTGTATTTAATTTACTTTTAATTGTTTGTTTATCTATTATAAATATACAGATATATATATATATATATATATATATATATATATATATATATATATATATATATATATATATATATATATATATATATATATATTAAGTAAAGTATATATATAATTTATTTATATATTTTTGCAAATGCTACATATATCCAGATACGAAATAGATTGGACAAAAATCGACTAGCTTAGTTTAAGTTATGTAAGGTAATGTACAGACAGTTAAGTTAGATTATTTACGGAGACGTGATAGCACAATGGATAGCGTCGTGGACTGCAGGCCAAGAGGACCTCAGAATGAGTCCACGCCAAACGTCAGGGTATTTTTCGAGGTGATCTGATCGTTCCTGCTGTTCTACAAGTATTCTGGCTACACCGACACGTCAAGAAAATACCCCCTACATTGTCACCAATTCATAGCATAGAAGATGCCCGACCATATTCGAAGATGCTGTGAACGACCGTATAGCTGCTCTAGCCAAATCAAGTGACGTGTATAGTGTGGCAGAAAGGAAGCAACCAAGACCTTGAAGCTCCACTGTGACCAACTAGTGCGACACATATGAAGCATCCAACATCTCCAAGCTTCAATCAATAATCTAGGGGCCTCGTAAGAGTTGCAGGCTACTGAATAGCCTACAATCCTGAGGTTGAGACAAAAAAAAAAGAAAAATAGGTTAACTAATTAAGGTTACATTGTTTTCCCTTTAACTGTAGGAAGTGCCTGTATCGGTTACCTAAAATAAAGTGGCTCCTGCTAGCGACCCCCTCTCACGCCTGGCCCACAGGACCTAACGACTCGCAGGTGTTACGCTCAGATATATATTTGACATTAAAGGGGGTGTCGGGAGCTGTGTGGGTAGGTGTGTGTGTGTATATATGTGTGTGCGCTACATAGAGATACATAGCTACAGTTACATAGATTCGCAAACTGTTGACCTTGCAGTCCTTACAAGGGAGTCCGATCTCAAATCTAAACAAAAAAGGAGTTCAACAAAAGGACAGTAAAGCGGAAGGAGAGAGAGAGAGAGAGAGAGAGAGAGAGAGAGAGAGAGAGAGAGAGAGAGAGAGAGAGAGAGAGAGAGAGAGAGAGAGAGAGAGAGAGAGAGAGAGAGAGAAAGAGAGAGAGAGAGAGAGAGAGAGAGAGAGAGAGAGAGAGAGAGAGAGAGAGAGGAGCTAAATAGAGAGATAGAGAGAGAGAGAGAGAGAGAGAGAGAGAGGGAAGGAAGGGAGAGAGAGAGAGAGAGAGAGAGAGAGAGAGAGAGAGAGAGAGAGAGAGAGAGAGAGAGAGAGAGAGAGAGAGAGTGAAAAAGAGCGAGACAGATAGTGTGTGTAGGAGTGGAACACACAGGGTGTTGCATCAAACAGCGCTATACGGTGTCAACAATATCCGCTACCTACCCGTGGGAATACAAACAGCCAACACCGAGACCCAGGGGGTTGACACTGACCCACCAGGAATTTAAGAGGAGATGGCCGTATATATTTAATTATTATTTTATCTTTTTATTAGTATTTATTTTCCTCCCTAGACCTCCATCAACCTGATAAATACACCCCCTAGACCCCTTTTCAAGATAAATGTTTACAGTTTTCTGTAGAAACATGTCCCAGCCGAAGGCTACTTCCTCTTAACCCTTTATTAGCGGCGCGCAACATAAGTCGAGTGAAAGAAATTTGGACTAGGTGGCGGCTCACAACATAATTCGTGTGCCATTTTCAGCACGTAATGTTGCTGAGAGAGAGAGACAAGTGGTGGCAGGAGAGTAGCGAGTGTAAGACTGCTCCAGACCACCGCGGTGGACCAACTGACATGAATCCCACCCTCCTCCACCCTCGCTACACAGTGAATTGTGTGGGGAAAGTACCGAATTACATGGTTTTTGCACTCGTGTTGCGCGATTGTTGCAAGAAAACTAGCAGTCGTACAAGGATCGTTGGGGTGTCATTGGAAAGCTCTGTTTATGCCCTTTCAGGGATAGATACTTGTTTTACACTCTGGGTCTTATTTAGGCATGAAAATGATCACGTAAACAACCCTATTTTGGGTAAAGACACCCCGCTGGTGGCTACATAATTATTATTTACCGCCTAGGGCGCTCGTTAGGTGTTAAATTACAGGCTCGGTATCGCTCCCCAGGACAAAATTGACAGCTAAATGGCACGAAAAGTCTTAATATTGACAATGTTAAGGGGCAAAAGGTCTTAAAATCGCCAAAGTAATGGGCCGAACATCTTAAAATCAGAAAACTAATGGGGTTAAGCATGAGGGAGAAGAGTGACCACATAAACAAGCCATCTCCCCCTAAAGAGAAAGACCCGGGGGCTTGACACTGCGCCACCATAATTTAAAATAACTCAGATATTGTCCTATACTTTTATACTATAGTCCATGTATTTTAAGTAGGCCATAAATCGTATCCCCTAACCTCTGTAACTTTTTTTTTTTCTATGTGGATGAGGGAGAAACATAGCAAAACTGCCTCTGACGAATGCCTCCCCCGGAGTTAAAAGAGTGACAGGGCCAAAATTTAAGAATGTTCGAGCCAAAATGTCTGGACACGCGGAGTTTGAAGTAATTTAAGTCATAGTATGAGGGAAAGATGAATTCAGGGAGAGAGTTCCTGAGCTAAGCTATTGAATAGAAGAAAGATTGGGGGCATCATTTCACTCTTGAGTTAGAGAGTTGCACAGAATAGGGATGGGATTGTGTTGCAAGACCCTACTTAGAGGAGGTGGCATACACTGAGAGAGCTCTGAGAAACACTGATTATTGTAATAGCGATAGAATAGCGAGAGAGATGCAACATTGTGGCGGAAAGAGAGATTGCAGAGAGTTGGTGAGTGGACGGGAGTTAATTATACGAAAGGCTTTCCTTTCTACTTTGTCTAGAAGTGCTATGTGGGAGGATCCTCCCCACACAAGTCAACAATACTCAGCACAAGTGTGCACTGTGCCCCTGTACAGAGCAAGAAGCTGTACAGGGGTAAAGAACCCCTTGAGGCGGTTGAGAGCACCCAGCTTCTGGGAGGCCGCCTTAGCAAGAGTGGTAATATAGTCCTTCCAAGAGAGAGCAGAAGAAAAAGAGACACCAAGAATACTGAGAGAAGATGAAGTGTTGATTTTTGTATTGAAGTACAGTATAAGGGATAGTCCTCTGGGAGTTCACGACGGGGGTAGTGCTTTATTTTTGGTCTAAATATTTATATGCTTATTTATTTTCTAGTTTCCTCGCTAGACTTCCATCAAGCTTTAAAGAACACCCCCTAGATCCCCTTTTGAGATAAATTTGTACATTTGTCGGCAGAGAATTGCCCAGGCCAAAGGCCGGTTCCTCATACAATTACAGGCTCGCTATCGCTCGCCAGGAAAATATCGACACCTAAATGGCACGAAAGGTCTTAACATTGGCATATAAATGGGGCAAAAGGTCTCAAAATCGCCCAACTAATGAACTGAACGTCTTAAAATCTGAAAACTAATGGGGCTAAACATGAGGAAGCAGAGGGCAAAGAAAAAAAAAATACATGGCTGGAGCAATTGGGCTGTCAATTTTAACACTCATTCCCTGGCTGACTTTACCCAAATTGTATAAATATTAGCCCGATCACTCTCGTCGTTTTTCAATTATAGAGGATAGTACGTGGTCATTATTTTTTGGCCTAAATGTAATTAATAGACTATAGAAATAAATAGGCAACAAACTAATCAGCCAGTCCAATTTTTGTTTTCCCTTAGAGTTTTCCCCAGGGATGCAAGTAACATTAAATACGATGTATATTCTAAGAGTTAATAATATTCCCTAAAATAACGTGTCAACAAACGTCTACTGCCACGGGGCTCTCATCTGAAAGTCTTGAGTTCGATTCCCACTCGAGGGAAGCAGACATGTGGGCTGTTGGAGTGTGTAGAACGCGTATTATGTATGGAAGAAGGCAGAAACGGTGGTGGTTTGTGTGGAAAGTTGGGTAGAACAGATGGGAGAAGGCCGAATGTGTGTTATTGAAATGGAATGACAGAGGAATTACATATGGATTAGGAGAAGGCCTCGGAGTTGAACGGAATCTAAGCTGAGTGGTTAAATCTTGTAAGTCCTTGAATAAACAGACACAGGCTGTCCTTCTCACGGGGGACAGGTCCACTTGGGGGCGCTTTGTGTATGGCTACCCACATAACGGGGAGTAAAGGCGTCTGGCGGTGGGTGGGTAGGTAGGTAGGTAGGTAGGTAGGTAGGTAGGTAGGTAGGTAGGTAGGTAGGTAGGTAGGTAGGTAGGTAGGTAGGTAGGTAGGTAGGTAGGTAGGTAGGTAGGTAGGTAGGTAGATAGTCAGTCATAATTATATTTCATAAAAAGACATATACATACACTTTTTACAGAGTTATTTACGTAATATACATTAAGCTAAAAGTCCTTAGCGCATAGTTGGTTCTGTGTTCTGTACATAAACAATTCTTGATCTGATAGCATTGATATCATTTAGCAATAAGTTAGTAAAGCCATACTCATGTAGGATTATTTTTTCAACATCCTTTACAAGAAAAGATCTATGTAACATGTAATACATGTTCTTCTCTATAAAACTACATGGCTTTATGAGATGTCTATATACAAATCTTATTTTCATCCAGTTAACCAAATGCTTAAACACCATCAATCCACATTCTCTACAAGCACTGTGGTTGCTCTCCCAGTACTTCATATTCAATATTTTCTTTATTGCCTTGTGGTATCCAATGGAAAACTGCTTAAATGGTATATAAAATTTTCTATTATTAAACCAAAGTTCAGCGCCATAAAAATTCAAACAGTAGCTTTGAAATAAATTTAAAAATACTTCAGTACTCGTGTTGCTAAACTTTCTTAAAAGACAATTAAACTCATTGTAAGACTTATTTCTGCATCTTATCATATCCAAGTCATTATTAAGATTACAATCAATTATAAAACCCAAATATTTGTATTCAGAAACAATATTTAATTTGTTATAATCTAAATATATGAAAGGATTCATTTCCTGTCCATACTTATATTTAAAGACCATACATACTGATTTTGCAGAGTTAATAGATAAGTCTAGTTATTTAATTTCATGATCCGATCCATAATATCTATCAATGTTTGCAGACCTCTAACCGAAGGAGCCAATATTACAAGATCGTCTGCATAGGCGATCACATTGCTGACTTGTAAACCTAGTCTCTAGCCTACATTACTTGCAGATAATTTACTTAATAAGTCATCAATATAAATTGAAAACAAAAAGGGAGATAAAACCCCACCCTGTCTCACTCCATTTTTCATAGTCCATTCAGTTGAAATTGAATCTTTTAATTTGACAACAACATGTTGGTTTCTGTAAAAGTAAAATAAAATATTAACCAAGAAATATGGTACTCCTAGTTTTAAAAGCTTATTTGCAAGTTTGAAATGATTCACCTTATCAAAAGCTTTTGTCAGATCAATAAAACATGAAAACACATTAGATCCCTCCGTGGTGTAACTTAAAATAGTTTTCTTGAGAATTAAACATGCAGTAGAAGTAGAATACCTCTCTCTAAATCCATGCTGCCTATCATTTAAACTAACATATCTTACAATTTTGTACTTAAAGATGTATTCAAATACCTTCAATAATATTGGCGATAACGTAATTGATCTATAATTATAAAGTGATGTATTATCTTTATACTTATCTTTCAATAAGGGTACCATAATTCCAAAGTTCATTCTTACAGGCATACAACCATGTACAACACAAGAAGAAATCAACTTTGCAATTACTGCTATCAATTCGTTTATAATAGATAGATAGATAGATAGATAGATAGATAGATAGATAGATAGATAGATAGATAGATAGATAGATAGATAGATAGATAGATAGATAGATAGATAGATAGATAGAGATATAGAGATAGAGATAGATAGATAGATAGATAGAGAGAAAGAGAGAGAGAGCGATAGAGATAGAGATAGATAGAGATAGATAGATAGAGAGAGAGAGAGAGAGAGAGAGAGAGAGAGAGAGAGAGAGAGAGAGAGAGAGAGAGAGAGAGAGAGAGAGAGAGAGAGAGAGAGAGAGAGAGAGAGAGAGAGAGAGAGAGAGAGAGAGAGAGAGAGAGAGAGATAGATATAGAGAGATAGAGATAGAGATAGATAGATAGATAGATAGATAGATAGATAGATAGATAGATAGATAGATAGATAGATAGATAGATAGATAGATAGATAGATAGATAGATAGATAGATAGATAGATATAGATATATAGATAGATAGAGAGAGGTTAGGTGACAAATGGTGGGTAACATGATGTGGAAGAGGATGTGGAGTAAGAGGGAGAAGGCTTAGGGAGTGAGTGGAGAAATATGAAGAGTAAATGCGAGGTGTGGGCGAGAGGAGAGGAAGAACTAAGTATGGGTTAAGGGGCGATTTCGACTTGGGGGATTTTTTTTCTGGACCCCTTTCTCCCTCATGTTTAGCCCCATTGCTTTTGAGATTTTAAGACGTTCACCCCATTAATATGTCGACTTAAAGAGCTTTCGCCCAATTTCTGTCAACATTAACCTTTTCACGCATTTATGACGCAGAGGTTGCCAGATTAGCAATAAGAAATAGTTCTCTTACTCATATAATTACCTCTCCAAAATTAGTTTTCTGCCCACAGCTAACTCAAAGACAACTGCGGAGGTTGAAGTAACTAAACTAAAGGTTTCTAAACACCCCAGATGGTAACAAAGGCTTTAAAGTATCCCCAATAGGCTCAAAATCGCGTCATATGTCGGAAAGGGTTGAGACCTTTCGTGCCATTTAGGTGTTGATTATTTCCTGGCGAGCGATAGCAAGCCTGTAATTTTGGAAGGAAGCAGCCTTCGGCCGGGACATTTTTCTACCGAAAAATGTAGAGAATTTATCTTCAAAGGGGGTTTAGGGGGTGTACTTTTAAGTTTGATGGAGGTCTAGAGAGGTAGCCTAACTAAAAAAAAAATACAAATATACATACCGGTACCGGTACTTTAAATGAGCAAAATAAAAACGCCCATCCCCCGTTAATGTGGGAGAAGATACTGTAGAGTGAGTGAGAGAGAGGAGAGTGGGTGATGGATAGAGTGGGAGAGAGGAGAGTGGGTGGTGGATAGAGTGGCTGTTGTATCGGCCAGTAAAAAATATTCACCAGACATAAATCCAGGATAAGAGAGTATCCCCCATTTACCTCCGTTCTCTGTAACACAACTCACAAAGAAAACGGAGAGGAGGGAAGTGGGGAAAGAAAATGGCCGCCACATCCTTGTCACCCCTACCTCGACGACGTACACAGACTAATAACACACATAACAAAGACACTCCAACAGCCTCCTCTCTCTCCAACACCCCTCCTCTTCTCTCTTCACTCTTCAGGGGGACACCTCTACGACGTATACAAACTAATAACACACATACCAAAGCCACTCCAACAACTTCCTCTCTCTCCAACACCCCTTCTCCCCTCTCTACACTCTTCAGAAAATAGTAAAAGTGTATTGTAGATACGAGGTACCGTTGTAAAGGTTTATCCCTCAATACCTTCACCTGACCTGACCTACTGGGTATGCAGCTGGGTTCATTAGCACCTCATACTAGAAGAAGGGACTTAAGGGGGAAGGGTTAATTTGTTTCGTAAATGTTATCATTTATATGTTTTGTTTTAGTTTCCTTCCTAGACTTCCATCAAACATTAAATATCGCCCCAAAGATCCCCGTTCTAGATATATTTGTAAATTTTTCGGTAGAAAAATTTCCCGGTCCCTCCTTACTTACAGGCGTTCGCCTGGAAAAAAACTGATGCCTAAATGACACAAAAAGTTTTAATATTGACAAAGAAATGTGGCGAAAGGTCTTAAAATTGGCAAACTAATAGGGTGACCGTCCTGAAATCGAAAAACTAATGGGGCTAAGCATGAGGAAGAAGTGGGACCAGATAAACGAACTATCCCCCTTAACTACACACAGTAACAGCAGCCTGGACCAGCCCTCTTTACACTCAAGACACCAGCAGCAGAAGATACACTATACTCGGTTTAATTTAACGAACCATCCCCCTTAACTACACACAGTAACAGCAGCCTGGACCAGCCCTCTTTACACTCAAGACACCAGCAGCAGAAGATACACTATACTCGGTTTAATTTAACGAACCATCCCCCTTAACTACACACAGTAACAGCAGCCTGGACCAGCCCTCTTTACACTCAAGACACCAGCAGCAGAAGATACACTATACTCGGTTTAATTTAACGAACCATCCCCCTTAACTACACACAGTAGCAGCAGCTTGGACCAGCCCTCCTTACACTCAAGACACCAGCAGCAGAAGATACACTATACTCGGTTTAATTTCGGCTGACGGTAAATTGAATCCCTTAAGGGACCCCACCTCGCTTTTGTTCTCTTTCTTTCCCTCTCTCTTTGGCTTGTATCCATTCGGCCCCATTCAGCCAACTGTTTTAAGACGTTTATCCCCATCCAGGAGTCGATTTCTTCCTGGCGAGCGATAGCGAGCCAGCATTGTATGGAGAAATCCGGCTTCGCAGGAGACATTTTTCTATCGAAAAATGTACAAATTTAGCTTGCTGTCAAAAAAGCAAAACAATTATATGCTGGCTCGCTTCCGCTCGCCAGGAAAATATTGACACCTGGATGGGGGTAAAAATCTTAAAACAGTTGGCTGAATGGGGCCGAATGGATACACACCAGAGAAAGAGAGAAAAGGAGAGAAAGGACAAAAAAGCAGGTGACCCCCCTTAACTGATTTTATCCATAAATAACTGGAAAATATGAAACTACTATATCTCTGCTGCATATTTAGATCAAGTTTATTAAATCAGCACCATATTTAGATCAAGTTTATTAAATCAGCACCATATTTAGATCAAGTTTATTAAATCAGCACCATATTTAGATCAAGCTTATTAAATCAGCACCATATTTTACGATAAAATCTTCAAAATAACGAAATCTTTATGGGAACTTTGCAATTTACCGTCAATTGAAAAGAAACTGAGTATAGTTGCCTACAATCGACCTGAGGTAGACTAAAGCCGCTGTCACACGAGCGCTTTTTCCGTCAATTTTCCATGAGCAAGTTTTTCTCGTTATATTTCGGGACTGTTTTGCACTGGTAACGGTAACTAGACTGAAGGTAGATTATGTTAGGAGGCTGAATTCTGATACAGTGTAATTTGTTAAGCTTCCAGACCACAATTACCCGTAAAAATTGCTTGAAAAATGGCTTGTGTGACTCCGGCTACAATCAACCTCTCTGGCTCGCCCCTTGCCGCCCAGATTTGTTATAGCACACCCATTGCAGCTACACCTAACAATTTCAGCACAGGGTTACCAAATCAAGTCCGCTAAATAGTAAATATATGCCGAAAATCACTAGAATAATGCCACAATCTCCAGAATAACAGTGTAACATGGCTCAAATCTCCAGAATATCGCTAGAATAATGCCACAATCTTCAGAATAACAGTGTAACATGGCTCAAATCTCCAGAATATCGCTAGAATAATGCCACAATCTCCAGAATAACAGTGTAACATGGCTCAAATCTCCAGAATATCGCTAGAATAATGCCACAATCTCCAGAATAACTGTAACATGGCTCAAATCTCCAGAATATCGCTAGAATAATGCCACAATCTCCAGAATAACAGTGTAACATGGCTCAAATCTCCAGAATATCGCTAGAATAATGCCACAATCTCCAGAATAACAGTGTAACATGGCTCAAATCTCCAGAATATCGCTAGAATAATGCCACAATCTCCAGAATAACAGTGTAACATGGCTCAAATCTCCAGAATATCGCTAGAATAATGCCACAATCTCCAGAATAACAGTGTAACATGGCTCAAATCTCCAGAATATCGCTAGAATAATGCCACAATCTCCAGAATAACAGTGTAACATGGCTCAAATCTCCAGAATATCGCTAGAATAATGCCACAATCTCCAGAATAACAGTGTAACATGGCTCACATCTCCAGAATATCGCTAGAATAATGCCACAATCTCCAGAATAACAGTGTAACATGGCTCAAATCTCCAGAATATCGCTAGAATAATGCCACAATCTCCAGAATAACAGTGTAACATGGCTCAAATCTCCAGAATATCGCTAGAATAATGCCACAATCTCCAGAATAACAGTGTAACATGGCTCAAATGTCCAGAATTATTGAAAAAGATCTTAGCACAAAACACACACTATCGTATATGTAACTATACTCGGTTTCTTTTCAACTGACGGTAAATTACAAAGTTCCCATCACGATTTATCAGTTATTTTATTCTTTTGTAGTGAAATATGGTGCTAATGTTAATTATCTAAATATAGTCTTAATAGGATGTAGAGACATAGTAGTTTCATATTTTCAAATAAGTATCGATAAATTAGCTGCAAAGGGGTTCAATGTATCGTCAACAGCAAAGAAACAGAGTATAGACATAACACCAGAATCTGACAATACTTCCACGGCTCCGTTCTAGTAATGGATTCGGGATATTATCTGTCGCGCACCGCCACCTACAAAACAAGAAGGAGAAGGAGGTCAAGTCGACGGAATGCTTTGTTTACATTCGGGACTTTGATTATTTTTGTTGTTATATTTCGGTGAAATCGGTTTTTTTTCAAGTTGTCGATAACAAAATTCCTCCATGCGGACTATAATGAGAAAAATATGGCGAGTCTATTGGTCCCTATTTTCCCTAATAAATTGTTTCTAATAGTGTGGCGCAAGCTTGATGGAGGTCTAGTGAGGAAAATAAGAAATACAGGATTAACTGAATAAATATACCAAGAAAACGGCCATCTCCCCTAAATAGTTTTTGTTCCGTACTTCATCTATAATCATTGACGCTATAGCTACCTTATGACACTCTGTTCAGCCTTCAGTAGTTTATAATTCAGCCCTCTGAGTATATATTGTATTCATACTGTTGTTTCTTATACGAGTTATACAGGGAATCCCTGAATTGACGTGCCAAACTTCAAGATTTGGTCATGACAAATATTCTAAGCATAACTTGTGCTATAAGCAAAATTCCAAATTTTACTCGTTACAGAGATATTGCCTGTTGAAAACGGGATTATCTTAAGTATTTCCCCATAAGGCTGGCTTAGCTGTCCTAGAGCTTACTATACATCCCCATCTAACTCCAATTATTTTACCATGTTATTATCAAGACATTATAATTCTACAAGTTGCAAAATTATCATAGACATATTAGCTCACTTTGAACTAGCTGGAAACTATTGTAAATTATCATAGACATATTAGCTCACTTTGAACTAGCTGGAAACTATTGTAAATTATCATAGACATATTAGCTCACTTTGAACTAGCTGGAAACTATTGTAAATTATCATAGACATATTAGCTCACTTTGAACTAGCTGGAAACTATTGTAAATTATCATAGACATATTAGCTCACTTTGAACTAGCTGGAAACTATTGTAAATTATCATAGACATATTAGCTCACTTTGAACTAGCTGGAAACTATTGTAAATTATCATAGACATATTAGCTCACTTTGAACTAGCTGGAAACTATTGTAAATTATCATAGACATATTAGCTCACTTTGAACTAGCTGGAAACTATTGTAAATTATCATAGACATATTAGCTCACTTTGAACTAGCTGGAAACTATTGTAAATTATCATAGACATATTAGCTCACTTTGAACTAGCTGGAAACTATTGTAAATTATCATAGACATATTAGCTCACTTTGAACTAGCTGGAAACTATTGTAAATTATCATAGACATATTAGCTCACTTTGAACTAGCTGGAAACTATTGTAAATTATCATAGACATATTAGCTCACTTTGAACTAGCTGGAAACTATTGTAAATTATCATAGACATATTAGCTCACTTTGAACTAGCTGGAAACTATTGTAAATTATCATAGACATATTAGCTCACTTTGAACTAGCTGGAAACTATTGTAAATTATCATAGACATATTAGCTCACTTTGAACTAGCTGGAAACTATTGTACATGGAAGAGTATAGAGTAAGTGTTGGAGTGTAGAGTGGGTGGTGCAGAGAGTGGAAGGGAGTGGAGGGTGTTTGGAAGGAGAGCGTGTGTAGAGTGGGTGGTGCAGAGAGTGGAAGGTGTTTGGAAGGAGAGTGTGTGTAGAGTGGGTGAGTATAGAGTGGTAGAGATGGTGGTGGGTGCTTCGGTGCAGAGAGAGAGAGAGAGAGTGTAGAGTGGGTGGTGCAGAGAGTGGAAGTGAGTGGAGGGTGTTTGGAAGGAGAGTGTGTGTAGAGTGGGTGAGTAGAGAGTGGTAGAGATGGTGGTGGGTGCTTCGGTGCAGAGAAAGAGAGAGTGTAGAGTGGGTGGTGAAGAGAGTGGAAGGGAGTGGAGGGTGTTTGGAAGGAGAGTGTGTGTAGAGTGGTAGAGCTGGTGGTGGGTGCTTCGGTGCAGAGAGAGAGAGAGTGTAGAGTGGGTGGTGCAGAGAGTGGAAGTGAGTGGAGGGTGTTTGGAAGGAGAGTGTGTGTAGAGTGGGTGAGTATAGAGTGGTAGAGATGGTGGTGGGTGCTTCGGTGCAGAGAGAGAGAGTGTAGAGTGGGTGGTATAGAGAGTGGAGGGTGCTTAAGAGGATACAGTATGCAGTATGAGTGGTGATTATAGAGTGTTTGGACAGACTGTATGAGTAGTGGAAACAATGGGAGAATATGTAACAATAGAAGGAAGGTAGAAGGGTACAGTCACTCAAAAAAGTTCGTGGACCTCACCTATTTATAATTATAGAAGTATATCTCTGGAAGCGAATATATGCCGATAATGTTCTATACGTCAACTACAAAACTATACATACCGGTACTATTTATTAATAGGCAAGTTACTTTGAAAACATCAATTCAGGTAGTTATAATTACATAAAGAGCTGAGCGTTCTCTGCCATACCCATAGCTTACTCTGACTGTTCCTTTAACTTATATATCTTCTAGATCTCAAGTGACGGCATCTTTTCCGTGGATTGACCTCCTTACTGCCAAGATTGGGAGCCAAAGCGTCACATTTTTCCCTTGCCCCTCAACTTTTCCTTCATAATTGCTGAGGGGCACAGGGCCTTGGGTGGGGCTTTGGTTTCCCGGGCATTTCCGCACCCTCCTCAGCTCCCTGCCTTGGAGTGGCTTCGGTCACCCGGGCTTTGTTAGTGGTAAGCAGGGAGGGTTTTGTGGGGGTGCTCGTTTATGGCCTTGGCCTTGCTCGAGACCTTGGGGCTGTTCGGCCAGACAGCCTGGGGAACAACAACAACATAAAGAAAAACATAGGGGGTACACGAATTCTGAGACATTCGCCCGTTAGTATGTCGATTTTTTAAACTTTCGTCCCATTTCTATATCATTATCAAGACCTTTTGCACCATTTAGGTGTCGATTGTTTCCTGGCGAACGATAGCGAGCCTGTAATTTTATGAGAAACCGGCCTTTGGCCGGGACATTTTCCTACCGAAAAATGTACAAATTTATCTTCAAAGGGGGTGTTTCTTTTTAAAGCTTGATGGATTTCTAGGGAGGAAACTACAAGAAGAATAAATACCGGTATATATATGAAAAAACTCTACCAACAAATGAACCATCCCCCCTTAACAATAGAATGTAGGTACAAGGGAGTCCAAAGGGTACATAGGTAAACAGAGAGCATTGTAGAAGACAGAGAGAACTGACCACTGGAGAGTTTCAGGCTAAAAGGAAGTTGGAGCTGTAGACATCGATATTTAGAAGAACTGAGAGCTAAGCTATTGTTGTAGTGCATTTATAAATACTTAGGGTCATATTCAACACACAGTACTTTATATCCATCACAATACTACATTATTATTGCATTTCTGCTTAAGGGGGGGGGGGGGGATTTTTTGGCCATTTTTGTTTTCATTATTTATTATTTTTCTAGTTACGTCCCTAACTAGAACTTGTATAAACAACACCAGTATCCCCTTTGAAGATATATTTGTACATTTTTCGATAGAAAAATGGCCGGTTCCTCCTAAATTATAGGCTCGCTATCACTCGCCAGGGATAAATCGACACCCAAATGACACGAAAAATCTTAATATTGACAAAGAAAAGGGGCGAAAGTTCTTAAAATCACCAATCTAATGGCCCGAACGTCATAAAATCTGACAAATAATAGGACTAAACATGAGGGACAAAGGGGACCATAAAAACGTCCCATCTCCCCTTAATATCGATGTGTACGACTCCAACTTCCTCATAGCCCATAACTCGCAAGTGGTCAATTACGTTGGAGAGAGGGTAGTAATATACCTTGTTTCAAATATGTAGGTCAGAAATCGTGAACCCTGACCTCTGTAACTCAAAGGGCTGTAAATGTCAACACCTACTAGCAGGGGTACCCGGCGTTGCCCGGGTTTAAATTCTACCATAATCACCATCACTACTACCACCACTACTACTACCATAATCACCATCATCAATCACTACTACCACAATCATCACAATACTACTACTACTACCATAATCACCGGCCTTGACCTCCCTGTGCCTCATTAAACGGCGACCTCGATTTCGGCCGCTAAATGACCTCCGATTGTGGATCTGACCTCATCGGTACCCCCATTTTGGGGGCTGCGAACAACTTTCGTTCCATACACCTTTTCGATCGGAGGCCTCCTTCTGCCCCAAACGGCAATTTTGTTCATTTGTTTTTCAATTTCGGCCTCGAAACGACCTCCGATCGTGGCCTCGCCCCCTCTAGGACCTGACCCAGGTCAATTGACACCCACATGCAAAGTTTCAGCTCCCCAGGTCCAAAACTGCGGCCGCCTATATAGAACACACAGAGAGACAAACAAACACACTAACTGATTTAATAATATAGATTCCCTGACTGACTCTTCCGAAATGGTAGAAATACTAGCTCCATTACTCTAGTCGTTTGTTAGTTAGATAGGTTAATGTTCACGATATCTGGCCTACCAATTTCGAACAGGGTGAATGTACAGTTGGCAAGATTTCCAGCTGGCCCAGGGTTTTCTCTTATTTATGGCATTTAAGCTATTTGTAAAATTAACATACAAAGAGTTATGCAAAAGACAGAAATAAACAAACCAGTGGGTAGGTTAAGTCTATATTCTATGTGCCATTACTCTACTTTATACATGGGAGATATGTGAGAGTTAATAATGTGTGTGGTGAATAATTTTTTGAGACATTTATAAAGTACTTAAGTAAATTCAGAAGGTGCGTCATTGTGTTTAGAATATAAAACTATAAAGTGTGTGGAATGGCATGGGTGATGGTTAGCATAATGGTCCCTTCACACATAGGCGATCTTGGCTATGATGGTGGTACCATGGCTATGAAAGTTGGTGCTAATCAGCGGCTTTATGGGTACCATATTAGAGTGGGACGACCATGGTAAGATGGAGTAAGGACAGTAATATGATGATCACCGACAGAGTTATGATGGTGCAGCGACTTGTCACAATAGTGGGGCACGACCTGGTAAAACCTGGGAAGATGGACCCACGGTGATGTACAACGGCACCATAACTGTGGTACAATGACGGCACGAGGAGCACAATCAAACAATCACCACCACTACAACACCTACCACAACTACCAACCATCTACCTGTTCAATATTTCTGACGCGAGGTGATGTCAATGAAGGGGTATTTCCGAATGTGGTATTTCCGAAATAATAATATAATAATACCGACCTTTCCCCCTGTAAATAATATCTATATATCTCTCTATCTTCTGTATTTATTATCACAAAAATGTGATGCTTCATCTCACTTTCAGCAGCGAAAAATTTCTAATGTGATGAAATTGAACAAAAATATAACAAGATAACTAGTATCCTACCAACATATGTTAAAATCTTTCACTGGTGAAGACAAAATTACTCTATAATAATAACGTTAAAAAATGAGCGAATTAAACAGTACAGTATTGAATTTAGTCTGATTTCGGGTTATCTGAAAACCAGATAAACAGTGTTCTACTGTACAACAACAGCGTACGACAGTGCTACAATGCTAACAAGAGTGCCTCGATGGTATTACAAGGGTGAGAACAGTGTTACCCCGTTAACAAGCAGGTGCCATGACAACACACAGCATTTTAATCGCACACAAACAATTTTGTATATGCTTGAAACTTTTGTCCATCAAGTCAACACATGGAGATGTGGTGGGGATGCTGAGAGGAGGCCCCAGATTGGGGGCCACATGTAGACGACCACGTCACAAATAGCAACACGTGTGCCAAGTCGGGGTTCTAATGAACAAAATCGGTAAGATAGGATTCAGAGCGAGTGAGTTAGGAATGAAAGGGGTCCTGGAAAAAGTGGAAGAGGATTTATAGCCAGTGAAGAGGACATTAATGGTGTGGGTAGATTTAGGAAAGATTGTACAGTAAAAGGTAATTTGGAGACAACTTTAACCCCTACTGCACCAGATCATATTGGAATATATTTACCCCTCAGTACCAACCATTCTGGACAAAATGACTCATCTACGGTGGGACAGCACCCTCCCACCATCAGAGCTGATGGATGACTAAGTCCTCTGGCCTTGAGCAGCTAGCTGCTAGGGGGAGGTATCAACGGTGTTGGCAACATCTCACAGCAGTGCCTTCATGTCATATTAACAGCTCCCGCTCGATATTATCAGGAACTATGTATCTATCTATCTATTGCTAGACGCCACGATCCCCGAAGGGGTGGCGATGAACAAACAGCCCCATGCACCTCTGTCCCCAGTCAGCCATCGCCCCTCCTCCCAACCAGCACTGCCTTCATTCGTATACTTCCTCACTCCATCCTTCCATCTCTCCTTCGGTGCACCTCTCCCTCTCTGTCCTTCCACCTCGCTCTCGTACACCCTCTTAGTCATTCTCTCGCTTTCCATACGTTCCATATGGCCGAACCATCTCAAGTTGTTCCTTTTCACACTTTCCAGCACATCACCACACCTCCTTCTTATTTCCTCATTCATCTGTCTATCCCTCCATGTAACTCCGCACGCACTTCTCAAGTAACTAATTTCCACCGCTCTCACTCTTGGTCCGAGTCTCTTCCCGAACGTCCATGCTTCGCTTCCGTAAGTTAGTGTCGGGATTACCACACTGTCATGCAAGGACTTCTTCACTTCCATACTGTTCACTCTATTTCTTGTTACTGCTTTCAAGTTCCTACAACCCTCTTCCCCTGTTGCACCCTCTCCCACACTTCTTCATCCATAGTCCCATCTTTACTCAACACACTGCCCAGATACTTAACCCTCTCATGTTCTTGACACAATGTTGAGCCTGTTAGGGATACTTTAAAGTCTTTGTTACCATCAGGGGTATTTAGAAACCTTTAGTTTAGTTACTTCAACCTCTGCAGTTGTCTTGAGTTAGCTGTGGGCAGAAAACTAATTTTGGAGAGGTAATTATAAGAGTGAGAGAACTCTATTTAGTATTGCTAATCTGGCAACCTCTGCGTCATATGGTCGTGAGAGGGTTAAAAGAGCTGACAATCTCCATAGCCTGACCGTTCAACTTCACCTCACACTCTGTGACTTCACCCCTTTCGAAGACCATAACCTTGCTCTTCCCCGCATTTACCTTCAAATTCCGTTTTTCGCACACTGTTCCAAACTCATTTACCAGACCCTGCAACTCCCATTCATTATCGCTCATCAGAGCTGTATCATCAGAAAACAGCAGTATAGGCAGCTTCCACTCATTTCCCTTCCTTTTCAGCGATACACCAACATCCACTGCTCTTCCTAGTATTTCTTTCAGGACTCCATCCATATATACAGTAAACAACCAAGGGGACATCACACACCCGTTTCAAACCAACATTCAGGTCAAAGAACTCGCTCTGCTCATTCTCCATACGTACTGCCGCCTTTGCACCCTCATACATGCTCTTCACTGCTTTCAGCAACTTGCCATCTACTCCGTATATTCTAAGTACTTTTCACAAACCTTCTCTATCCACTCTGTCATAGGCCTTCTCCAAGTTCATAAAGGCAACATACAACTTATGTTGCTTCTCCACAACACAATTCAGGGTAAAAATCTGATCTACACATCCTCTTCCCTTCCTAAAACCTCCCTGCTTGTCGCCTATCCATTTCTCCGTTCTCACTCTCACTCTCTCAATCACTACCCTACTGTACACCTTCCCTACTACGCTTAAAAGAAATATTCCTCGGTGGTTACCACTCACTCATCTTTCTCCTCTGCCCTTATATAGGGGGACTATTATGCCAGTCTTCCAGTCATCAGGTGCCCTTCCCTCCTCCCATGCTAGTTTGCACATTTTCCATACCCATTCGATCAGTATCTCACCACCATACCTCAACATTTCCCCACACACTCCATCTGTTCCTGGTGCTTTCCCCAACTTCACTCTTTTCATGGCTTCCCACAATTCTGACCTCCTGATCCCCACCTCCTCCTCCACCACTTATCTTCTTCTCCCACCCATACCATATCCAACTATGCTTGCTGGCTCTTCATTCCTTACATTTAGCAACTCGTTGAAGTACTCCCTCCATCTTTCGACTCTCTATTGCTTCTCGGCTAGCATTCTCCCATTCTTATCTTTCACACCCCTACTGTTTCCCTTGCTACATTCCCTAACTTTCTTGACTTCTTTCCAGAACAGTTTCTTAACACTCCCTCTATTTTACACTCGGATTCCTTCCAAATTCCAATTTTGTTTTTTGTTTTTTTCTATGTGATTGAGGGAGGCAAAAGGCATAACTGCCTATAGCGAGTGCCTCCCCCATAGTTGAAAGAGTGACAGGGCCAAAATCAAGGGACGTTCGAGCCAAAATGCCTGGACACACAGAGTTTGAAGCAATTTAAGTCATAGGAAGAGGGAAAGACTGATTCTGGGAGAGAGTTCCAGAGCTCAGCTGTTGAGTAGAAGAAAGTTTGAGAGTAACGTTTCACTCTTGGGTTGGAGAGTTGCACAGAGTAGGGGTGGGATTGAGTTGCAAGACGGGTACCACGTGCCCTACGTAAAGGAGGTGGTATGCACTGGGATAGCTCTGAGGAACACTGATTATTATAGTAGCGATAGAATAGCGAGAGAGATGCAACATTGCGGCGGAGAGAGAGAGATTGCAGAGAGTTGGTGAGTGGATGGGAGTTAATGATACGAAAGGCCTTCCTTTCAACTTTGTCTAGGAGAGCAGTGTGAGAGGAACCTCCCCACACATGTGAACAATACTCAATACAAGGGCGCACTATGCCCCTGTACAGAGCAAGAAGCTGTGCAGGGGAAAAGAACCGCCTAAGGTGGTTGAGCACACCCAGCTTCTGGGAGGCTGCCTTAGCAAGACTGGTAATATGGTCCTTCCAAATGAGAGCAGAAGAAAAAGAGACACCAAGAATATTGAGAGAAGATGAAGGGTTGATTTTTGTAGTGTTGAAGAATAAGGGATAGTCCGCTGGGAGATCCTGACGGGTAGATGGATGGAGAAATTGGGTTTTGGAAGCATTAAAGTTAACAAGGTTTTCTCTGCCCCAATTGGAAATAGTATTTAGATCAGAATTTAAGAGTTCTATGGCTTCATTACGTTTGTCGTTGAGGGATTGCTGGCTGGGGCGTTCTGAAAAACTAATGGAGTAGAGCAAGGTTGAGTCGTCTGCGTATGAATGGATGGGAATTAAGGTACAGTTAAGGAGATCATTTATAAAAATTAGAAAGAGAATAGGAGATAGGACAGAGCCCTGAGGAACACCGGAGTTTATAGGGTGAGGAAGTGAACAATGGCCGTCCACAACCACGGCTATGGAACGGCCGGAAAGGAAATTAGAGACAAAGGCACAGATGGAGGGATAGAAACCGAAGGAGGGTAGTTTAGAAATTAAAGATTTATGCCAGACTCTATCGAAGGCTTTCGATATGTCTAGTGCAATAGAAAAGTCTCACCGAAGTCCCGAAAGGAGGAGACCAAGAGTTAGTAAGATATGAAAGAAGATCACCAGTAGAGCGACCCTTAAGGAAGCCATACTGGCGATCTGAGCAGATTATGAGAAGAGAAATGCTTAAGAAATTTGGAAGCAAGAATAGTTTCAAAAACTTTAGAAAGACAAGAGATAAGAGCAATTGGACGATAGTTGGAGGGTTGAGAGCGGTCACCCTTCTTTGGGACAGGTTGAATGTGAGCAAACTTCCAGCATGAAGGGAAGACGTTAGAGGATAGACAGAGACGAAAGAGTTTGCCTAGGCAGGGAGTCAGCACGGAAGCACAGTTTTTGAGAACAACAGGAGGAACACCGTCCGGACCGTACGCCTTATTAGTGTTAAGCCCAGAGAGGGTAGAAAGTACATCTTTAGAAGAGATTAGGATATTAGGCATAAGTAAGAGAGAGGAGGGCGGAGAGGGAGGAATAGCACCGGAATCATCCAAGGTGGAGTATTCTAGCAAAGTTTGAGCGAAGAGTTTAGCTTTGTCAGAGGAAGAAGTGATGGTTGTGCCATCAGAGTGGGAAAGGGGAGGGAAAGACGAGGAAGAGAAATTGTTGGAGAGGTTTTTGGATAGATGCCAGAAAGCTTGGGAAGAGCTAGAGTTGGATAGTTCAGTGCATTTATTTTTGATGAAAGAGTGTTTGGCAAGTCGAAGAACAGATTTGGCTTGATTCCGGGCAGAAACATATGAAGAATGAGAGTCTTGAGTTTTAAGGCGTCGGAACCGTTTGAATGCTTCCTCCTTATTGCGGACAGCAGTAGAACAGGCGCGAGTAAACCAAGATTTTTTAGCATTAGTCTGAGAGAAAGAGAATGGAATGTATGCTTCCATGCCCGATAGGATTACCTCGGTAATGCGTTCAGCACTCTCTGAGGGTCCTCGGCCATGGAAGCAGAAATCATTCCATGGGAAATCAAAGAAGTACTGCCAAAGAGCCTCCCAGTCGGCAGCGCCAAAGTGCCACAAGCGCCGCCGGCTAGGAGGATCGGGTGGCTGTACTGGAGAGATAGGACAGGTGACAGAGATAAGTTTATGGTCGGAGGAGCCCAAAGGAGAGAAAAGATCGACAGTATAAGAAGAAGGGTTAGAAGTTAGAAACATGTCAAGAATGTTGGGCCGATCTCCGATGCGATCCGGGATACGGGTGGGTTGCTGAACTAACTGCTCTAGGTCATTTAGGATAGAGAAGACGTAGGCTTGTTCACCAGGTGGATCAGTAGTGTGAGAGGAGAGCCAATGGCGGTGGTGAACGTTGAAATCTCCTAAGATGGAGATTTCTGAGAAAGGAGAAATGGATAGAATGAGTTCCACTGTAGAGTTTAGATAGTCAAAGAATTTGGGAAAGTTGGTAGAGTTAGGGGAAAGATAGACAGCACAGAATATTTAGTAAGAGAATGACAGGAAAGTTTGAGCCATAAAGTTGAGAATTCAGAGGAGTCGAAATCGGGAACACGAGAGCAAGTGAGTTTGTTGTGCACATATGCACAACATCCGCCTTTGGCTTTGAAACTAGGATAGAGAAAGTAGGAGGATACAGAGAAGGGGTTGCTGGATGTTGCTACAGACACCTGAGTTTCGGTGAGGAAGAGAAGATCAGGTTTGTAGGAGGAGAGATGGTGCTCAACAGAGTGAAAGTTAGAGGAAAGTCCGCGAATGTTGCAGAAATTAATAGAAAGAGTAACAGGCCGAGGTCCAGGTAATTGTGTGGGGTCGTCAGGGGATGGTCGGTCGGGTGAGGGGGCATTTATGGTCCCCCCCCCCCTGGGGACTCCGAGGCTGGGCTACAATTCATAATTTTTTTTTTTTTTTTTAAATTTTGGTGTGGAAGAATGAAGTGTGGTGTGCATGTTTAGTGTAGTGAAGTGGATAGGAGGAGGAGGTGTTTGTGAGAGCTAGCTGGATTGCTCTCAGTGTAAATGAGGCACAAATAAAATCAGTAAGAGAGGCCAAGCAAGTGAAACAGGAGTTCCAGCGACTCTTTATCACATGCCTATAACCTCACCTGGGTCTAGCCCTGATCGATTGGTGCCTACAATTTCCCCACAGAAAACTCTACTCTTCTCTTATCAGGAACAGTGGCATATGTGACGGATGACAGCCGTTGCTGGTTTAATGTCACCCTATTGTACTGACGGATCAAGGCCGACGCTGGTACTGCATGGGTTAAGAGGTGTTTGTAGGGATATGAAACTGTATTGAATGGGTGATGGAGAAAGTGGAAATGGATGTATGGTCATTGGGAGGACAAAAAGGGTGTGCGTGTGTGTGTGGGAAAGACTGTATAAGGTATTTTAGGATAACATATGGGGTATTTATGGGGGGTGAGAAGATATGCATAGTGTGTGTGTGGGAGGGGACAGAGTAAGGGTAAGGGGGGAAGAGAGGGGTGAGTATAGGAGAGAAAAAACATGGGAGGGTGGGTGATGGGTTGGAATAGATATGGGGGAGGCTATAATAGGGAGAGTGGGGGGAAGGAGAGTGGTGAGGGAGGAGGATATAAACGGAAGAGTGGGGAAGGAGAGGGGTGAGGGGAAATTGGAGGGAAGAGGGAAAGGAGAGGGGTAAGGGGGAAGGAGAGGGGTGAAGGGGAAGGAGAAGGGAGATGGAGAAAGAGGGGGAAGGAGATGGGTGAGGGGAAAGGAGAGGGGTGAGGGGGAAGGAGAGAGGGGTCAGGGGGATGGAGAGGGGGGAGGGGAGAGATGAGGGGGAGGGAGAGGGGGAGGAGTGAGGGGGAGGGAGAGGGGTAAAGAGGAGTGAGGGGGTGAGGGAGGTGGAGGGAGGGTAAGGGGGAAGGAGAGGGTGGTGGGGGGATAGGGGGGGAAGGAGAGGGGTGAGGGGGAAGGAGAGGGGTGAGTTGGGAGGGGAAGGGGAGGGGTGAGGGGGGGAAGGAGGGGTGAGGGTGAGGGGGAACGAGAGGGGTGAGGGGGAAGGAGAGGGGTGAGGGTGAAGGAGAGGGGTGAGGGTGAAAGAGAGGGGTGAGGGGAAAGGAGAGGGGTGAGGGGGAAGGAGAGGGGTGAGGGGAAAGGAGAGGGGTGAGGGGGAAGGAGAGGGGTACAAAGGAGTACAAAGGAAATCAAGCAACAACAGGCCTAGTGACCCTTCTAGGCTGCTTGTCCTCCAAAACACTGAGGATCAAGTGTCCAAACAGTGGTTTAGAGTGGGTAAGGGAACATTGGAAAGGGAACTACTGCCCTGGAACTAATGTCCGTGGCAGGACTAGGAAGTTAGTAGGGGACATATGGGTTAGTAACTGAGGGGAGGATAAAATAAAGTTATTCATTTACAAACGCAGTCAGTCGCGGGTTTGATGCCAGATATTTGTCTAAGCGGAGTTTAAATGAATCAACGGTGCTGCAGTCTATAACGTCTCGGGGAAGCCCATTCCACAAGTTGACAACTCGATTGAAGAAGAAATTCTTAGATTCGTGTGAGTTAAAAGATTTACCAATAATTTTGCAACCGTTACCCCGCGTGTAATTAGATTGGTCGATAGTGAAGTACTTACTACAAATCATATTGTCGATGCCTTTGATGATTTTGAACACTTGAATTAAGTCACCTCTTAATCTGCGCTGGGTTAAAGGAAATAGATTTAATTCTCTAAGACGCTCTTCGTATGGTTTGTTCTTTAGGCTAGGTATAATTTTGGTAACTCTACGTTGAACTCGTTCTAGCTTGTTTATGTCTTATTGGTAATAAGGGCACCAGCATTGAACGCAGTATTCCAGAAGAGGGCGGACTAAGGAATTGTAAAGGGTTAGGATAACGTCTTTGGATTTATGCTCAAATGACCTGCCTATAAAGCCAATTATTTTGTTTGCCTTCTTAACAACTTCTGAACATTGTTGACTCGGTTTTAGGTTACTCGATAGTTACTCCCAGATCGGTTTCTCTGTTTACATTCTAAGCTGAGTGCCATTCATCGAATAGTTTACTTTCTCATCTAGGTATCCGATATGTAGTACTTTACATTTATCCGCATTGAAACTCTTTTGCCAAATTTGGGCCCAATGTGACAATTTATCTAGATTGTGTTGCATATCGTCAACTTGTTCTTTTGAGAGTACGCTATTTGCAATTTTTGTATCGTCAGCAAATTTTGAGATTGTACAGGTGAGACCCTCATCTATGTCGTTGATGTAAATTAGAAAGAGAATTGGTCCTAGTACCGATCCCTGGGGTACCCCGCTACTTACATTGGTCCATTTAGATGCCTTACCGTTTATGACTACTCTTTGCTTTCTGTTGCCGAGCCAAATTTTCTATCCATGGTTCAACACACCGTCTTGTATTCCATGCGCTTTAGTTTTAGCAGTAAACGTTTGTGAGGAAACTTTGCCAAAGGCCTTTTGAAAATCAAGGTATCTACAGCTTTACTCTCATCGTAGAGGTTGAGGATATAGAAGTCTAAGAGGTTTGTTCACTCCCCAGACATATATGCGATCGCGTCATATGGACATACATCGAGAATCAAGGTATATAATAAAACCGTTGGTGGCACCTCATCATCGTAACGGCCCGCAGTGTTGCGAGGAGTGTAGGGGCAGAGGTCTGATTAGGTCTGTTAAGGAGTAAACAGGAACGTTTTTTACGAAAGCCGTGTTGAGTATCTTTAAGTATGTTATTTTCCTCTATGTGATTTACGAGTCTGTCTTATGGACCGTTTCTAGCATTTTACATACAACTGAGGTTAAGTTAATTGGACGATAGTTACTGGGTAGGGATTTGCTGCCTTTTTTAATATCGGTGTTATGTTGGCTATCTTCCACTGATCAGGCATAGTTCCAGACTGCAAGGATTTATTGAATAGTAATGTCAGTGGTTTGGAGAGCTCATCCTTAGCTTCCTTTAGAACTCTAGGCGAGATTGTATCAGGTCCAGGCGTTTTATTTACTTTGAGTTTATCTAAACAATTCAATACTTCTCTCTCTGTAATGGTGATATTGCTTAGAACATCTGAATTATCAATCTGAATCGGCGATGGTGTAGGGATATCACTGAGGTCTTCTGTTGTAAAAACTGATGCAAAGAAGGTATTGAGGGCATTACTCATTTGTACTTCGTCTTTGGTGTATTCTCCATTTTCATTGACTAACGGTCCAACAGTTTAAGTAACTACTTTTTTCTTTTTGATATAACTATAGAATTCTTTCGGGTTTGTTTTACATTGATTCGCAATATGTAACTCTAGGGTCTTTTTACTTTGCTTAATTAACTTTTTGGCTTTGCGTCGTAGCTCTACAAATTTCACCCGTTCTTCGTCATTTTGTGAGGATTTTAATCTATCATTAGCAAATTTTTTAGCAAGCAGACAGTTTGAAATATCTTTATTCCACCATTTGGGCTTATTATTATGGCCTGGACGCCGTATTTTCGATGGTATGCAGTCTTGCACTGCTTTTAGGTAAGTGGTTTCAAATAACTTCCAAGATGTATTTATGTCGTTATTGTTAATTAAAAAGCTCCAGTCAGTTTCTTTAAACATAGCTCTAAGTTTATGAAAGTTTGCTTTCTTGAAATTAGGGACTTTTTCGATGCTACTAATTGGTTCGTTACTAGTAAAGTTTAAAGTGAAAGTTATCGTACGATGGTTGCTGTTTCTGAATTCATCACCAACATTCAAATTCTCTATTAATACTTCTTTTGTTGCAAGTACAATGTCAAGAACGTTATTACCACGGGTCGGTGTTCGAACAAATTGATAAAGCGAACTCTCTTGCAAGTTTGTATACAAGTCATGTCCGGAGTGTGAAGTAAGAGTATCGCCCCACTTGGTCACAGGTAAATTAAAGTCGACAAAAATTACGGTGTCTTGTGAGTTACTTACATCTGCAATTTGTTCGTAAATTTCTCGGTCAGTTTGCACTGATTGAGCTTGAGGTCTGTATATTAACGCAAGTATTATTTTTGTACCTTTATTATTCTTTATTAGCACAAAAGATGTGTCAACGTTCACAATTTGAGGTTTTGACAAGAGGGTAGGGTTTAAGACTTTCTTTGATATAAAGTTAAAACGCCCACCTCCATTTCGATTTATTCGGCTTTTCTCAAACATTACATAACCGGGAAGTGAATACTCTGCTAAAAAGTCTCTATCTTCTGTATTGAGCCAAGATTCTGTTATGCCAATCACATCGTAATTTTCTGTAAACACTAGCTCCTCTAAATCTGAAAATGTATTGCGTATGCTACGAGCGTTTGCATAGAAAACCTTTAAATTTGTTATTTATAACTCACGAACGCTCTTTAATAATATTGTTGGTTCTTGTCGGATCTACATGTATGTTCATGGCTGTCCTCGGTCCTCGCTGTCTTTGGTCCTTATCACTGGTGGTCCTCGGTTGCCTCTGTTTTTTGCTTGGCGTTGGATGATTTATGTCACTGCTGCTTCTTCTCGGATGGCGCTTTTTGATCCATGGCTGCGGACTGCTTCGTGTAGGAGACGACCCATGCGTGCTGAACCCACAGAGTTTAGATGAGTGCCATCCTTGCGGAACAGAGTAGGCTGGTTATAGAAATTATCCCAGAGGTTGATGAATTCAACTTCTTCCTTCAGACACAAATATTTTAGTCGGCTATTTGTGCTGAAGGCCTTGTCGTAGAATTTGTCAGGTGCGTCGATCTTGGGGAGAATGCCTGAGATGATTGATATTCCTTGACTTGTTTTGGTACGGCTGGATCATCTTGCGATATTTCTCCATCAACTCTTCGAATCTGGTGCGCATGATGTCATTTGAACCAGCATGGATGACAAAAAGGGTATTTTCGTTTGCATCCTTTGTGGTATCTTCGAAGGCTTCCACAATGGTCATCCAGTCCAGCTCAGGGGATGCAAACTCTTTTTCGTCGATTTGGGACTCTGTCGCAGAACTCTTCGACCTGTCCTCGTAGGATGGAATCCCCAACGAGCCTGGTCTCTTCTGGATCGTCTTCCATCTCTACCAAGATCTCAAATCTGTTTGACATTGTGACTGGTAGATGAAACCTTTTCTGCGTTGGTCGTGCACCGTTCCTCACTGGTGTAAATCCGGAAATCTGTGGTGGCGAGACTCTGCGTACAGATCGGGGAGAGGAGTGGTTAGAACGGGGGCGAGGGGTTGGTAGTGTTTGTGCTAGCAGGCTTCTTGCACGAGGAGTGGGGGAGAGACTAAGGTGAACAGGGCGGCTGTCCTGGTTTGATGTCGGCGCAGGTTCATCAGAAGCATCTGTTGCAGTGGCTACTGCAGGTGTTGGATTGTTGGCAGATGACGTTGGGGCGGTGGTGGATGCTGGAGTTGAAACAATTGGAGTTAGTGATACTCCAACGTTGAGTGTTACAAATTCTTGGAGTGATTCCAGCTTCCTGGTTGAGGGCATTGATCTTTGTTGTTTTCTGGGCTTCATCCAATTTTGCTGTCAAAATTCTCTCGCGTTGTGCTGCACAGAGTCGGCAGCAGACTTGTGGATCCGGAAGGAGCAAAACATGGACGCACCAAACCAACATACGGCAGTAGTTGGTCCAGGCACGGAGGCATGGTGATGATCACTTCTTCAGATCACTTCACCACTTAAAACACACTTACACTCGCTTTACAAACACTAAAATCACTTTTTAAAAACAAAATACACTTATCTCACTTTAAAACAACTAACTCACTTCAGGTCCCTTCACTTACATAAATAGGGGGAGTGGAAGGAGGGGGGAGATGGGGGTGAGGGGGAAGGGGAGGGGTGAGGGGAAAGGGGAGGGGTTAGGGGGAAGGAGAGGGTGAGGGGGAAGGAGAGGGGTGAGGGGAACGGAGAGGGTGAGGGGGAGGAAGGGGTGAGGGGGAAGAGGGGGAAGGTGGAGGGGGAAGAGGAGGAGGAGTTAGGGGGAAGGGAGGGTGCGGGGGAAGGAGGAGGGGTAGGGGGGAAGGAGAGGGGTGAGGGGGAAGGAAGACGGGTGGGGGGAAAGGGAGGAGTGAGGGTGAGGAGAGGGGTGGGGTGACGGGAAGGAGTAAGGGGTGAGGGTGAGGGAGGGGGGAAGGGGAGCGAAAGGGGTGAGGGGGGGAAGGTAGAGGGGTGAGGGGGCAGGGAGGCGATGGTGAGGGGGAAGGAGAGGGGGTGAGGGGGAGGAGAGGAGGGGAGAGGAGAGGGTTGAGGGGGATGGAGAAGGGTTGAGGGGGGAAGGAGAGGGGGTGAGGGTGAGGGGGAAGGAGAGGGCGTGAGGGGGAAGGAGAAGGTGAGGGGGGGGGAAAGGAGAAGGGTGAGGGGGAAGAAGAGAGGCGTGGAGCGGGGTGGAGGACGAGGGGTGAGGTTGAGGGGAGGCGGAAGGAGAGGGGTGAGGGGGAAGGATAGGGGTGAGTGGGAAAGAGAGGGGTGAGGGGGAGGCGGTGAGGGGGGGAAAGAGAGGGGTGAGGGGGAAGGAGAGGGGTGAGGGGTAGCATAGGGGTGAGGGGTAGCATAGGGGTGAGGGGTAGCATAGAGGTGAGGGGGAGAAGAGGGGTGACTATGGGAGATAACAGAAGTGGACATGTGGGTAAAACAAATAACGTAGACCACATAGGCTATTCTACTTCGGCAATTGCATTATTATTTCTATGTGAACTCGTTTGTTAGAAAATGGAACAATTAGAATGGATAACTGGTCCAATGCTTTACTTTTTCTTATTTTACTCACTCACCCCCAAAATAAAAGGTTTTTCACAATACGAATACGGAGGTATTTTTAATAATATGCTTAAGGGGAGATGGTCTATTTTTCGGGCCCCATTTCCCCTCACAATTAGCCCCTTTAACTTTCAGTTTATATGACTTTCGTTTCATTAGTTTTACGATTTTCAGACCTTTCACCCCATTTCTTTGTCAATATTAGGACCTTTCGTGCCATTTAGGTGTCGATTTTTTTCATGGCGAGCAATAGCGAACCTATATTTTTATGAGGAACCGGCCTACGACCGGGACAATTTTCTACCAAAAAACAAAAAAAATCAAATGTATCTAGAGAGGGGGGGGGGGGGGGGGGGGGGGGGGGTGTTGTGTTCAGCTTGATGGAGGGCTAGGGAGGAAACTAAGAAAATAATAAAAAAAAAAGCTCAATAAAAAGGCAAATAAATACGCCCATACCCCGTAAGTAATTGACATTTTTGCCGTATGACTTTACTGGGCATCGAACCCGGGTCTGTGGCGTAGCAGACCAACACCAAGCCAAGTAGACCACCGAGGAGCTACAAGTGATGGTTTGATTTGGAACAAGTTACATCCACTACTATAGCACAAATACAAAGAGTAAAAGTAAGAAATACACGGTCGTTGACAAAAGTAGTCAATTAAGAGGAGATGGGTCGTTTTTCTGGTCCCCCTTCTTCATCATGTTTAGCCCCATTAGTTTTCAGATTTTATGACGGTTCTCCCCATTAGTTTGTCGATTTTAAAACCTTCCGTCCAATTTCTATTTCAATATCAAGACCTTTCGTACCATTTAGGTGTCGATTTTTTCCTGGCGAGCGATAGCAAGCCTGTAATTTTAAGATAAACCGGCCTTCGGCTTGGACATTTTGCTATCGAAAAATGTAAAAAAAAAAGGGGGTTTAGGGAGTTTTTTGTTAAGCTTGATGAAGGTCTAGCGAGGAAACTCAAAGATAAGTTAATATATATATATATAGTATATATTATATATATTATATATATTATATATATTATATATTATATATATATAAATAAACCCACAAAATAACCACTGTCCCCTTAAAGTGAATAGAGCAGGGAGGTATTATGGCAGGAGGAAGCCATAGGAGAACATTACTAAAGCAAAAAGAAACACATGACATCAGTTTAGTCTGTGGAAGTTGTAGGCACCAATCGAGCAGGGCAATACCCGGGAGAAGCCTCATAGGCATTTGAAAAGGAGTTGCTGGAACCCCTGCTTCATTTGTTTGGCCTTCCTCCCTGTTTCTATTTGTGTCTCACCTACACAGATAACAATCTAGCTAGCTCTCACAAACACCTCCTCCTCGTTTTCATTTCCTTACACTAAACAAAAACACCACACATATTTCCAACACACCAAAAAGTGATTTTAAGAAAAGGGCCACATAAGTCTCAGATCCCCCCACCACCACCAAAGTCAACTACCCCTCACCAGTCAACCCATCAAAATGCTCTGGACCACGGCCTGTCACTCTTACTATTAATATTTGTAATATTCGCGATTTTTCATCTAACTTTCCTTCTGTTGAACACCACCTCTCCTCCAAGCTGATCTTATTTTCCTCACTGATATTCAGGTGTCTGAAGCAACTGCCAGCAGCCCCTTATATGTAGCCTCCTACTTTTTATATCTTATAGTTTCCAAGCCAAAGGTGGATATTGTGTGCATGCGCACAACAAACTCAGTTGCTCTCGTGGTCCCAACTTTGACTCCTTTGAATCCTCAAATCTATTGTTCAAACTTTCCTGTCACTCTCATACCAAATATTTCTGTGCTGTCTATCGATCTCCTAAATCTACTAACTTTCCTAAATTCTTTGACTATCTAAACTCTAAAGTGGAACACATTCTATCAACCTCTTCGTTCCTTGAAATCTTCATCTTGGGAGATTTCATTCACCACCGCCAGTGGCTCTCCTCCCATTCCACTGACCAGCATAGTGAAGAAACCAACATCTTTTCTATGGTATATTATCAGGAACAGTTAATCCAGCACCCTACTTGTATTCCTGACCGCCTTGAAGATCAGCACAACCTCCTTGATTTATTTCTAAGCTCTAATCCTTCTGCTTACCCTGTAAACCTTGTCTTTCCGTTGGGCTCATCCAATCACAGCCTTATCAATGTTACTTGTCCTATTTTTCCACTATGGCCATCCGATCCTCCCAGCCTGTGATGCTTGTGGTGCTTTGACATTGCCGACTGGGAGGCTCTTCGGCTGTACTTCTTTGATTTCCCATGGAATGAATTTTGCTTCCACAGCTGGGGACCCTCATAGTGTACTGAACGCATCACCGCGGTATTATCTCTGGCATAGAGGCATTCACTCCATTTGCATTCTCTTAGTCAATTGCAAATATATATTGGTTTACTCACGCTTGTTCTACTGGTATCCGCAAAAAAGAAGAAGCATTCGAACTGTGCAATCGCCTTCAATATCAAGAATCTCGTACTTTATATGTCTTTGCCCGGAATCAAGCCAAACCTGTTCTTCGACTCGCCGAAAACTCTTTAATCAATAATAAATGTTCTGAAGTTTCTAACTCTAGCTCTTCCCAAGCTTTCTGGCATCTAGCCAATAACCTCTCCAACAATTTTACTTCCTCGTCTTTCCCACCTCTCTTACACTCTAACGACACTATCGTCATTTCTTCCTCTGACAAAGCTGAACTCTTCACTCAAACTTTTGCCAAAAACTCCACCTTGGATGATTCCGTTGCTTTTCGTCCCTCTCCTCCCACCTCTCTCTCACTTATGCCTAATATCCTAATCTCTTCTAAGGATGTACTTTCTGCCCTCTCAGGGCTTAATACTAAAAAGGTGTACGGACCAAATGGTGTTCCTCCTGTTGCACTCAAAAACTGTTCTTCCGTGCTGACTTCCTGTTTAGCCAAACTCTCTCGTCTGTCTTTCCTCTGACGTCCTCCCTTTTTTGTGTTCTTATCTCTTGCATCGCTTAAGTTTTTTAATCTTTTCTTCATTTAAAATTTCTTAAGAATCTGTCTTCCCATATTCTACTTTCAGATCGCCGGCGTGGTTTCCTAAAGGGCCACTCTACTGGTGATCTCCTTAATTATCTTACCAACTCTTGGTCACCCTCCGTTCGGGACTTCAGTGATTTTTTTGATAGTGCGCTAGACACATCAAAAGCCTTCGATAGAGTCTGGCACAGATCTCAAATTCCCAAACAACCCTCTTGCGGTTTCTATCCTTGTAACAGTGCCTTTGTCTCTAATATCCTTTATGGCCATTCCATAACTGCAGTTGTGGACGGCCATAACTCTCTTCCTCAACCTATCAACTCCGGTGTTCCTCAAGGTTCTGTTCTGTTTCCAGTTCTCTTCCTATTATTCATTAACGATCTTCGCAACTGTACCTCCAGTCCCATCCACTCCTATGTTGATGACTATGTTACACTATTCAGCTAGTTTTCGACAACAACTCGCCTTGCAGTCACTCCAAAATTCACATGATGAGGCCATAGCACGCCTTTTTACTGATCTATTAGCCATTTCCGCTTGGGGCAAAGAAAATCTTGTTACTTTCAATACTTCCAAAACCAAATATCTCCATTTATCTACCCGTCACATTCTTCCACACAATTATCCCTTACTCTTCAACAATACACAAATCAACCCTTCATCTTCTCTCAGTATTCTTGGTGTTTCTTTTTATCACAACCATTCTTAGAATTATCATATTGCTACTTTTGCTAAAACAGCTTACCAGAAGCTGGGTGTGCCCAACCATTTATATTGGTTCTTTACCCCAGCACAGCTATTGCTGTGTACAGGGACAGCTTTTTCAGTGTATAGCCATTCCCATACGGAAATTGGGAGGCACCCGTCTTTCAACACACTCCTACCTCTATTTTGTCCAACTCTCTAACCCAAGAGTGAACCAATTTTCCGAGTCTTTCTTCTACTCAACAAGTAAGCTTTGGTACCTTCTCCCTCAATCTGTCTTTCCATCATCTTACGACTTAAATTGCTTCAAGCTCCGTGTCCAGACATTTTGACTCTAACGTACCTTGAATTTGGCTCTCTGTCACTTTTTCAACTTTGAAATAGATACTTGTTACAAGCCCCTTTGCCTTTTGTGTTCTTCAAACACACAGAAGAAAAAGAGTCAGTGCCACCCAGAACAGCTACGACAGTCAGAATAATTTAACAAGGCTGAACTTCAAGATGGACAAGGATCTGATACAACCTTTAGTTATATATTTATGGGTGCAGCACACACACACACACACACACACACACACATACACACACACAAACATCCGAACATACGACCAAAATAACTCTGCATAAAACACACACACACATACATACATCCCAACACACGACCAATGTAACTCTGTATTGTTGAAACCAAAGACAGTCACTGAAGCTGTTGAAGGTGTATCTAAGTGTGTGTGTGTGTGTTTGTGGGTGTGTGTGTGTGTGTATGTGTGTCAGAGAGAGAGAGAGAGAGAGAGAGAGAGAGAGAGAGAGAGACACACAGAGTTACACAGACACACAGAGTTACACAGACACACAGAGTTACACAGACACACAGAGTTACACAGACACTCAGAGCACACAGACCTTGCGGGCTCTACTAGGTAACATGTTGTAATGCTCTACATTATGAAACCCATTTAGCAATACAGTATATATACTAAACAGAGCTGACCTTGGTGCCTGCAAGTTTCCAATAATCAGAGTGACCTAGAGCTCTCCACCAGGCCTCTTAGCGCAGATGCTCAATCAATGGAGTAAGACTTGTAGGCATAGTTTGGATCGTTTTTAATCGCTCTATATCATTAATGCGTGATGGACCCCCTTGTCTCTATGTTTAGTCCCATTAGTTTTGAAATGTTAAGACATTTGCGCCATTAGTTTGGCGATTTCAAAACCTTTCATGGTATTTAGGTGCTGATTTTATCTTGGCGAGCCATAGCAAGCCTGCAATTTAGGAAGAAATGGCCTTTGTCCGGGGCATATGTTTCTACCGAAAAATGCACAAATTTGTCTCGAAAGGGGGCCTTGGGGGTATTTGTTTAAACTTGATGGAGATCTTCAGAGGAGATTGAAAAATAATATGTAAATAAAGAAAACAAATATATAAATGCAAATATTCCCCCCAAGTAGCTCAAACAGTTCTGATCCGGTTTTTTCCGTCTTCAATTCACTGCTTGGAAAACTTTTCTAATTACAACATCCAAAACCTTTTACTAAGTTGACAGTTTGTAAGAGAGAGAGAGAGAGAGAGAGAGAGAGAGAGAGAGAGAGAGAGAGAGAGAGAGAGAGAGAGAGAGAGAGCGAGAGAGAGAGCGCGAGAGAGAGAGAGAGAGAGAGCATGTGTGTGGGGGGAGGGGATTGTGTGTGTTTATGTGTGGTGGTGCTTGTATGCTTGCTTGTGTGTGTGTGTGAAGGGGGGGGGGGGGGGTGCGTGTGTTATACAAGTAATTAGCAGGGAAAACTAGCGATGCACTGGATGAAATAAATAGAGGTTCTAAATTATATAACATCCCTTTAATTCTTAATATAGACTACAACACATCAGCATATATTACGAATTAGTCTATTAGGCCCAAACAATTGATCTGCAACCTCTCTAACTCTAAAACGACTTAAGTACTCGAGCTATTATTCCTATTTTGCAAGAGTCAACCAGTGAATAGGTGTGGAGACTCACAGCCCATTTGCTCTAGCCCATTTGTTTTAGTTACAGAGTTTATTGGCTACGATTCCCAGTCTACGTATACTGAACGGACTATAGCTGTGTAAATACTACCTAAGAACTAGAAACGATCTCTAAGCTTAAAGTACTCCTAGAGATTGTTTCTGGACCCCTTTCTCCCTCATGCTTAACCCCATTCGTTTTGGATTTTAAGACGTTCACCTAAAATTTTTGGAAGATTTTATGACCTTTCGTGCCATTTAGATGTTAACTTTTCCCTAGAGTGCGATAGCGAGCCTGCAACTTATGAGGAACCAGCCTTTGGCCAGGGCATTTATCTACCGAAAAATGTACAATTTGTTCTCGAAGAGCCTGATGTTTTTACAGGTTGATGAAAAGGTAGGTAGCAAACTAAAACAATACAAATAAATAAATAAATAAATAAATAAATAATAATAATAATAATAATAATAATAATAATAATAAAAATAATATTAACATAATACATATATCAATAAAGATAAAATTAAGTTAAACCTCTTCTGATTTAACTCTCACACATGCCTGCGTATGGTATCCACATTGAGGCTATGCATGGTACGATCATAGTATAAAGTATAGTGCCAGAGCTAATTAGTCTTATAACACTAATTAGGTGCGACAATGCCTCAGTGAGCTTACCTCGCAGGCTGCAAGTTATAATGAGCACAGACCTAGATGTATTAATTAACCGTATTTGCTATTTTTTTTTTTTTTACCTCCCCTGTTCCACTCCCATTAGTTTTGAAAATTTAAGTCGTTTCACCCCATTAATTTGGCGATAACAAGACATTTCCCCCCATTTAGGTGTCTATCTTGTTTTGGGTGAGCGATAGCAACCCTGTAACTTACAATAAATCGACCTTCAGTCGGGGTATGTTTTCGATTGAAAAGGTCTGGGTGAGGATTTTTGTTATGTGAAGATAGTCTGGGAAGGCGTTTTTGTTAGCCTAGGGGACAAACTAAAATAAATGCTTGAAAATTAAAAAGAGCAAGCAAAATCCTCAATAATGATAATCATAATATCATAAATATCATTGCTCTAGCCTGGACCGTCTTTAACCGTTATATATATTTTCTGGGTGCTGGTAACAATATTGTATACCCTAATAAATACGGGCATGAAAAGGGTATATCAAGTGTCCATCATAAGCGAGCCAACTAACCATTTCAGCACGATGACGCCCTTTTAACTTCTATTCAGGCTAAAACTAGACGAATTTATGCAGTTTGAGAATGACGCATGTTATTGAGAGGGCTTATGGAATGTCGTATTTATCCCTTAGCATCCTAGAGGTAGGTTGTAAACTAAAGCCGGTATCATACGAGAGCTTTTATAGTCAACATATGATGATCAATATTTTTCTGGCAACATTTCTGGAATATTTTGCATGGTATCGGGAACTAGACTGCTGGTAGATGAATTTAGATAACCGAAATATATTGAATGTTGACCTCATAATATGCCAGACCAGTGTTGAGGATAAATGTTGAGGGAAAAAGCGCTCGTGTGGTACCGGCTTAAAGAAAATCGTCTAATGGTAACCAGAATATTATGAAAAATACGTCACTGGGCTGAAGGGGTTAGAGGTATATCAGTGGTAATAAACTCACCAGATACCAGTTAGAAAGGTAAATCACTACCAATATACCCAAGGATCTTATATACCTTCAGTGTGTTGAGTAAAGATGGAACTATGGATGAAGAAGTCCTTGCATGACAGTGTGGTAATCCCAACACTGACTTACGGAAGCGAAGCATGGACGTTTGAGAAGAGACTCAGACCAAGAGTGAGAGGGGGGGAATTGAGTTACTTGAGAAGTGCGTGCGGAGTTACATGGAGGGATAGACAGACGAATGAGTAAGTAAGAAGGAGGTGTGGTGTATAGGTAGATGTGCACGAAAGATTGAAAAGGAACACCTTGAGATGGTTCGGCCATATGGAACGTATGGAAAGCGAAAGAATGACTAAGAAGGTGTACGAGAGCGAGGTGGAAGGACAGAGAGGGAGAGGTAGACCGAAAGAGAGGTGGAAGGATGGAGTGAGGAAGTATATGGATGAAGGCGGTGCTGGTTGGGAGGAAGGGTGTCAACTGACTGGGGACAGAGGTGCATGGGGGCGGTTCGTGAGTGGCCACCCCTTCGGGGATCACGCGTCAGGCAATAGATAGATATAGATAGATAGATACCCTTTTTATAGCCTTCATATTCTACAGTATACAACATGTTACAAACGGGGCTATAGTAGAGCATTATAAGACACAACTATCTTCCCATTCCTATAGTGATACTCTCTCTTTAGGATTTTTGTTCTGTTTTTAGTTTGCTCCCTAGACCTCCATCAAGCTTAAACAAACACCTCCAAGACCCCCTTACGAGATAAATTTGTACATTTTTCGGTAGGTCCTCCTACATTACAGGTTCGCTATTTCTCGCCAGAAACAAATCGACACCTAATTGTAAAAGGTCTTAACATTTAAAAATAAGTGGGGTGAAAGATCTTAAAACCACCAAACTAATGGGGCGAAAGTTTTACAATCTCATAACTAATGGGAAAAACATGATAATGGGGTCTGCATCCCCCCCCCCCCTACCACCACCCCTTCCCATTAACACTATCTGGTACGATGTTTTGAGTGTTATTATTAAGTTTAATTAAATTGATTACGAACAATGTATTTTTAGCTTGCCTCTTAAACTAGATGAATAGCCTCTCCAGACTCCCTGCAAACTAAAATAGCCCCACAAACACTCCCTTCAAACTAAAAGCACCCCCAGATCCCCTTCAAACAAGAGCGACCCCCAGACCCCCTTCAAACAAAAGTGCCCCCCAGACCCCCTTCAAACTAGAAGCGCCCCACACACCCTTCAAACTAAAAGCGCCCCACACTCCCTTCAAACTAAAAGCGCCCCACACACCCTTCAAACTAAAAGCGCCCCACACACCCTTCAAACTAAAAGCGCCCCACACTCCCTTCAAACTAAAAGCGCCCAACACCCCCTTCAAACTAAAAGCGCCCCACACACCCTTCAAACTAAAAGCGCCCCCACTCCCTTCAAACTAAAAGCGCCCCACACCCCCTTCAAACTAAAAGCGCCCCACACTCCCTTCAAACTTAAAGCGCCCCACACACCCTTCAAACTAAAAGTGCCCCACACACCCTTCAAACTAAAAGCGCCCCACACTCCCTTCAAACTAAAAGCGCCCAACACCCCCTTCAAACTAAAAGCGCCCCACACACACTTCAAACTAAAAGCGCCCAACACCCCCTTCAAACTAAAAGCACCCCACACACCCTTCAAACTAAAAGCGCCCCACACCCCCTTCAAACTAAAAGCGCCCAACACCCCCTTCAAACTAAAAGCGCCCCACACACCCTTCAAACTAAAAGCGCCCAACACCCCCTTCAAACTAAAAGTGCCCCACACACCCTTCAAACTAAAAGCGCCCCACACTCCCTTCAAACTAAATGTGCCCCACACTCCCTTCAAACTAAAAGCGCCCCACACACCCTTCAAACTAAAAGCGCCCAACCCCCCCCTCAAACTAAAAATGCCCCACACACCCCTCAAACTAAAAACGCCCACACCCCCTTCAAATTAAAAGTGCCCCCACTGCCTTCAAACTAAAAGCGCCCCACACCACCTTCAAACTAAAGGTGCCCCACACACCCTTCAAACTAAAAGCGCCCCACACCCCCTTCAAACTAAAAGCGCCCCACACTCCCTTCAAACTAAAAGCGCCCCACACCCCCTGCAAACTAAAAGCGCCCCACACTCCCTTCAAACTAAAAGCACCCCACACCCCCTTCAAACTAAAAGCGCCCCACACCCCCTTCAAACTAAAGGCGCCCCACACTCCCTTCAAACTAAAAGCGCCCCACACACCCATCAAACTAAAAGCGCCCCACACCCCCTTCAAACTAAAAGCGCCCAACACCCCCTTCAAACTAAAAGCGCCCCACACTCCCTTCAAACTAAAAGCGCCCCACACACCCTTCAAACTAAAAGCGCCCCACACTCCCTTCAAACTAAAAGCGCCCCACACTCCCTTCAAACTAAAAGCGCCCAACACCCCCTTCAACTAAAAGCGCCCCACACTCCCTTCAAACTAAAAGCGCCCAACACCCTCTTCAAACTAAAAGCGCCCCCAGGACCCTCTACAAATTAAATATGCAAATTTTATGGTAGAAGACTGCCCTGGCAGAAGGCCGTTTTTTCATAAATTGCATACTCTGTATCCCTCGCCAATCGAAATAAGGACACCTGAATGGGGTGAAGCATCTTATAATCGCCAAACTAATGAGGTGAAATGTCGTAACATTCCCAAATTAATGGACTGCACTAGAGAGGCTCCAGAAAGACCAACCTCGCACCAGGTAGGGCAAAGAAAGCTCGACAATCTCCGAGTTTTCTTAAAATCTTCTTCAATTCACTGCTTGGAAAACTTTGCTAATTAGAACACCCAAATCCTTTTGTAAGTTGGCCCTTTGAGAGTGTTACAAGGAGTTACAAGGGATACTTGGCATAAAAGACATTGCGGTCCATTCCGGGGAGATACTCGACGTGGGAAGAGAGAGATTGTATAGTGCACTACACTCATTACAGTGTGTGCATAATACTATCTACTTTCTTCTTGAACTGCTCTACTAAAGAACTGTTTACAAATTCTGAGGAAAGTATGTAACAGGTAAAACAGGTCTACCCCTAACAGTTCATGTTTTGACACCATCTTGCAGTCAATTAGATTTAGAAACTCTTTGATGTACATAAGAGTTTCCCTTCGCGCATGGTCAGGTCTTTGTGGAACATTCTATATCCAAGTATTTTAAACTCCCCAACATCATGTCGGTTATCACTGTGAATCCAGGATTCAGTGATAGCCACTACATAGAAGCACTCTATAGTCAACAATGCCCTTAGTTCGGAGAATTTATTCCTAATTAACCTGGCATTCAATAATACTACCTTATGGGGGTTCATTTTTTCCCTAGAACCTCTTAATTCACCGCCTTTCCCAAAGGCAAACAGGAGAGAAAGAAAGAAAGAGAGTGTGAGTGAGTGAGTGAGTGAGTGAGTGAGTGAGTGAGTGAGTGAGTGAGTGTGTGTGTGTGTGTGTGTGTGTGTGTGTGAGTGAGTGTGTGTGTGTGTGTGTGTGTGTGTGTGTGTGTGTGTGTGTGTGTAAGAGAGAGTGAAAGAGGGGGCGAGAGCCGTTTGAAAATTGTTCACTTAATGATATACTGTATATTGGCGATGAGTTGACTATTACAATAACACACACAATTGCAAATTCAACTCATGATAACGGGAAGCAGAATAAAGTAAAATAAATACAAACGTTTGGTGACTGTTTTAGGTAAGTACAGTATTTACAGCAACTTTCAACATGCACTATTCGGAGTTTTCTCAATTTATTTTACTTGCATGAAGAAGGTAAAAATTCCCTAATTTCGCCTGGTAGCTTTATGTAGTTTGGCAGTTGTACCGCTTATTCTCCCCGATATGAAGGAAATAGAGATAAATCTGAACAGTGTACGATGAGGTTTGATACAATTACTGTTTAAAGTCAGGACAAACTGCTTTGTAGCTTTCTTCATCATCCCATGGAGATGCATTGGATGTACGTGTTTGTGTTATACTTGTAATATCCAACTCATTGCCACGGGAATATTAAAAGATAAACAAAATACTGTTGGTGTCTATTTGAAGAATTGATACGATACATCATCATGCACTACTTACTTCCTTCCTATCCCTTGCTTTTAGAAGAATAACAGAGATAAATAATATGAACGAGAAAAACACGCAAAAAAAAAATCGATCTTAATTGGCCATATTGTCATAACAAAAAATGTCTCAAAGAGCCTATGTATTGTATATAGAACTGTTTTTCATTTCAGAATGACTCAATCTTTAATTTTTGGAATATTCCAACAAAACTCGCCGGACATCCTTTTTTTATTTTTTGTTTTATTTTTTATTTTTAAAGAGACAATGAACGGAGGAAGGAAAAACACAGATAAAACAAAAAGGTCCATGTGCCTAAAGGCATCCTCCATTCATAAAATGTTTGTAACAACTGGATTTAAACATTTGTAGATTGTAAGATTGTGGAAAGCAATTCGAGGGAAGTGAATTCCAAAGAGTAGTAGTTCTAGGGATAAATTAATTTTGATAAACAGAAGTTCTGCATTGTGGAGGAGAAAGTGTAAATTCATGGGTGCTCTCAGCTGCCCTAGTTCTACGGGGAAAGATGTGGAGAGGCGGCACAATTGAAGCAAGTTCCTCGGAACAATTGCTGTGAAAATATCTGTAGAATAATGCAAGGGATGCAACGTTTCTTCGTATGGATAATGTACAAAGGAGTACAAAGGAGTACAAAGGAAATCAAGCAACAACAGGTCTAGTGACCCTTCTAGGCTGCTTGTCCTCCAAAACACTGAGGATCAAGTGTCCAAACAGTGGTTTAGAGTGGGTAAGGGAACATTGGAAAGGGAACTACTGCCCTGCCACTAACGTGGCAGGACTAGGAAGTTAGTAGGGGACATAGGGGTTAGTAACTGAGGGGAGGATAAAATAAAGTTATTAATTTACAAACGCAGTCAGACGCGGGTTTGATGCGAGATATTTGTCTAGGCGGAATTTAAATGAATCAACGGTGCTGCAGTCTATAACGTCTCGGGCAAGCCCATTCCACAAGTTGACAACTCGATTGAAGAAGAAATTCTTAGATTTGTGTGAGTTAAAAGATTTACCAATAATTTTGCAACCGTTTCCCCGCGTGTAATTAGATTGGTCGATAGTGAAGTACTTACTACAGTTCATATTGTCGGAAGGTCCTGTGTGATTGCAGGGTTATTGATTAATCTAATAGTTTTATTTTGAATTTTGTCCAACTGCCTCAATGCAACCACTCCACTTCCACTCCACAGAGGTGAACAGTAATCCATCTGAGAACGCACATGACTTTTATATATTACGGCCAACTGCTCGTCAGTGAAGAATTCTCGAACTCTGTCCCAGTTTTTTAGAGGCATTCTTAGCAATGCTTCTAACATAATGTGTCCAGCTCAAGTTAGTAGTTAATGTTACACCGTGAATGTCAATACTATGGGAAGTGGGAATATTTACATCATTAAAAAATATATGGGAGTCAGTGAGATTCTGTCGGTTAGAAAATTGAATGTACTTGGTTTTCTGTGCATTAAAGGAAACTAGATTATTTTGTCCCCATTCTTCAATTCTAGAAAGGTCCTGGTTCAGAGAAATTGCAGTGCTTATTTTTGAATTTATAAGATCGGGTTGGGTGAAAGAATTGGTAAATGTGAAGGAACTTTGGAGTGTTGAGTCATCTGCGTAGGAATGTATTGGATTATGAGTGGTAGATATGAGATCATTGATATGAATGAGGAACAGAATTGGGGCCAAAACTGATCCCTGGGGAACACCAGCATTTATTGAGTGAAATTGAGAATAAAGGCCATCTACCATTACACATATTTTTCTGTTATGAAGATAAGAAGAAATTAGTGGAACTAATGATGCAAGGCCGTAGTGTGACATCTTCGACAATAAGGATTGATGCCAGACTCTATCAAATGCCTTTGATATATCCAGTGCTATTGTATGTGTTTCACCATGTTGGTCTGTAGCTTGGTTGATTTGATGCGTAAGAAGGCAATCCTGTATAAGTACCGGTATAAGTACTGTATATATACCAACAAAGTAACGGTATCCTAAAATTTCCATGGATTCGTTCTCAAAATATTTTATGCACACACACACACACACACACACACACAGCCCGTAGCCTAGTAGGTAGAGCTCTCGTCTCACACACGAGGGTTCGGGGGTTCAATCCCCGGCCGGGCGGAGACAAATTGGGCTTGTCTCCTTTCATGTGTTAGCCTCAGTTCACCTAGCTGTAAATAGGTACCTGGAATAAGTGGACGACGTTGTGACGTCCCATCTGGGGTTGGCAAAAATGGTACAAGGCGAGATGGGTATCATATGGTTCACCTAAGCTGATGGGTACCTAAGCCTTCGGGCGAGACGGTACTGTCTATAGTGAGAATGGTACCATACAGATCCACCCTAAGCCTTCGTTTCCGATGTCGCCAATTGGCTAAATACAGACTACACACACATCCACAGCCATTCCAACAGTACATAAAACACTTAACATGCATTTCACGCAATACATTCCCAGTTAAGGAGGCGCGATAATAATGAGCTTAGCTCGCATTGCGTGGATTCCCCTTGACGAACAAGTAACTGAGTAAAACACACACACACACACACACACACACACACACACACACACACACACACACACACACACACACACACACACACACACACACACACACACACACACACGTCACAGCAATACTGTTTAATCCATGTTTACGACGTCGCGCAGGGTAATACATTAGCTTATGCAAATATAACAATACTGTAGAGGCGTGAGCACCGAGAGATATGTTAACATTCCAATCTGTATCGAACCCAAATGAGACAATCAAATGCTTTATAATATGCCGGATACATCAACGTTCGGATTCAAAGGCTCAAAGATTCAAACGAGTGTACATGTGCAGGTGATAAACATATTATATTGACTTACTGTTTTCCATTACTGCATGATATCCTGTCCATAGTGTAGAGTACAAGGAGGCTGCCTCACACACGTATCTAGGAAAGAGAACATTACCATTAGTTTCGTATAATTAACTCTGCTTAACCCTTCCTACCCGGTCTGCCTTAGGTAAGGACAGCACGAAAGAAGGGCCGCTATCCGGTATGCCTTATCTAAGGCATGAGCTTAATAGCCTAATTAAGCTTGGTCCGAACGTCGTGCGTACGACTTATGTCAACAAACCCAAGCGTTCGTCACCGCACCTCCGAAAACAAGAAGGAGAAGACTCCTCAATGTTATTGTTCTGACGTCATGACGAAATTAGTGTCTAAAAAGCCCCCATATTGGCAACATCTCTGCAATTTTGGCTCCACTGAAATCGTCATCACAACTGAACCAGTTGACTTACTGAGCTCTACTCAATGCCAAAATTCAGATTGAAAACCGCACTACAATTATAGAAGAGTGGGAAAGTTCTAGCAGTGAAAATAAACATAAATACGGTAGCCTAGGCCTAGACGTTTTTCAGCCATATCGCCCGGGTAGGGGCGACCGTCATTTGGTAAGACAGCCCGGGGAGGAAGGGTTAAAGGGAGATGGTTCACTTTTTGGTCGATTTTGTTTTCATATATTTATTATATTTTAGTTTCCTCCCCAGACTTCCATCAAACTTAAAAACAAAAATCCATTAGATCCCCGGTCAATATAAAGATCTTGCAATTAAATTGCAAAACAATTGTTTCGATTGTTTTTATTGATAATTATAGGGAATAGGCTCGCAGCTTTATTATGCATAATGAATTAGGGACAATGTAGGTCTATGGAATCCTTATACTGTACTCTTGTATAAGCCACTGTGGGAGAATAATTTTGATCACATTTATAAAACCCGATATTAATAACAAAAAAAAACATGCTAATCAATCTCAGAGCTCTTTCGGACATACTCACTTTTTACAAACGCCTTCTTTATGCAGTATAATCAATATTTACCCCCTGCTGGCAACATCAATAATTCATGGGGGGGGGGGGGGGAAGCCCCCCCCCTCAACCCATCGTGTATCCCACATTGGAATTATATTTAAGACCATGAAAACACTCATTTCTCAAAATCTGGAGGAAAAAATAAGGGTGCGAGCCTATTCCCTATAATTACCTTTTTATCTAGTTTAGAGTTGTGCAAGGGTGTTTTGATGTGTTATAATACTAGGAAAACACGCCCCTAAACTCGCAAAAAATAACTATTTGGCCATATCCGTTTGGACCGTGGGATACAAAATATGTTGAGGAGGGGGAGGGGGCAAGCCTCCCCTCACCCATCCCCCAGGATTTATTGAAATCCTCATATATTTAAACATCAGGGGGCAAAAAACAAATTTTCCCCAACGCGAGACGCCGAGGCTACACTCGCGGCGGATGTAAACAAAGCCACCCGCCTCTTGCGAGGTAGGCAATATAGAGGATATTTTTTATTTTTTTTCAGGATCAGTAATACATTTTTACGGGCATTTAGACACATATAGGAATGAAATACATGATATAAGAAACCTATAGGCCACGATAAAATCGATGTATGAATTTAATTAAAAGTTCTTTATATTGTCCGATCCCCTTCTAGATTAATTTGTACATTTTTTGGTAGAAAGAGGTCCCGGCCGCTTCTTCCAAAATTTCAGGCTCACTATCGTTCGCCAGGAAAAAGAATCTTCACCTAAATAGCAAAGAAATGGGGCGAAAGGTCTTAAAATCGCCAAACTAATGGGTCGAACGTCTTATAATCTGAAAACTAATGGGGCTAATCATGAGGGAGAAGGGGGCCTATAAAACCGGCTCATCCCTCCTTAAGCACAGTGGTATGGCGCACACAGATCCCTCCAACCCCTCCGGTATCCAGCCTCCTAACCTGGTCACGCAGTGTCATCCGATAGCTGTAGAACCGGGGACACTCTTCCACAAGATGGTATGGGGTCTCAGGGAGGTTACACCATCAATCTCAAGATACGGCGTCAAATCACGCCATTTATTGGGTGAATCGCGTTTATACATTAGGTGGGGTGAATTGGATAAATGATGGGTTGAGGGGGCCCCTCGACTTATTGTGATCCTCATAAATGTTGATCTGTGAGGACGGCAATCACAAGTTGCCGATTCTGGATATTTTAAACGACACAACTGCAGCGTTATGAGAAACAATTTATTAGGGAAAATAGGCACCTATAGATTCGCCATATTTTCTCCATATAGTCCGCATGGAGGATTTTCGTGATCTACAAATTTAAAAAATACCCACTTCATAGACAAATACACCAAAAATCTAAGTCAAAAATGTCAAACAGCGGGGGTGTGGGGGCAGCAGCCCCCACCGATAATACTAGGATAGGTTAGGTAAGGTTGTTAGGTTAGGCTAATGTCCTTTCAAAGGGATATAGTAAACACTAGGATAGCCTATACCCGGTCAGAGGTAAGTCCTGCTGTAGTCTCCTTGAATGCTACCCCGATTCTTTGTGGGGGCAAGTCACGCTCACTCCACTTATTGGGTGAATCGCGCTTTTGCAGCATCGTACAAAACAAGAAGGAGAAGGTCAAGTCGACGGAATGCTTTGTTTACGGTCGGGATTATTTTCGGTGTTATTTTTTGGTGAAATCGGGTTTTTTCAAGTTATCGATAACGAAATTCCTCCATGCAAACTATAGTGAGAAAAATATGGCGAGTCTATTGGTCCCTATTTACCCTGATAAATTGTTTTTAATAATGCAAATATAGTGTCCTTGAATATTATCAAGAAGGCAAATACAACAAATACACTAACATCTACTGTAGGAGATATTAGATAACGTATATAATTTGATAAGAGATATGGGGAGGGGTATTATGTACACTCACGCGTACTAAAAGTTGCTCAGGGGTGGGGCCTTTGTTCCCCTACTCCACCCTGGGCAGGTGGAAGGGGGAGTCTGGTCCAAGTCTACCCCACCTTCCACCCCCAAACTATCCCCAACTCCCCCACCTTCCTTCTCTAGCTGGCAGTTAGTAATTAGCGACGATTTTTTGCATGTATTATAAATTATTGTGAAGCCATCATTGCACATGCTTACAATGGTCAACATTTAAAATATATTAAGAATGTATTAATACAATATACTGTATAATTGCATTTACACAATGAGTCTCTACACACAACGTGGGTTACAAGAAACTTGGCTGTAGTGGTCTTCTGTCTCTCTCTCTCTGTCTCTCTCGGTAAATCTACAGTTATACTACCCCTCCCCCACTACCCCCCACCACCTCCCCCTTCAAAACACGCCTTTTAGCGTGTTTTTGGATGGTTCAGCAGACGCGGAAACTGGAAAAAAACTTCTTTTGATAAAAAATTATCACCAACCAGATACGAGTTTTTCAGGTAATTTGTTGTAATTTTTATTTTTGTATTTCATATACAGTGTTGTTTAATACCGAGGACCGTCGCATTTTAGTATTTTTAACATTAGCCTAACCTAACCTAACCTAACTTAACCTAACCTAACCGAAAAGTAACCTGTTTCCGCGACGGTCTAAACTCCCCCTCACGTTCCCTGTTTATGGGTGCGCGACGGTCTAAACCCTGCTCACGTTCCCTGTTTATGGGTTCGCGAAGGTTTGTAATACTTCAATGTATCTATTACAAGTCAAATATACATTTCCGCGCATCATCAAACCATACTAAGTCTACTACTAATAATATTAACCCATTAGTACCAACAGAATAGCGACAAAATAGGGGTAGTATAACTGTAGATTTATCAAACTCATTTTGGGAATACAATAATAATAAAGTATATTGTATTATTATATAAATTCCTATTAAATGATAGTTTGACAATAATTTGCAATACATGAGAACAATCGTCGCTAATCACAAACTGCCAGCTAGAGAAGGAATGAAGGTGGGGGAGTTGGGGATAGTTTGGGGGTGGAAGGTGGGGGGGTAGACTTGGACCACTCCCCCCTTCCACCTGCCCAGGGTGGAGTAGGGTAAGGAAGGACCCACCCCTGAGCAACTTTTAGTACGCGTGAGTGTACGTATGTTATTGATAATATGAGAGAGAGAGAGAGAGAGAAGGAGAAAGAGAGAGAGAAGGAGAAAGAGAAAGAAAATGAGAAAGAATATGAGAGAAAGAAAAGGAGAGAGAAAGAAAAGGAGAGAGAAAGACAAGGAGAGAGAAAGAAAAGGAGAGAGAAAGAAAAGGAGAGAGAGAGAGAGAGAGAAAGAAAAGGAGATAATATTCAAGGACACTAGTGCGACGTTATGAGAAATAATTTATTAGGGAAAATATGCACCAATAGATTCGCCATATTTTTTTCCATATAGTCCGCATGGAGGATTTTCGTTATCAACAAATTGAAAAATACCCACTTCACAGACAAATACACCAAAAATCTAAGTCAAAGCGGGGGTGTGGGGGCGGCAGCCCCCACCTATAATACTAGGTTAGGTTAGGTAAGGTTGTTAGGTTAGGCTAATGGGTCAATTTAAAGATGATGTAATAAAATTGCTAAAAAATAGTTTCGATTGTTTTTATGTAGTTTAGAGTTGTGTAAGGGTGTTTTGATGTATGAAAATAGGCGTAAATGCATATTTACCCATTAAACAACAATCTAAAAATACGTCCCTTCACTCGCGAAAAATAACTATTTGGCCATAACCGTTTGCCGTTGGATACAAAATATGTAGAGGGGGGGCAAGCCCCCCCTCACCCCCCCCCCCCCAAGATTTATTGAAATCGTCATATAAATATATGACGATTTCAGTAGGGGGCAAAAACCAAATTTTCCCCAACGCTTCTTCTTCTTCTTCTTCTTCGCGGCGGATGTAAACAAAGCCACCCGCCTCTTGCGACGTAGGCGATATAGAGGATATTTTGTTTTTTTCAAGATCAGTAATAAATTTGTACGCGCATTTAGACACATATAGGAATGAAATACATGGTATAAGAAACCTATAGGCCACGATAAAATCGATGTATGAATTTAATTACATCATCTTTATATTGTCCGGCTAATGTCCTTTCAAAGGGGTATAGGGTAGTAAACACTAGGATAGCCTATACCCGGTCAGAGGTAAGAAGAAGAAGAAGAAGAGTCCTGCAGTAGTTTCCTTGAATGCTACCGAAAAGGAGAAAGAGAGAGAGAGAGAGAGAAAAGGAGAGAGAAAGAAAAGGAGAGAGAAAGAAAAGGAGAGGGAAAGAAAAGGAGAGAGAGAGAGAGAGAGAGAAAAGGAGAGAGAGAGAGAGAGAGAGAGAGAAAGAAAAGGAGAGAGAGGTGTGGAATTTTAGTTTAGGAGTAACAGTGAGGGTAAGGTAACTACCGCACTACCCTGCTTCTACACCCTCCTATTCTGCCCTCTCTAACACCCCCCTGTACCTACAAAGGAGTACAAAGGAGTACAAAGGAAATCAAGCAACAACAGGTCTAGTGACTCTTCTAGGCTGCTTGTCCTCCAAAACACTGAGGATCAAGTGTCCAAACAGTGGTTTAGAGTGGGTAAGGGAACATTGGAAAGGGAACTACTGCCCTGGAACTAATGTCCGTGGCAGGACTAGGAAGTTAGTAGGGGACATATGGGTTAGTAACTGAGGGGAGGATAAAATAAAGTTATTAATTTACAAACGCAGTCAGTCGCGGGTTTGATGCGAGATATTTGTCTATGCGGAGTTTAAATGAATCAACGGTGCTGCAGTCTATAACGTCTCGGGGAAGCCCATTCCACAAGTTGACAACTCGATTGAAGAAGAAATTCTTAGATTCGTGTGAGTTAAAAGATTTACCAATAATTTTGCAACCGTTTCCCCGCGTGTAATTAGATTGGTCGATAGTGAAGTACTTACTACAGTTCAAATTGTCGATGCCTTTGATGATTTTGAACACTTGAATTAAGTCACCTCTTAATCTACGCTGGGTTAAAGGAAATAGATTTAATTCTCTAAGACGCTCTTCGTATGGTTTGTTCTTTAGGCTAGGTATCATTTTGGTAACTCTACATTGAACTCGTTCTAGCTTGTTTATGACTTTTTGGTAATAAGGGCACCAGGATTGAACGCAGTATTCCAAAAGAGGGCGGACTAAGGAATTGTAAAGGGTTAGGATAACGTCTTTGGATTTATGCTCAAATGACCTGCCTATAAAGCCAATTATTTTGTTTGCCTTCTTAACAACTTCTGAACATTGTTGACTCGGTTTTAGGTTACTCGATATTGTTACTCCCAGATCGGTTTCTCTGTTTACATTCTTAAGCTGAGTGCCATTCATCGAATAGTTTGCTTTCTCATTTAGGTATCCGATATGTAGTACTTTACATTTATCCGCATTGAAACTCATTTGCCAAATTTGGGCCCAATGTGACAATTTATCTAGATTGTGTTGCATATCGTCAACTTGTTCTTTTGAGAGTACGCTATTTGCAATTTTTGTATCATCAGCAAATTTTGAGATTGTACAGGTGAGACCTTCATCTATGTCGTTGATGTAAATTAGAAAGAGAATTGGTCCTAGTACCGATCCCTGGGGTACCCCGCTACTTACATTGGTCGATTTAGATGCCTTACCGTTCATGACTACTCTTTGCTTTCTGTCGCTGAGCCAATTTTCTATCCATTTCAACATACCTCCCCTTCCTCTGGCTGGCATCCAGTCTCAAGAGGTACCAAGCAAATAACAATACATTTTAGTTGATACGTTGACGTGGGGGTCCATGAATGATTATGAGTGAGTATTCCTGGGTAAAGTCAGCCCTGGGGACCGAGCAGGGCTGGGTTGTCTCATAAAAATGCATTACTACTGTCAAAAATCGAGAAAATCAAGTGCACACAAAGACATAACAATTGTACATCATGTGCAGTTCTCCAACAACAAACTCCTTTCCGTGTTAACTACAACAAGGACAATATGTTAGAGCCTAGTAAGATGGTAACGACGACCGCTATGACACGTTGCAACATTAACCATTATCCATATGGCTGTAAATTAACCACCCAGAACGATGTCTTACCTAGAGACATGCGGAAGAAAGGGTTGGGTCGAGTTCATCATGGCTGTTCACTCCTACTACCTCTCCCTCGATGACGATGGAGGATTCAATCACTGTTCTTCTTACAACTAAAGTCATCTTCCATTTCTCCCAGTCTTCAACACACGCACGCGCCCACGCACACATAAACCGCAAATAACACATAACGGTAACACAATTTCCGCGACGAGACCAGCGAGAAGAGACGGTGAGTGTGGCCGAGTCGAGTGAGCTGTGATGGGTGGAGAGGGAGGGGGTGAAGGGAAGACGAGGGTGTGAGAGATGCCAACATAACTGTATAATATCTCATTAACTCCATACCTGCACTTCAAAATATGTAGGCAACAATGTTAATGCAAATTATAATAATAGGATATATAGTATATATATTTAGGAAGTTTAACGTAACTGTGCTATCGTATACATGAGATTTATGCACTAGGCTTAAAATGAGTGAATTGCGAGAATGTTGGTAAACCTGTTGAGCGGGTCTGAGCATGATGATAAACGATGAACCAGCAACATAAGGTGGGTTACCTTATGTTGCTGGTTCATCATTTAATAGCTGAATTAAAGGCCATGGGACACTAGTTCTTTCTCCAGTAGAGGACCTATTACACATATATTATAAACTTTTGTCATATTTAAATGTTTCATAACGTGCATGTTTTAGTTAGAGTTAGTGTGGTATAATATAGCACATATTATGGAACACAGCACCTGCAGCCTAGCCAAATGCGCGGTTTCGATTCCAGTTACATTTGTCACTGTTCACAATACTTCGATACTTGCCTTGGCATACTCAGCACTATTAGTCCAGGAGCTAGCAAACATTTGTATTACATCTCGAGTACAAAAGGTTTGAGTACTGGAATTTATTGATAGTCTATTGGAGATCCCCAATCGGTGATTCTTTAGTTTTATAATTGGTGCATTTGGTAGTAGGAGCCCCTTATAAATAATTTCCCATAAGAGTTCTTAAACATGTATTTTTCCTTGATACTGTACATCGTTGTAGAGTTATCTGACTGGTCCCAAATGACTCATCTGAACAAATGAAACAATTTATGTTCAGACTATGCTTTGCTAATGTTGACTGTTTGACTTGCACAGGCACCTGTAGTTCAATAATTGGTAAAAAATGGCAAATTTTGTCTCAAGAAATTGAACTACAGGTTCCTGTACTAGTCAAACTGTCAACATTAGCTAAACATTGTCTGAACATAAGTTTCTCTTGTTCAGAAGAGTCATTTGAGACCAGTCAGATAACTCTACAACGATGTACAGTATCAAGCAAAAATACATGTTTAAGAACTCTTATGGGAAATTATTTATAAGGGGCTCCTACTACCAAATGCACCAATTATAAAACTTAAGAATCACCGATTGGGGATCTCCAATAGACTATCAATACATTCCAGTACTCAAACCTTTTGTACTCGAGATGTAATACAAATGTTTGCTACCTCCCCTACTATATGAACTAATTGTATAATACTTGAGCGATGGATAACGAAAAACTGTAATAGTCGGAAGGAGTAGGATTAGAGAAAACGAAATATGCTTGAAAGCCGATGGGTAAACTAAAGATAATTGTTATCTGCATTATTTACCACCTTGTTAGTGCGACTGTAATCTGTGTGTGTCTGTAGGATATTAATAGAACATAATGGGAATAACAATATATATTTGTTTAGTCTTTCAATAATCTTTCAATCTAATTTTGATACTATCAAATGAATATATAAAGTTATAAGTCCATGCCGAACCGGTTAACCCTAGATGTAGCCTACGCTCAAAGAAAAAATAAATCTTTACACTGGTGAGCTAAAATATGTGAGAACAGAATGAATCGGGTAAAACTTTCGTCTGTATTATCACAAAATATCGATCCACTTTCAGAATGTTAAGAGCGTTAGCGTAAAGATTGTTTGTTCAAGGAGTGTACAGTACTTACGACTTTTTGACAGTGTTAAAGATGGAAGTATTGTGTTATTGATATGTTATTATAGTTGTGTTTGCTGTTGTTGTTGTTGTTGTTGTTATTACTTGGGATGATCAGAGGTGAGGTGTGGATAATACCATATGAATACATATTTGATTGTTATCGACGTATTTATTGCGAAAAAGAATGAAGAAATCTGGTATGGCAATATATGTGATGCACCAACGGTTCTATGACCTTGTGTAGCTACACTGTATACGCAAACCTGAGGAGCCCAAGACGGGTTGTGAATCAGACAATTTGGATTTGCTTCCATAGATGTTGATATATGAAGCTAAAATTCGGCAGCTAGATATGTAGGGCTAATATTATGGCTCAAGTTTACACATTGAAAGAAAAGAAAATTGTATAACAATTCTGCCAAACTTCGGGATACAAATATTTGGATTTGTCGTCATAATTGTCGAGATATATAGTAGACATTTGGAAGTCAAGTAGGTAATACTTGCCTTAAGTCTCCAATTCACTTATGTCTGCAAAATACATCTTAAATGACAAGTTATTCTAAGCCCTCAGTTATACTCTCACTCTCTCTCTCTCTCTCTCTCTGAAGAATAGGAGGTTAGGATTATAGGAAGAGTATTGCCTCAACCTAGTTTCTGGGTGTAGTAGTTGATGAATAACGCCATATTAATGTAGTTTGTTTTAGTCTTTATATAATAATAATGTAGTATCCTGTATAGAGTGAGACAGGAGTACAAAGGAAATCAAGCAACAACGGATCTAGTGACCCTTCTAGGTTGCTTGTCCTCCAAAACACTGAGGATCAAGTGTCCAAACAGTGGTTTAGAGTGGGTAAGGGAACATTGGAAAGGGAATTACTGCCCTGGAACTAATGTCCGTGGCAGGATTAGGAAGTTAGTAGAGGACAGATGGGTTAGTAACTGAGGGGGGGATAAAATAAAGTTATTCATTTACAAACGCAGTCAGTCGCGGGTTTGATGAGAGATATTTGTCTAGGCGGAGTTTAAATGAATCAACGGTGATGCAGTCTATAACGTTTCGGGGAAGCCCATTCCACAAGTTGACAACTCGATTGAAGAAGAAATTCTTAGATTCGTGCGAGTTAAAAGATTTACCAATAATTTTGCAACCGTTTCCCCGCGTGTAATTAGATTGGTCGATAGTGAAGTACTTACTACAGTTCATATTGTCGATGCCTTTGATGATTTTGAACACTTGAATTAAGTCACCTCTTAATCTGCGCTGGGTTAAAGGAAATAGATTTAATTCTCTAAGACGCTCTTCGTATGGTTTGTTCTTTAGGCTAGGTATCATTTTGGTAACTCTACGTTGAACTCGTTCTAGCTTGTTTATATTTTTTTTGGTAATAAGGGCACCAGGATTGAACGCAGTATTCCAGAAGAGGGCGGACTAAGGAATTGTAAAGGGTTAGGATAACTTCTTTGGATTTATGCTCAAATGACCTGCCTATAAAGCCAATTATTTTGTTTGCCTTCTTAACAACTTCTGAACATTGTTGACTCGGTTTTAGGTTACTCGATATTGTTACTCCCAGATCGGTTTCTCTGTTTACATTCTTAAGCTGAGTGCCATTCATCGAATAGTTTGCTTTCTCATTTAGCTATCCGACATGTAGTACTTTACATTTATCCGCATTGAAACTCATTTGCCAAATTTGGGCCCAACATGACAATTTATCTAGATTGTGTTGCATATCGTCAACTTGTTCTTTTGAGAGTACGCTATTTGCAATTTGTGTATCGTCAGCAAATTTTGAGATTGTACAGGTGAGACCCTCATCTATGTCGTTGATGTAAATTGGAAAGAGAATTGGTCCTAGTACCGATCCCTGGGGTACCCCACTACTTACATTGGTCCATTTAGATGCCTTACCGTTTATGACTACCCTTTGCTTTCTGTTGCTGAGCCAATTTTCTATCCATTTCAACACACCGTCTTGTATTCCATGCGCTTTTAGTTTTAGCAGTAAACGTTTGTGGGGAACTTTGTCAAAGGCCTTTTGAAAATCAAGGTATATAATATCTACAGCTTTACTCTCATCGTAGAGGTTGAGGATATCGTGGAAGAAGTCTAAGAGGTTTGTTAAACAGGAACGTTTTTTTACGAAAGCCGTGTTGAGTATCTTTAACCCTTCTTTAGCGGCCTATGTGGTTTATTTATATGTACCGCCCAGCGGGGTGAATAGGGCTGTTTACGTGATCATTTTCATGCCTAAATAAGACCCAGAACGTAAAACAAGTATCTATTCCTGAAAGGGCATAAACAGAGCTTTCGAATGACACCATAACGATCCTTTTATGATGGCTAGTTTTCTTGCAATAACCGTGCAATGCGAGTGCAAAAAGCAGGTAATTAGCCACTTTCCCGATACAATTCCGTATATAGCGAGTGAGAGAGGGAGGAGGGAGCTGAGATTCGTGTCAGTAGGTTCGCCGCGGTGGTCTGGAGCAGTCATACGCTCGCTAGTCTCCTGCCACCACTTGTCTCTCTCTCTCAGCAACATTACGTGCTGAAATTGCCACTCGACCTATGTCGAGCGCCGCCACATAGTCCAGCTTTATTAAAAACGACTTATGTGGTGAGCCGCTTTTTAAGGGTTAAGCATGTTATTTTCCTCTAAGTGAATTACGAGTCTGTCTCGTATGACCGTTTCTAGCATTTTACATACAACTGAGGTTAAGCTAATTGGACGATAGTTACTGGGTAGGGATTTGCTGCCTTTTTTGAATATCGGTGTTACATTAGGTAGCTTCCACTGATCAGGCATAGTTCCAGACTGCAAGGATTTATTGAATAGTAATGTCAGTGGTTTGGAGAGCTCATCCTTAGCTTCCTTTAGAACTCTAGGCGAGATTGTATCAGGTCCTGGCGTTTTATTTACCTTGAGTTTATCTAAACAATTCAATACTTCTCTCTCTGTAACGGTGATATTGCTTAGAACATCTGAATTATCAATCTGAATCGGCGATGGTGTAGGGATATCACTGAGGTCTTCTGTTGTAAAAACTGATGCAAAGAAGGTATTGAGGGCATTACTCATTTGTACTTCGTCTTTGGTGTATTCTCCATTTTCATCGACTAACGGTCCAACAGTTGAAGTAACTACTTTTTTCTTTCTGATATAACTATAGAATTCTTTCGGGTTTGTTTTACTCTGATTCGCAATATGTAACTCTAAGGTCTTTTTACTTTGCTTAATTAACTTTTTGGCTTTGCGTCGTAGCTCTACAAATTTCACCCGTTCTTCGTCATTTTGTGAGGATTTTAATCTATCATTAGCAAATTTTTTAGCAAGCAGGCAGTTTGAAATATCTTTATTCCACCATTTGGGCTTATTATTATGGCCTGGACGCCGTATTTTCGATGGTATGCAGTCTTGCACTGGTTTTAGGTAAGTGGTTTCGAATAACTTCCAAGATGTATTTATGTCGTTATTGTTAATTAAAAAGCTCCAGTCAGTTTCTTTAAACATAGCTCTAAGTTTATGGAAGTTTGCTTTCTTGAAATTAGGGACTTTTTCGATGCTACTATTTGGTTCGTTACTAGTAAACTTTAAAATGAAAGTTATCGTACGATGGTCGCTGTTACTGAATTCATCACCAACATTCAAATTCTCTATCAATTCTTCTTTTGTTGCAAGTACAATGTCAAGAACGTTATTACCACGGGTCGGCGTTCGAGCAAATTGATAAAGCGAACTCTCTTGCAAGTTCGTATACAAGTCATGCCCGGAGTGTGAAGTAAGAGTATTGCCCCACTTGGTCACAGGTAAATTAAAGTCGCCAAAAATTACGGTATCTTGTGAGTTACTTACAACTGCAATTTGTTCGTAAATTTCTCGGTCAGTTTGCACTGATTGAGCTGGAGGTCTGTATATTAACGCAAGTATTATTTTTGTACCTTTATTATTCTTTATTAGCACAAAAGATGTGTCGACGTTCACAATTTGAGGTTTTGACACGAGGATCGGGTTAAGACTTTCTTTGATATAAAATAAAACGCCACCTCCATTTTTATTTATTCGGCTGTTCTCAAACAGGAGCTCACGACGGAGTCAATGATCAATATTTATTACTCCCTGTGTCGGGGCTGTTCGGCCAGGCAGCTTAGGGAACAACAACAACAACAACTCCCTGTGTTATTCACATATTATATATTGTGTTGCTATATGGGGTTGTACTTGGTCATCCTACTTACACAATATTATTAGAGCTCAGAAGAAAATCTTATGATCAATTTCTTTTAAAGGGAATTATGAATCAAATGATGATGTGTTTGCTTCATTAAAGTTACTGAAATTTGGCAATGGTATTTTATATTTTTTCAATCTCAATGTCTATATAAATATACATATTAATGCTAATAATACGAAATATTTTAAATACGTAAACCACAATCATTGTACACGAACAAATAATGTCATTTGGAGTTGTACTGTATCACGCACTACGCTCTTTAATAATAGCATTCTATGTCAGGGACGTAAGATATGGAACTCATTAACTGATGAATTATAAAAATCAAGTCTCATACTGTCGTACGCAAATTATAAGAAAATAGTAAAAAGACGTATGCTTATGATACAGTCTTCTGAAATTATAAACGGATGAATAAATACAGCAGGTGACAGATATTTAGCTTAATAATTCCATAATATTCTGTGTATATTATACTTGTAAATGTTTACCTAATGCTATAATAATATGCATATGTTGCCTATAAAATGTTGTAAACATTCAGGTGTCTGCTAAGGAGCTACAGCTCAGAAGACTCCGCAATATAAAAATGATGTACTGTATACATTTCCTTTGTATTTTGATGGCGATAAACTCTATTAATCTTATCAGGTCTTTTAAGATACTTAAAGGAAATAAGTACACCCAGTTCTTAACATTAATCATCAATTTCAAACTCCAATGTACTTGAATAAACTAATGAAAGCATATGTTCCTACCGATATTCGAACTCTGGACACCACACCCAGAACATAAGCATCTAAACCATTACACCACCAACACAATTTAACTTGGGACACAACACCACACCACAGAGTATATATCAATGCATTAGGAGGAGGCTGAAGGCACCAACCAAACAGGGCGGTACTCCCGGGGAGTGCTAGGTGGTTGATAAGGACAGCTGTAACTCCTGTTTCACCAGCTGGCCTCCCTAGCTGATCTTTTCTGTGCCTCATCAATATTGAGGGCAGCCCCAGCCTGCCCTCCAAAACACCTTTTCCTCCTACCAATACTTTATACTACAAACACCTTACATACTAAAAATACAAACAAAATATGACCAATTCACGACCCGCTCGGAGTCCCCAGAGGGGGGGGGGGGAGACCAGAAATGCCCCCATTGGTCTGTCCCCTGGAAATGACTTGCCAAAATTCTCTGGACCACCGCCTTTTACTCTTACTATCGACTTCTGCAACATTCGCAGCCTTTCCTCTAACTTCTACTCTGTGGAACACCACCTCCCTCTGCCAACCCTGATCTTCTCTTTCTCACCGAAACACAGTTGTCTGGGACTACTAACAGCAAACCATTCTCTATATCCTCCTACTATCTCTATCCTCAGTTTCAAGCCAAAGGTGGATGCTGCGTATACGTATGAAACAATCTTGCTTTCTCTCGTGTTCCCAACTTTGATTCTTCTGAATTCTCAACTCTCTGGCTAAAGCTTTCTTGTCACTCTCAAACTAAATATTTCTGCGCTGTTTATCTCTCCCCTAATTCTAACGACTATTAAAAATTCTTTGACTATCTAACTTCCAAAGTGGAATAAATTCTATCCATTTCTCCTTTTGCAGAAATCTCCATCCTAGGAGATTTCAACGTTCACCACCACCAATGGCTCTCCTCTCTTTCCACTGACCAACCTGGTGAACAAGCCTTCATCTTTTCTATTCTAAAAGACCTCGAGCAATTAGTCCAGCAACCCACCCGTATCCCAGATCGCTTCGGAGATCGGTCCAACATTCTTGACTTATATCTAACCTCTAACCCTTCAGCTTATACTGTAAATCTTTTCTCTCCTTTGGGCTCCTCTGACCAAAATTGATCTCCGTCACCAGTCCTATCTCTCCAGTACGGCCACCCGATCCTCCCAGCCGGCGGCGCTTGTGTCACTTTGGCGCTGCCGACTGGGAGGCTCTTCAGCAGTACTTCTTTGATTTCCCATGGAATGACATTTGCTTCCGTGGCCGGGGTCCCTCGGAGAGTGCTGAATGCATTACGGAGGAAATCCTCTCGGGCATGGAAGCATACATTCCATTTTCTTTTTCTCAGTCTAATGCAAAAAAAACTTGGTTTACTCACGCTTGCTCTACTGCTGTCCGTAATAAGGAGGAAGCATTCGAAAGGTACCGTCGCCTTCAAACTCAAGAATCTCATACTTCTTATTTTTCTGCCCGGAATCAAGCCAAATCTGTTCTTCCCCACGCCAAACTTTCTTTCATCAATAATAAATGCACTGAACTATCCAACTCTAGCTCTTCCCAAATCTTCTGGCATCTAGCCAAAAACCTCTCCAAAAAATTTTACTTCTTCGTCTTTCCCTCCTCTTTTCCACTCTGACGGCACCACCGTCATATCTTCCTCTGACAAAGCAGAACTCTTCGCTAACACTTTCGCTAAAATCTCCACTTTGGATGATTACGGTGCTATTCCTCCCTATCCACCCACCTCTCTCCTATGTATGCCTAACATCATAATCTCTTCCAAGGATGTATTTTCCACCCTCTCTAGGCTTAATACTAAGAGAGCGTACGGACCGGACGGTGTTCCTCCTATTGTAATAAAAAACTGTGCTTCCGTGCTAATTCCCTGGCTAAGCAAACTCTTTCGTCTCTGTCTCTCCTCTAACGTCTTTCCTTCTTGCTGGAATTTTGCTCTCATTCAACCTGTCCCAAAGAAGGGTGACCGCTCTCAACCCTCCAACTACCGTCCAATTGCTCTAATTTCTTGCATCTCTAAAGCTTTTGAAACTATTCTTGCATCAACATTTCTTAAGCATTTATCTTCCCATAACCTACTCTCAGACCACCAGTATTACTTCCTTAAGGGCCGCTCTACTGGTCATCTTCTTTCTTATCTTACTAACTCTTGGTCATCCTCCATCTAGGACTTTGGTTAGACTTTCTCTGTTGCAATACACATATCAAAGGCCTTCGATAGAGTCTGGCTCAAATCCCTTATTTCCAATTTAACCTCCAACAATTTCTATCCCTCCATCTGTGCCTTTGTCTCTAATTTCCTTTCCGGCCGTTCCATAGCTGCGGTTGTGGACGGCCACCGTTCACTACCTCAACCTATCAACTCCAGTGTTCCTCAGGGTGCTGTCCTATCTCCCATTCTCTTCCTTTTATTCATTAACGACCTCAGCTGCACCTCCAGTCCCATTCACTCATATGATGAAGACTCTACATTACACTACTCAACTAGACTTCCTCAACAACATACACAGCAGGAACTCCAAAACTCACATAATGAAGCCATACAACACTTATCTTCTGAGTTAACTAATATCTTCAATTGGGGCAAAAAAAAACTTGTTGCCTTTAATGCTTCCTAAACGCAATTTCTTCATCTTGCTAGCCATCCGAAACTCCCAGAGGACTAACCCTTACACTTCAACAATACAAAAATCTATTCTTCATCTTCTCTCAATATTCTCGGTGTCTCTTTTTCTTCTGCTCTCACTTGGAAGGACCATATTACCAGTCTTGCTAAGGTAGCCTCCCAGAAGCTGGGTGTGCTCAACCGCCTCAAGGGGTTCCTTACCGCTGAACAGCTTCTTGCTCTGTACAGGGGCACAGTGCGTCTTTGTATTGAGTATTGTTCACATGTGTGGGGAGGATCCTCTCACACCGCACACCTAGACAAAGTAGAAAGGGAAGCCTTTCGTATCATTAACTCCTGCCCACTCACCAACTCTGCAATTTCTCTTTCTTCGCCGCAATGTTGCATCTCTCGCTATTCTATCGCTACTACAATAATCAGTGTTCCTCGGAGCTTTCCCTGTGTATACCACCTCCTCTACGTAGGGTACGTAGTACCGTCTTGCAACACAATCCCACCCCTACTCATTGCAATTCTCCAACCCAGGAGTGAAGCATTATTCTCAGTCTTTCTTCTAATTAACTGCTGAGCTCTGGAATTCTCACCCAGAATCGGTCTTTCCCTCTTCCTATGACTTAAACTGCTTTAAACTGCGTGTGTCCAGGCATTTTGGGTCGAACGTCCCTTGATTTTGGCCCTGTCACTCTTTTAACTCTGGGGGAGGCACTCGCTACAGGCAGTGCTGCCTTTTTTCTCCCTCACTCACATGGAAGAAAAACAAAATTATATATTCACACTATCTCTCTCTTTAACTCTCTCTCTCTCTCTCTCTCACACACACACACACACACACACACACACACACACACACACACACAGAGACAAACAAAGGAGTGACAACAATACCTAGCGCTTCACGCCTTCAGTGACGCGTAGGGTAATAAACTCTTAAGTGAATATTGTTACCTTCAACCTCCAATGATAACAATACTGTCTGTGTGTGTGTGTGTGTATGTGTGTGGGTGGGTGGGTGGGTATATGTGTGTGTGTGTGTGAGTGGGTGGGTGGGTGTGTGTGTGTGCGTGTGTGTGCGTGTGTGTTAGATAGATAGATAGATAGAGAGAGAGAGAGAGAGAGTGTGTGTATGTGTGTGTGAGATAGATAGATGGATAGATAGACACAGAGACAGACAGACAGACATACAATGAGAGAGAGAGATAGACAGACAGGCAGACAGACACTGACACATAGAAAGACACACACTCACACACACACACACACACACACACAGAGCCAGAAAGAAAAAACAAACAATAAAAAAGAAAAAAGTAAGAGCGCGGACAAATTTGAAAGAGGGTGTGAGATTGAGCGAGGGGTGCCGTGCCTGTGAGAGAGAGAGAAAGTGAGAGAAAATAAAGAAAATACAGAAAATAAAGAAAATGTGCGAGTGAGTGGGAAAGGAGAGAAAAGAAGGGTCAACATAAAAGGCCCACTGGCTGAGAATGACCGGGCAAAAAACTGTAAAAAATGGCTGATGAAAGAGGGTGTAAAGAAAGAGAGAGAGAGAGACCGAGAGAGAGAGAGATACACGGAATACTTAGTATCTCAAGAGACCTTGCGGTCCATTCCGAGGAAATATTATAAGTGGAAGGAAAGAGAGAGAGACTGTTTAGTGCACTACACTAATTTAAGAGTGTGCAAAATACTATCTACTCTCTTCTTGAACTGATCTACTAAAGAACTGTTTACAACTTCGGAGGGCAGTTTTTTCCAGGTAGAACAGATCATATATGTGAAAAGGTTTCCACAAATACTAGTGTTGAACCTTTTAAACTCTAATTTCCAGCCATGGTTGCGTGTTGTATATATATTCAGGCTAAACATTTTGCTATAATCCACATTGTCAAACAGATTAAGTATTTTAAAAACTTCAATGAACTGACTTCGCAGTCTGCGTATCTCCAACGAAAAGAGATCAAGAGCTCTCAACTGGTCTTAATAGCGAGCGTATGTGTGTGTTTGTGTGTGATTGGTTTATTAATTCTGCCAACGCAGTAGGATAAGGTAATATTGTTGACTCCGTTTGTCTGCCTGTTTGTAAACAAGATATCGCATAAAATTATCAACCAATGTTTACGAAAATGTGTGGACAGATAAGATATACACCACGGAAGAAGTGATTCCATTAATGGGGTAGTGCTTGGTTTTTGGTCTATATATTTATTTATTTATATATGTTTGAGTTTCCTCGCTAGACCTCCATCAAACTTTGAAAAACACCCCCTAGGCCCCCTTTCAAGATAAGTTTGTACATTTTTCGGTAGAAAAATTCCCCGGCCCTTTCTAAAATTAGAGGCTCGCTATCACTCGCCAGGAAAAATTCGACACCTAAAGGGCACGAAAGGTCTAATATTGATAACAAAATGAGGCGAAAGCTGTCAAAATCGCCAAACTAACGGAACAAACTTCTTAAAACCTCAAAGCCAATATGCTAAACATGAGGGAGAAGGGGTTCCAGAAAAAGCGAGTACTAGGGGCCCCCTTAACCCGCAGAATGCCGGCACGTTATTGATCTTGTGTCACCCCAGTGCAAGCCGATTTACTATTTTAGTTTTATTGGCTAAATCTATCATGTTGGATGAAAAAGGAAGGATTGTGGTAAAAAGTGCACTCACCTAGCCCACTTTCGCCCGAAAATATTTACACAATGTAGAATAAATTGAAAGTTGAAACCCGAAAGTAAACGATAGTGAATGAGAGACTGATCTAGAAACTATGTAGATAGCTAAGATTTGGGAGTCTGATCAATAGTAGTATATCTATCCAACACACCATTTACTATTTCCCCGATGGTGTATCGATATAAATCCGTATTGATAAAATAATCACCAACGTATAAATAATGTATTCGTCCACGTGGCTTATCTTTCCTAGAATTCCGCCCGTCCATGTATTATTATAAAATTATAGTAATTGTTTGCCCACGTGTGGACTCCATGTGTATTTCAATATTCTATTGTCTGTATATTGTTGGTTGTATATGCTTATGTATTTGATGTTGTATGTGATTATCTTGTGTTATAACATATTGAGAATAAAATACTTTTAGTAATATTTGCATAACTTGATTTTCTTGTAGTCGTAATAATCACTTGCTTGTACTTCCCCCGATGAGACAAACCCACAAAGACCAGAAATATCCTAGCATAATAGCAATAGTTCCAGCTGAGTGATTTGTGCGACCGTGATTATTATAAGCCTTTGTAAACAACAAATAATTACTACAAGACGAGACATTGGACACAGTAGCAGGAGCCAATCAGCTGGAATTATTGACATACTGTATAGGTGGACCGTTATTTTCTCAGAGTCATTGAGACCTATAAGTAGCGCCAACGAACTTGACAATTATCTTGATCTCTGACCTCTCTGTAACTCAAAAGGGCCTAGAGCAAACTGGCTGTAAATATCCACACCTATTTCCTTGTGATAGACACGTCAGCCGGATTGCTTTAATTAATTTCGAGTTATAAGACGTTAAGGGGTCAAGATTATTGTCAAGTTCTCTGACCGTTTTGGTGGGGTCAGTACTCAAGGTATTAGTGACATACTGTATAGGTGGACCGTTATTTTCTCAGAGTCATTGAGACCTATAAGTAGCGCCAAAGATCCTTCAGGAGCACCAGCAAACCCTATTAGGTTCCCCACTAACTCTGGCAGCAATCCCACCAGCACTGCAAGTTAAAAAGGAGGAGCTTCAACGTCTCGTGAGTCGCCTGATACACATCGATGCCCACTCAGCTCTGGCCCTGCTCAAGAACTGTTTCTCCATCCCAAAACTCCAATACCTCCTGCGCACATCGATGACTTACACGAACAATGGCGGCCTCCAAGAATTAGACAGCATAATCCGAGAAGCAGTGACCAGCATCACCAACGTGGAATTTAAAGAACGGGCCTGGACACAAGCCACCCTTCCTGTCCGCCTCGGGGGCTTGGGCATACGGAGAGCCTCGGATATTGCCTCCCCAGCCTTTATCTCTTCCCTCATCGCGACCAACGACCTCGTATTGTCCATCCTTTATTCTAAACCCGGAATGACACTTAATGGGGACGTAACAGCAGCGATTAACACCTGGAAGGGAAGTACAGGAGTAGAGGAGGAGCCTCAGGGTACCTCCAGGAGCAAGCAGAAAGCGTGGGATACCATCTCGGCGAAGAAAACTCAAGAAAATCTCCTAACCAATGCAGACCAGGTTGCAAAAGCACGCCTCCAGGCAGCCGCCCGTTCGGAGAGTGGCTTGTGGTTACACGCCATCCCCATCCCACCTCTTGGAACTCACTTGGATGCTGAAGCGCTCCGGGTCGCCATCGCGCTCAGAGTGGGTGCGGCAGTTTGTCACCCACACACTTGCAAGTGTGATGGGAGGATGGATGCTCAAGGTCACCATGCCTTGTCATGTAAGTACAACGCAGGCCGCCTGCCAATACACTCTGCACTAAAATGTCATAAAACGGGCCCTGCAGAGTGCTAACTGTGCAACAATCCCCGAACCACATGGACTTCACAGAGAAGACGGCAAACGGCCAGATGGGATGACCACTTTCCCTTACAAGAATGGCCGGTGCCTCGTGTGGGATGCCACATGTGTTGACACTTTCTCCACAACCAACAGCCGCCAGAAACGCCGACGAAGCAGGTTAAGCCGCCCGGATAGCAGAAAATAAAAAGCGAGAAAAATATCAAGCCATCGCCAGAATTCATCAGTTCGAGCCCCTGGCATTCGAAACTTCAGGAGTCTTCGGCCCCACCACCCTTAAGATGGTGAATGAAATAGGCCGTAAAATCAGAGAAGTTTCAGGAGAACCCCGGGAAACCCTCTGGCTCAAGCAAAGACTAGGGATGGCTATCCTCCGGGGCAATGCCACCAGTGTCATGAGCTCAGTTCGACAGGACTGAGTCATGCCACTGCGTGAGGCCCCGGCAGGAGTGGTGTATCCGTAGTCTTTCCACAGTCAGGACACCCCCTACAGGTAAAACAAAACATAAACCTTATTTGTATGTAACATGTGTGATGCACATTAATAAAAAAAAAAAAAAGGTATTAGTGAGTTGGGACTATAATTGGGCCTAGTTATTGGGGTTGGGTGTGACAGGGATCTGCCTTGTATGGGCCGATCGGCTTTTTGCAGACTCCCATTTTCTTATGTTCTTATGTTCCTAAGTTCGTTGGCGCTACCTATAGTGTAATCTCTAATAACACGGTGAAATAGAAGGCTAAGAAACAAATAGAGAACAAACCAATTAGACAATACAAGAGACCGATTTGAAATTGTAGTTACACAAATAAATCCAACTTAAGGAGGCGCTCCTTCTGGACCCCCTTCTTCCTCATGTTTAGCCTCATTAATTTTGAAATTGTAAGATGTTCGCCCATGAGTTTGGCGATTTTAAGACCTGTCGTCCCATATATTTGTCAATTTTAAGACCTTTCTTGCCATTTAGGTATCAATGTTTGCCTGACGAACGATAGCGATCTTGCAATTTAGGAGGGTCGGAGCATTTTTCTACCAAAAAATATACAAATTTATCTCAAAGTGGGGTCTTGGGGTTATTTTATTAAATTTGATAAAAGTCTACAGAGGAAACTAAGACAAACATATTTGACTAAATATATATATAAATGCAAATAACTAAAAACAAATAAATATAAACATATTAACATGCCAATTATCTCCATAATACAGTATATAGTCTATTCGTTATAATGAGGCCAACAATCTTGACCACTAACTTCGAATACCTCAGAAAATACTAGAACCATCGAGTTGATACTTCTATTATATGGAAAAAGTAAACCCGAAAATAGGTTTGCAAGTTACAGCCTATTTGCTCTAGCCCTTATTGAGTTGCAAGATATTAAAGGTCAAGATTTCTGGCATGATTAAAATGAACCAACTTTAAATATAAATATAGAGATGTTATCATATCGTAAAAGAACGTTTGGTGCAAGGCGGGTCGTTTGGCGCCTCCGTTTCACTCCATTAGTTGGGAGATTTTAAGATTGCTTTCCATTAGTTTGGCGATTATAATACAATTCACCTCATTCATGCGTCAAAATCCTAAACAATATATATACCAAACATCCTAATATACCAAACATCCTAATATCCCCAAGACGTCGCACCAGATATTTTTCACACCCCCTGACATCCATCCTCCTCCTCCTCCTCCAATCATACCCCCCCCCCCCCCCCCACCGACATTGTTATCTCCAAACCCTCCACTACACACCTTTATATGCATTCAAATAACAGCTTTATATGTATTCCCACTATTCGCCTCATCGCAACTCACCCCGCCTCTCTCTCTCTCTATCTCTCTCTCTCTCTCTCTCTCTCTCTCTCTCTCTCTCTCTTTCTGTGTAGAAGAGTGAAATTTCTTATAAAAGAAGCAAAGCGGAATGAATAAATCAGGCTTGCGGCCCTCTGCAAAGAGAGTACTAAAGAGTTCTGCAGCTATGTGAACAGCAGGAAGCCATGCAAAAGTAGCATTGGACCTCTAAAGGATCCAACAGGCCAACTAAAAACTTCTGACACTGATATAGCCAAATCCCTACGTATCCCTCAGTATTTACAAAGGAAAATATCAGTGACATGCCAAGTCCAGATGAGGGTGAAGTTCTTAGCAGAATTGGATGTACCCCAGAGAAGGTAGCAACGAGAAAAGATAAGTTAAATAGGTTCAAGTCATCTGGCCCAGATAGCTTTCTTCCCTAAGCTGTACGAGAAGTGCGAGATGAAATTGCACCTTTCTTGACAGACATCTTCAATATATTACTAGAAAATGGAGAGGTCACTGAAGACTGGAAACTGGCCAATATGACCCATATCTTTAAGAAAGGGGATCATGAGTGTCCCAAGAATTATCAGCCAATTAGCTTGACTTCTATCATAGTAAAACTCTTAGAAGGGATACTAGTAGACAAGATAGTTGACTACCTAGAAATGCACAATTTAATTACAGATTCCCAACATGAATTTTGTTTTGTTTTTTCTGTGATTGAGGGAGGCAAAAGGCATAACTGCCTATAGCGAGTGCCTCCCCCATAGTTGAAAGAGTGACAGGGCCAAAATCAAGGGACGTTCGAGCCAAAATGCTTGGACACACGGAGTTTGAAGCAATTTAAGTCATAGGAAGAGGGAAAGACTGATTCTGGGAGAGAGTTCCAGAGCTCAGCTGTTGAGTAGAAGAAAGTTTGAGAGTAACATTTCACTCTTGGGTTGGAGAGTTGCACAGAGTAGGGGTGGGATTGAGTTGCAAGACGGGTACCACGTGCCCTACGTAAAGGAGGTGGTATGCACTGGGATAGCTCTGAGGAACACTGATTATTATAGTAGCGATAGAATAGCGAGAGAGATGCAACATTGCGGCGGAGAGAGAGAGATTGCAGAGAGTTGGTGAGTGGACGGGAGTTAATGATACGAAAGGCTTTCCTTTCAACTTTGTCTAGGAGAGCGGTGTGAGAGCAACCTCCCCACACATGTGAACAATACTCAATAAGAATGCAGGTGAAAACGATCATGTCCTACCAATTTGCTGGAAATTGTCCATGAAATGCTGAGTAAGACAAAAGTAAAGCAATTGACATCCTTTACTTAGATTTTCAAAAAACTTTTGACAAAGTGCCTCATTGCAGGCTAATGTCAAAAGTGAGTGCACTAGGTATCAATATAGAGATCACAAATTGGGTAGAAAGTTGGCTAACAGGTACACAACAATGAGTGGTAATCAATGGTGTTTCTTCTGAGTGGACTGCAGTCACTTCTGGAGTTCCTTACGGCTCTGTCCTTGGCCCACTTCTGTTTATCATATACTGTATATAAATAACATCGATATTGGTCTGTTGAGTGTGATCTCCAAGTTTGCAGATGACATACAGCTTGGAATGAATGTGAAGGACCCCAAAGGGGTTGAACAGCTCAGGCTGAACCTCAACAGACTGGGTGAATGGTCGGAGACATGGCAGATGCCTCATAACTTGGAAAAGTGCATGGTGTGCATATCGGCCAAGCAAAACCCAAGTCAGGCTATTCGCTATTGGGAATACCTCCGGAAGTGACTGACTTGGAGAAGGATTTGGGTGTTCTGATTAGCAGTGACCTAAAGTTTTCCAAGCAGTGCATTGCAGTACAGAAGAAAGCTCAGAAATTATTGGGTTATGTTAAGAGCCAATTTAAGTATCAAAATAAGATAATAGTCCTTACACCTTACAACGCTTTGATACAGCCTCTCCTGGAGTATGCTGTTCAATTCTGGTCTCCAGCACTAAGGAAATATATAGAGCGACTGGAAAGAGTACAAGCTAGGGCTACAAAGCTTATTTCATCGCTTAGAAGACTGAGCTATGAGAACCGGTTGAGAGCTCTTGATTTATTTTCGTTGCAGACACGCAGACTACGAGGTCAACTCATTGAAGTATTTAAAATACTTAATGGGCTTGACAATGTGGATTATATCAAAATGTTTATCATGATTATTAATACAACACGCATCCATGGCTGGAAATTTAAATTGAAAAGGTTCAACACTAGTATTTGTGAATCTATTCTACCTGGAACAAACTTCTCTCCAAAGTTGTTACCAGTTATTCAGTAGAGAAGAGAGTAGATAGTAGTACACACTATGTAATGAGTTAAGTGCACTAAACAGTCTCTCCTTCACTTCGAGTATCTCCTCGGAATGAACCGCAAAGTCTCTGAGGTACTATATATTCATTGTAACTCCTTTTATCTCTCTCTCTCTCTCTCTCTCTCTCTCTCTCTCGTCACCAATCTGTCATCACTTGCCTCCCGTCCAATCAACACACCCCTCACCCCCCCCCCCTCTCTCTCCTCCCTCATACACTCACACCCCTACCATCCCTCCCTCCACTTTTCACCTCCCCCATCACTATCACCAACACTCACCTCCCCACCACTCTCTCCACCATTACTAAGCCTACCCTTATCCCCTGTCCTCCAATCTCACGTAATCCCTAGCTCAGACCCTCCCCTCTTCCAACAATCACTCACCACTGTTACTCCACCAATCCCTCTCCCTCTCCACCATCACCACCACTTTATCTCCTCCACCACTGTTTCACCACAATCCCCACCCAATCCACCACCACCACCACCACTTTATCCCTCTCCTCCACCACCGTTTCACCACCCAACCCACCAGAACCAACCCCACCACTTTCAAATTTTCTTCCACCACTGTCACTCCACCAATCCATCTCCCTCTCCACCACCATTCCTTCGCCATTCCATATATGCCCCAAACTTCCTACTCCACTACCACCACTCTCTCCTCCACCACCACCAATGCTCCACCAATGCTTCCCTCCTCCCACCCCCTTTCCACCACCACCACTCCTAAAGCACTATTACTCCACCATCACCACCACCACCACCACCACTCCACCACCGTTGCTCCACCACCACCACCTACCCCCCCCCCCCCCACACACACACACCATCACCCCACAAAACTGTCCCTTCCTCACTCTCCAACAATCTCCCCCCTCACGCCATCACCCCACAAATCCCCTCCCCCACTCTCCACCAATCCACCACCACCTCCCCCCCACCTCCCTCCCCCCACAGCACTTCCAGATACCAGCAGCAGCAGCCACGTTTGATGCTGTTTTATGACCTGTGTGTGTGTGTGTGTGTGTGTGTGTGTGTGTGTGTGTGTGTGTGTGTGTGTGACTTGTTTTGTTGTTGTTATTGTTGTTATTATATGTTAATGTTGTTTGTTGTTACGCGGTGTGGTGGAGCCGGTGTTCGCGCTGTTGTTGTTGTTGTTGTTTTTTGTTGTGATATGTGTGTTGTTTATTGTCACGCGATGTGGCTGGAGCCGGTGTTGTTGTTGGTGTTGTTGTTGTGATATGTGTGTTGTTTATTGTCACGCGATGTGGATGGAGCCGGTGTTGTTGTTGTTGTTGTTGTTTTTTGTTGTGATATGCGTGTTGTTTATTGTCTCGCGATGTGGATGGAGCCGGTGTTGTTGTTGTTGTTTTTTGTTGTGATATGCGTGGTTTATTGTCTCGCGATGTGGCTGGAGCCGGTGTTGTTGTTGTTGTTGTTGTTGTTGTTGTTGTTGTTTATTGTCACGCGATGTGGATGGAGGCGGTGTTGTTGTTGTTGTTTTTTGTTGTGATATGTGTGTTGTTTATTGTCTCGCGATGTGGCTGGAGCCGGTGTTGTTGTTGGTGTTGTTGTTGTTGTTGTTGTTGTGATATGTGTGTTGTTTATTGTCACGCGATGTGGATGGAGCCGGTGTTGTTGTTGTTGTTGTTGTTGTTGTTGTGATATGCGTGTTGTTTATTGTCTCGCGATGTGGCTGGAGCCGGTGTTGTTGTTGTTGTTGTTGTTGTTGTGATATGTGTGTTGTTTATTGTCACGCGATGTGGATGGAGGCGGTGTTGTTGTTGGTGTTGTTGTTGTTGTTGTTGTTGTGATATGCGTGTTGTTTAATGTCACGCGATGTGGATGGAGCCGGTGTTGTTGTTGTTGTTGTTGTTGTTGTAATATGTGTGTTGTTTATTGTCACGCGATGTGGATGGAGCCGGTGTTGTTGTTGTTGTTGTTGTTGTTGTTGTGATATGTGTGTTGTTTATTGTCTCGCGATGTGGATGGAGCCGGTGTTGTTGTTGTTGTTGTTGTGATATGTGTGTTATTTATTGTCACGCGATGTGGATGGAGCCGGTGTTGTTGTTGTTGTTGTTGGTGTTGTTGTTGTGATATGTGTGTTGTTTATTGTCACGCGATGTGGCTGGAGCCGGTGTTGTTGTTGTTGTTGTTGTTGTTGTTGTGATATGTGTGTTGTTTATTGTCACGCGATGTGGATGGAGCCGGTGTTGTTGTTGTCGTTGTTTTTGTTCTTTGTTGTTATGCGGTGGGGTGGAGCCGGTGTTTTGTTGTTATTGTTATTGTTCTCGTTGTTGTTGTTGTTGTCGGACCAATAGATTACACACTACCACCGCCTCTGCTGGGCTGGCCGGCTGATTGGCTCTTTCTATTTGTATGTATGTATGTATTTATGTATGTATGTATGTAAGCCAGGTTTGTAGGCACGGGTATCTTTCTAAATTATGTATGTATGTATTATGTATGTATTTATGCATGTATGTATGTAAGCCAGGTTTGTAGGTACGGATGTCTTTCTGTATGTATGTATTTATGTATGTATATATCATGTATGTATGTTGTATATATCATGTGTGAATGTATATAATATGTATATATCATGTATGTATGTATGTAAGCCACATTTGTATGCATAAATAGCTTTCTCTCTGTATGTATGTATGTATTTAAGCCAGGTTTGTAGGGACAGAAGTTTGTCTGTATGTACAGTATGTATTTATGTATGTATATATTATGTATGTATGTATGTATGTAAGCCTGCTTTGTAGGCACGGATGTCTTTCTGTATGTATGTATTTATGTATGTATGTATGTATTTATGTATGTAAGGCAGGTTTGTATAAGCGGATATCTCTCTCTCTGTTTACAGTATAGTTACGGTCGAAAGTCCAGTTCTACCTACAGTACACAGTTTCGATTACCTCTTTATTTACAAGTGATACCATGTATGTATGAATGTATGTACCGGTATATGCTCAGGCCGACTGGAGACAGACCCCGAACAGAAACAATAAAATATCCATAGAAATATTCATAGCCTATACATGTAGGCCACCCAGGAGAAGACCCAGAGACAAAGGATCATGAGGGGTCCACAGGAAAAGATTCCCAGGTCCCAGATCTCCCGGAGAGGTTCCGGTAACAGGAGGCAGATGCGCATACTTTCAGGCAGGGCCCTTCCTATACAAACCGTCTCCCCGGGCCGGGCACCTGACGGACAATTATCTAGTCAATTTGGAGCCCGACCCTCACTCCCTCCGTCTGTGTTATCACTCATCTATTCACAAGCTTCTCTCCACTCCTTCCTATTCATCACCACTTCTCTTGCCTGTTCTTGAATCATCTCTCTATCTTCCAACGCTTTGTTCACACCATCTCTCCATCTCCTCCGAGGTCTTCCTCTCAATCTATTTCCCCTTGTTTCTAACTCTTATATTCTCTTTGTAAGCCTTTCATAAGCCATTCGTTCAACTTGCCCATAACAACATGGCACCCTTCTTTCCACTCTGGCTGATAAGGGTTTCTGTTGTCCCGCTCTCCTACTTACGTCTTCATTCCTCAATCTGTCTCTAAGCGTCACTCCACACATACTCCTCAAGCAGCTCATCTCCATCACATCCAACCTTTTATTCTCTTGTACATTCAGATCCCATGTTTCAGCCCCGTACATCACTGTTCGTACACCTATCCCTTGATACATTGCACATTAAGCTTTCATTCTGAGATTTCTCACCTTTCACATAGTAAAAACATACCCTTAACCGGTACAATCCCAGCGACGGCTGCCAGCCGTCAATAGATAAATCACTCACCAGTCCCAGCGACGGCCTTGTAACTGCCAGTATCAGGCAGTGGCTGGTACCATGACTTGTAAGAACTGTTCTAAGGAATTGGCAACACTTGTTAGGTTGGCTGCAAGCTTCCATAGGCTGTCTGGGTCAGTGTTTCATCAACTTTTGAGGTGGGAGGTTATTATATTTTGCCTCTGAAGCCATTTTGGCCACATTGCTTGGTACTAGGGGGTACACTTATGGTAATACCCTATGGTACAGTAGGGCTTAACAAACTTAACCCTCAAACGACGGCGATGTTTGTAGCGTTTACGACCTGTGTGGCGGGCAGATTTACCCTAAACGAGCATCATTCCATGCTCTTTTTCATGCATAAACAAGAGCCAGAGCGTAATACAATTATGTATCCGTGAAAGGGCGATAATAGAGCTTTCCAATGACACCTGAATCATCCTTGTTTGCTTGTAACGATGTTGCAACGCGAGTACAAAACCCAATAATACGGTAATTTCCCGAAATTTTACCCTATATAGCGAGACGAGGGATATGTACACATGTTGTGGTGCTATCAGTGGTGGGAATGGGTTCACGCTGAACGGTCAAAGCCTGCCCGCGCTCCTCCCAGCCCGTGTGACTCTCTCATATTGCCGATAATGTGCGCAACATTCCTTGGTACTTAATCTGTCAGCCGCCTTTGGGCCTAGGTTCTCTAATGTTACTTAAGTCGTCAGCCGCGAAACAAGGGTTAAAAAAAATAAAATAAACAAGCTTTAATATTCAAGGCTTCATTAGTGTAGTTCAAGAGTATGTTGGTATGACACCAATAGAGAAAAGTTTATTTGAAGTTTTGAAAGATTTGTCCCTGGGTTTACATAAAACAAATTGCAATACCCCAGCCAGGGTTTGAACATGGGATCCAAGGATTTGTAGTCAGGTGGCCTCCCTACCAAACAGCACCCATATGATGGCTGTGAGTAAGCCAAGCTCCAATTCCTAGGATCTCGGGTTCAAATCCTGGCTGGAGTGCAACACACACACACACACACACACACTATGTTAAGGGAGGTGTGGTGGAGTGGTCTTGCTACTGGAATGGTAATCTATAGGTCTCCAGTTCAAATCCTAATGTGTTAATGGGCAGATTTTATTGGGATGGATATTGCGCTGTACTTAGTTAAGTGCATCACTATAAATCCCTCCGACAGGCCATACAAAATACCCTCTCTGTTCCCAATGAATCAGCATTGTATGAATATTCCCATATTCAACATATGTTTTGGGGGCAGTATCCTGTGAGTAAAAAGCTCAATAGGTGGCGTTTGAGAGAGAGAGAGGGTCTGAGACTGTGAGTTGGGACAGCAGGACAGTGGCGATGCAGCTTTGAGGAGTCGGAGCTTGCACCGGCCCATGAGGAGACAACCAGGCGTCAGTGGGACCATGAAGGAGCCGCAACATTCAAACTGTCTCAATGTTTTATCTCAAGGCCTGGAATGAGACCTCCTGGCTTTACCGTGCTGAGCGGTTGAATCTACTGGCTTCAAACTATGTCCAGAGGAAGAAGTTCAAATATATATAAATACAATTAAAAAAAAAAAAAAAAAAAAAACACATACAAGCACACACACACACGCTGGGTGTCACGGTTGCGGAGCTTAGTATGTAGTCTGTATTAGAAGTCGCAGGCAGCGTGGGATTGAACCTCACTGCATACAGGTGAAGTATATCTTAAAACAGGCATTCCTGACTGAGAGGACTATAGGTAGCACCAACGAATTTGACAACAATCTTGATCCCTCACTTCTTCGTAACTCTAAAGGACCTTGAGAAAACTGGCTGTAAATATCCACACCTATATCCTGGTGGACTCTTCCTAAATGATAGAACTGTCAGCCCATTGTATTTCATTCATTTTGAGTTATAAGAAGCTAGGGGGCCCTGTTTATTGTCAAGTTCGATGGCGTTACCTATAGCTGTGGATGCCGGTATCATGGGATCACTACCAACCATGTTCACGCTCTATCCCCCTGGAGCAACATCCATGTGGCAGCCAAGGTCAGTCTGTTGCCCACTTAGAAAAAGCTAAGTTGGGGAATCGTGTTATTTTTTTCAGTTTCAATGGCTGTCGTCTCGAAATATACATATAAATAAAAACAAATAATAATACACACACACACACACACACACACAATATGTGCATGCATAAATCAAGAACAAACATTAATAAATTATATCCTTTAACTATGTGAGAGAGAGAGAGTGAGAGAGAGAGAGAGAGAGAGAGAGAGAGAGAGAGAGAGAGAGAGAGAGAGAATGCCTACATGTAAAAGAAAGAAGGGGAGGGAGGCAGTAAAGGGGAGAAGGGAAGAGGAAGGTGAGAGGGCGATTGGGGAGGAAGGGGAGGAGTACAAAGGAGTACAAAGGAAATCAAGCAACAACAGATCTAGTGACCCTTCTAGGTTGCTTGTCCTCCAAAACACTGAGGATCAAGTGTCCAAAAAGTGGTTTAGAGTGGGTAAGGGAACATTGGAAAGGGAATTACTGCCCTGGAACTAATGTCCGTGGCAGGATTAGGAAGCTAGTAGGGGACAGATGGGTTAGTAACTGAGGGGGGGATAAAATAAAGTTATTCATTTACAAACGCAGTCAGTCGCGGGTTTGATGCGAGATATTTGTCTAAGCGGAGTTTAAATGAATCAACGGTGATGCAGTCTATAACGTTTCGGTGAAGCCCATTCCACAAGTTTACAACTCGATTGAAGAAGAAATTCTTAGATTCGTGTGAGTTAAAAGATTTACCAATAATTTTGCAACCGTTTCCCCGCGTGTAATTAGATTGGTCGATAGTGAAGTACTTACTACAGTTCATATTGTCGATGCCTTTGATGATTTTGAACACTTGAATTAAGTCACCTCTTAATCTGCGCTGGGTTAATGGAAATAGATTTAATTCTCTAAGACGCTCTTCGTATGGTTTGTTCTTTAGGCTAGGTATCATTTTGGTAACTCTACGTTGAACTCGTTCTAGCTTGTTTATATCTTTTTGGTAATAAGGGCACCAGGATTGAACGCAGTATTCCAGAAGAGGGCGGACTAAGGAATTGTAAAGGGTTAGGATAACTTCTTTGGATTTATGCTCAAATGACCTGCCTATAAAGCCAATTATTTTGTTTGCCTTCTTAACAACTTCTGAACATTGTTGACTCGGTTTTAGGTTACTCGATATTGTTACTCCCAGATCGGTTTCTCTGTTTACATTCTTAATCTGAGTGCCATTCATCGAATAGTTTGCTTTCTCATTTAGGTATCCGATATGTAGTACTTTACATTTATCCGCATTGAAACTCATTTGCCAAATTTGGGCCCAACATGACAATTTATCTAGATTGTGTTGCATGTCGTCAACTTGTTCTTTTGAGAGTACGCTATTTGCAATTTTTGTATCGTCAGCAAATTTTGAGATTGTACAGGTGAGACCCTCATCTATGTCGTTGATGTAAATTAGAAAGAGAATTGGTCCTAGTACCGATCCCTGGGGTACCCCGCTACTTACATTGGTCCATTTAGATGCCTTACCGTTTATGACTACTCTTTGCTTTCTGTCGCTGAGCCAATTTTCTATCCATTTCAACACACCGTCTTGTATTCCATGCGCTTTTAGTTTTAGCAGTAAACGTTTGTGGGCAACTCTGTCAAAGGCCTTTTGAAAATCAAGGTATATAATATCTACAGCTTTACTCTCATAGTAGAGGTTGAGGATATCGTGGAAGATGTCTAAGAGGTTTGTTAAACAGGAACGTTTTTTACGAAAGCCGTGTTGAGTATCTTTAACCCTTAAAAAGCGGCTCACCACATAAGTGAGTTGAAAAAACTGGCAAAAAACGGGTGAAAAAAGGGTGGAAATCGAGTGAAAATGGGTGGGATAGTAATGATCCATACGTCCGACATCTGTGGCCTCCCGGCCCACACTAACTCCAGTTCCCCCACCGCGCGGGAGGATGACAGTGTAACCAATAGTTCGCTAAAAGTGAGCAAGGTAGCAAAATCAGCTAAACTTCCATCTTCGAGGTAACACTGTCAGTGCTCCACGAGTGCTACGTAGCTGTATGTGGCGTCATTGTGTAGCGATTTCCACCTAGTTTTTGGCGCAATACAGTTCCTTTCATACTGATGGTTGATATAGCAGTCAGAATGGCCTGAAAAGGCCCAAAACGGCCACAGGGGACCCGCTAGACTAGGGCTAAGTATGTTATTTTCCTCTAAGTGATTTACGAGTCTGTCTCGTATGACCGTTTCTAGCATTTTACATACAACTGAGGTTAAGCTAATTGGACGATAGTTACTGGGTAGGGATTTGCTGCCTTTTTTGAATATCGGTGTTACGTTGGCTAGCTTCCACTGATCGGGCATAGTTCCAGACTGCAAGGATTTATTGAATAGTAATGTCAGTGGTTTGGAGAGCTCATCCTTAGCTTCCTTTAGAACTCTAGGCGAGATTGTATCAGGTCCAGGCGTTTTATTTACCTTGAGTTTATCTAAACAATTCAATACTTCTCTCTCTGTAACGGTGATATTGCTTAGAACATCTGAATTATCGATCTGAATCGGCGATGGTGTAGGGATATCACTGAGGTCTTCTGTTGTAAAAACTGATGCAAAGAAGGTATTGAGGGCATTACTCTTTTGTACTTCGTCTTTGGTGTATTCTCCATTTTCATCGACTAACGGTCCAACAGTTGAAGTAACTACTTTTTTCTTTCTGATATAACTATAGAATTCTTTCGGGTTTGTTTGTCTTTGATTCGCAATATGTAACTCTAAGGTCTTTTTACTTTGCTTAATTAACTTTTTGGCTTTGCGTCGTAGCTCTACAAATTTCACCCGTTCTTCGTCATTTTGTGAGGATTTTAATCTATCATTAGCAAATTTTTTAGCAAGCAGGCAGTTTGAAATATCTTTATTCCACCATTTGGGCTTATTATTATGGCCTGGACGCCGTATTTTCGATGGTATGCAGTCTTGCACTGCTTTTAGGTAAGTGGCTTCGAATAACTTCCAAGATGTATTTATGTCGTTATTGTGAATTAAAAAGCTCCAGTCAGTTTCTTTAAACATAGCTCTAAGTTTATGGAAGTTTGCTTTCTTGAAATTAGGGACTTTTTCGATGCTACTATTTGGTTCGTTACTAGTAAACTTTAAAGTGAAAGTTATCGTACGATGGTCGCTGTTACTGAATTCATCACCAACATTCAAATTCTCTATTAATTCTTCTTTTGTTGCAAGTACAATGTCAAGAACGTTATTACCACGGGTTGGCATTCAAACAAATTGATAAAGCGAACTCTCTTGCAAGTTCGTATACAAGTCATGTCCGGAGTGTGAAGTAAGAGTATCGCCCCACTTGGTCACAGGTAAATTAAAGACGCCAAAAAATATAGTATCTTGTGAGTTACTTACATCTGCAATTTGTTCGTAAATTTCTCGGTCAGTTTGCACTGATTGAGCTGGAGGTCTGTATATTAATGCAAGTATTATTTTTGTACCTTTATTATTCTTTATTAGCACAAAAGATGCGTCGACGTTCACAATTTGAGGTTTTGACAAGAGGGTAGGGTTAAGACTTTCTTTAATATAAAGTAAAACGCCACCTCCATTTCGATTTATTCGGCTTTTCTCAAACATTGCATAACCGGGAAGTACTCTGCTAAAAAGTCTCCATCTTCTGTATTGAGCCAAGATTCTGTTATGCCAATCACATCATAATTTTCTGTAAACACTAGCTCCTCTAAATCTGAAAATTTATTGCGTATGCTACGAGCGTTTGCATAGAAAACCTTTAAATTTGTTATTTTAGAACTCACGGAACGCTCTTTAACCCCTAAGTGTCGGGGCGCAACATAAGTCGAGTATAATAAATCTGGACTATCTGGCGGCGCTCGACATAGGTCGTGTGGCAATTTCAGCACGTAATAAGAGAGTAGCGAGCGTATGACTGCTCCAGACCACCGCGGCGAACCTACTGACACGAATCCCACCTCCTCCCTCCCTCTCTCACTCGCTATATACGGAATTGTATGGGGAAAGTGCCGAATTACATGCTTTTTGCACTCGCGTTGCGCGGTTATTGCAAGAAAACTAGCCATCATAAAAGGATCGTTATGGTGTCATTGGAAAGCTCTGTTTATGCCCTTTCAGGGATAGATACTTGTTTTACACTCTGGGTCTTATTTAGGCATGAAAATGATCACGTAAACAGCCCTATTTTGGCTAAAAACACCCCGCTGGGCGGTACATATAAATAAACCGCCTAGCCCGCTAATAAGGTGTTAATAATATTTTTGGTTCTTGTAGGATCTACATTTATGTTCATGGCTGTCCTCGGTCCTCGCTATCTTCGGTCCTTATCCCTGGTGGTCCTCGGTTGCCTCTGTTTTTTTCTTGGCGTTGGATGATTTATGTCACTGCTGCTTCTTCTCGGATGGCGTTTTTTGATCCATGGCTGCGGACTGCTTCGTGTAGGAGACGACCCATGCATGCTGAACCCACAGGGTTTAGATGAGTGCCATCCTTGCGGAACAGAGTAGGCTGGTTGTAGAAGTTGTCCCAGAGGTTGATGAATTCAACTTCTTCCCTCAGACACAAATATTTTAGTCGACTATTTGTGCTGAAGGCCTTGTCGTAGAATTTGTCAGGTGCGTCGATCTTGGGGAGAATGCCTGAGATGATGATATTCCTAGACTTGTTTTTGTAGTGCTGGATCATCTTGCGATATTTCTCCATCAACTCTTCGGATCTGGTGCGCATGACGTCATTTGAACCAGCATGGATGATAAAATGGGTATTTTCATTTGCATCCTTTGTGGTATCTTCGAAGCCTTCCACAATGTCGTCCAGTCCAGCTCCTGGGATGCAAAATCTTTTTCGTTGATTTGGGACTCTGTCGCAGAACTCTTCGACCTGTCCTCGTAGGATGGAATCCCCAACGAGCCTGGTCTCCTCTGGTTCGTCTTCCATCTCTACCAATATCTCAAATCTGTTTGACATTGTGACTGGTAGATGAGACCTTTTCTGCGTTGGCCGTGCACCGTTCCTCACTGGTGTAAATCCGGAAACCTGTGGTGGCGGGACTCTACGTACAGGTCGGGGAGAGGAGTGGTTAGAACGGGGGCGAGGGGTTGGTACTGTTCGTGCTAGCAGGCTTCTTGCACGAGGAGTGGGGGAGAGACTAAGGTGAACAGGGCGGCTGTCCTGGTTTGATGTCGGCTCAGGTTCGTCAGGAGCATCTGCTGCAGTGTCTACTGCAGGTGTTGGATTGTTGGCAGATGACGTTGGGGCGGTGGTGGATGCTGGAGTTGAAACAATTGGAGTTAGTGATACTCCAACGTTGAGTGTTACAAACTCTTGGAGTGATTCCAGCTTCCTGGTGAGGGCGTTGATCTTGTTGTGGGCTTCATCCAATTTTGCTGTCAAATCCTCTCGTTGCTGGCAGAGTCGGCAGACTTGTGGATCGACAGGAGCAAACATGGAAGCACCAAACCTACCGGCGCAGTTCGTACAGGCACGAGGCATGGTGACGATCACTTTCTTCAGATCACTTCACTCACTTAAAAACACTTAACTCACTTTAAAAACACTTCACTCCCTCCAGGTCGCTTCACTTATTAAATAGGCCTAACCGAAAACAAAAATGTTGAAATACACACAAACAGATTATCAGCGGTGATAGCCTAACCGAAAATTAAAACAAAACTAAATTAAATTTGAATACGCAGTGATAGCCGAACCGAAAACAATTTTATGTTTATTTAAACAGAAATAGGCCACCAGGGGTTGCCTATCCTAACCGAAAACAAAAATTATGAAATACCGGTAAGCAGAAATAGGCCACCAGCGGTGATAGCCTAACTGAAAATTTAAAAATTGAAGTACGCAGAAATAGGCCACCAGGGATGATAGCCTAGACTAACGGAAAACAAAAATTATGAAATACCGGTACGCAGAAATAGGCCACCAGCGGTGATAGCCTAGACTAACCGAAAACAAAAATAACCGAAAACAAAAATTATGAAATACCGGTACGCAGAAATAGGCCACCAGCGGTGATAGCCTAACTGAAAATTTAAAAATTGAAGTACGCAGAAATAGGCCACCAGGGATGATAGCCTAGACTAACCGAAAACAAAAATAACCGAAAAAAAAAAATTATGAAATACCGGTACGCAGAAATAGGCCACCAGCGGTGATAGCCTAACTGAAAATTTAAAAATTGAAGTACCGTACGCAGAAATAGGCCACCAGGGATGATAGCCTAGACTAACCGAAAACAAAAATAACCAAAAACAAAAAAGTATGAAATATGCAGAAGTAGGCTACCAGGGGTGATAACCTACCTAAAAAAGCAAAACAAATATATATATATATATATATATATATATATATAATAGAATATGTGACTAAATATACAATTCACCAAATAAAGATTATATAAAAATAAAGTGTAACTGCACACAAGAGGTTAATATACTGTATCAACAGATGGCGCTGGTGTCACTGTAGGCTAGTCAAGCAGGATTATATTTAGATAAACAAAGTTATCAGTCAAAGGTTACTACAAGATCATGCAAGCAACAACTAAAATTACAGATATATATAGCTACAGTAGGATACTGAATACGATACCTACTAGAGTTAATAAGAAAATACAAAGCTAGGTCGATTAGAGGTGCGCGTGCGCCGTCTGCTACAAGCTAGGACAACAAATGTAAACAACAATGTTTATCAGTCAGTAAAGCAATAAAATAACATGCACGGCAACTACAGAACTATGTGGAGGTTAAACAAGCACTTAACTACTGTTCATGCAATGAATAAAGGGAATTGGGATATGAAATACTCAAATTAGGATCGAGTTTTTCTCAGTGGCGATGCGGAGCTGTTGGCGGTGCTAAAGCCGGCGGGTGAATCGCTAAAGCCGGCGGGTGAATCGGAGGGAGGGAAGGGGGAAGAGCGACGGAGGAAGGGGAGAGGAAAGGAGGGAGGTAGGGGAGGTGGGAGGTAAGGTAGGGGAGGGGAGGGAGGAAGGGGAGGAGGGTGGAGGGAGGGAAGGGGGAAGAGAGAGGGAGGAAGGGAGGGAGGTAGGGGAGGGGAGGGAGGAAAGGGAGGAGGGTGGAGGGAGGCAAGGGGGGAGAGAGAAGGGGAGGAAGGGAGAGACAGGATGGGTGACGGGGGGAGAGAGACAGAGAGAGTAGACACGAGAGGATGAAGGAGTGGAGAGAAAGAAGAGAGACGGGAGGAGAGAGAGAGAGGGGAGGAACGAGAGGAGGGAGGAGGGAAGGGGAGGGATGGAGGACAGCAGCAATCACACGCACGCAGCCAACTTTTCCACACAACAGCTAACGAAATAAAGACACAAGGAAATAAAAAACACAAAAACACAACAAAAATAATACAAATAAAATCCAATAAAAAGTTTGGGGGCGTCCACACCCTCGTTATATGAGTGGACAACCCACCCAAGGCTGGCGGTGCGGGACTGGGAGATTGGTGATTGGATAGGTGATTGGTTGGGTTGGTGTGATTGGTTGATTGGTGTTGATTGGATGGTTGAGGTGGTTGGTTAGTTGACTGACGTGATTGGTTGGTTTGCGTGATTGGCTGCTTGGGGTGATTGATTGGTTGGTTAGTTGGTGTGATTGGTTAGTTGGTTGGTTGGTGTGATTGGTTGGTTGGAGTGATTGGTTGGTTGAAGTGATTGGTTGGTTGGTTGAAGGGATTGGTTGGTTTAGGTGATTGGTTAATTGGGATGATTGATTGGTTGGTTGGTGGGTTGGGGTGATTGGTTAGTTGGTTGGTTGAGGTGATTAGTTGGTTGGTTGGGGTGATCGATTGGTTGGTTGGGTGATTGGTTGGTTGGTTGGGGTGATTGGTTGGTTGGGGTGATTGGATGGTTGGTTGGGGTGATTGGTTGGTTGGGGTGATTTGTTGGTTGGGGTGATTGTTTGGTTGGGGTGGTTGGTTGGTTGGGGTGATTGGTTTGTTGGGGTAATTGGTTGGTTGGCGTGACTGGATGGTTGGGGTGACTGGTTGGTTGGGGCGTTTGGTTGGTGGTGGTTGTTGTTGTTGTTGTTGTTCCCTAAGCTGCCTGGCCGAACAGCCCCGAGTCCCTGAGGAAGGCCATGGCCGCGATCGGGCTTTCCCAAAGCGCTCTCATTGAGTGTAGATTGTGTTGTTGGCGTAAGTGGTTGTGTGGAATGCAGTCTTCTGTGATGTGTTTGATGGTATGGGGTGCTGTGTACATCCTGGGCAGGTGTCGACGACGGAGTCATCCAGTCTCTTCTGATAGCTCAGAAGAGCTGGATGGTGTCCGCATCTCAGCCTGATTGGTTGGTTGGGGTGATTGGTTGAGGTGATTGGTTGGTTGGGGTGATTGATTGGTTGGTTGGGATGATTGGTTAGTTGGTTGGGATGATTGGTTGGTTGCTTGGGATGATTGGTTGGTTGGGGTGATTGTTTGGTTGGTTGGGATGATTGGTTGGTTGTTTGTGATGATTGGTTGGTGTGATTGGTTAGTTGGTTGGGTGATTGGTTTATTGGGATGATTCATTGGTTGGTTGGTTGGTGTGATTGGTTGGTTGGTGTGATTGGTTGGCTGGGGTGATTGGTTCGGGTGATTGATTGGTTGGTTGGTTGGGTGACTGGTTGGTTGGTTGGTGTGATTGGTTGATTAGCTGGGGTGGTTGGTTGGTTGGGGTAATTGGTTGGTTGGTTGGGGTGATTGGTTGGTTGATTGAGGTGATTGGTTGGTTGGTTGGGTGATTGGTTGGTTGGGGTGATTGGTTGGGTGACTGGTTGGTGTGTTGGTGTGATTGGTGGTTGGTGAGTGATTGGTTGGTTGGGGTGATTGGTTGGGTGACTGGTTGGTGTGATTGGATGGTTGGCTGGTTGATCTCAATGACAGTTATTCGTTAGAGTGATTTAGTATAATGATTGGTTATAAAATCGAATTTGGTATTTCTTTACAAATGTTCTATCTCAAAATTAAATAATACTGACTTGGTTATAGTTTTACATGTTTCGATCTCAAAACGAAACCAATTTAATTAAACTATGATTTTCGTCATGTTCTGATGGTTTTAGTACAGTTGCCCCTAGATAAATGTCCCCAGTATACAGAACTAAATCAAATATACCAATCTTAACCTTCGAATTAACACAAGGACGCATTCTCAATTTCATTATGGCTATCATTAGACGAGTTTATTCAGTTTAGGAAGGACTTCTGAAAGTCAGAGGGTTAATTGAGACGTACAGTACTTTTTAAAAAAGACAATGATTGCATAAAGGAATAACAAAAACAAAACACAAAGGTTCGTGTGTCTAAAGGCATCCTCCATTTGTAAAATGTTTGTAACAACTGAATTTAAATTGTTGTAGATTGTAAGTTTTGGAAAAGCTACTCCAAAAAAGTAAATTCCAGAGAGCAGTAGTTCTGGGGATAAAGGAATTTTGATAAGCGGTACTTCTATATTGTGGAGGAGAGAGTGTGAATTCATGGGTGCTTCCAGCTGCCCTAGTACACACAGGGAAAGATATGGAGAGGTGGTACAAATGAAGCAAGTTTCTCAGAACATTTGACGAGAAAATATATATAGAATAATGCAACATCTCTTCGTATAAATTATGAAGGAAGCTCCTGTGTGATTGGAGAGTTATTGATTAATCTAATTTTGATTTTGAATGTTGTTCAACTGCTTCAATGCAACCACTACACATCCATTCCACATGGGTGTACAGTATTCCATTTGAGAACGAACATGACTTTTATGTATAATGGCTAACTGCTCGTCAGTGAAAAATTCACGAACATTATACAGGAGTTACAGTTTGTTAAAGGCATTTTTCGCAATGGATCTAAATCCAGGTACCCAGCTTAGGTCGGCATTCAATATAACACCAAGGATATCAGTATTAGAGCAAGTGGGAATATTTACATCATTAATAATTATGTGAGAGTCGGAAAGATTGTGCAAGTTAAAACATTGTTTGTGCTTGGTTTTCTCTGCATTCACGAAAACTACAGTAGATTACTTTGTCCATATTCATACATTTTAGAAAGGTCCCGGTTCAGAGAAATTGCAGTGTATATTTTGGAATATACAGTATATATAATATCAGGCTCCCCCTTTGATTCCTAGAGGGCCTTCAGAAGTTAAGGGGGCTCGGCTATTTATTTGCTCATGTACCGGTACTGTATTTATATTTGTATTGTTATTTATTTGTTCATGTACCAGTACTGTATTTATATTTGTATTGTTATTTACTTGTTCATGTACCAGTACTGTATTTATATTTGTATTGTTATTTATTTGTTCATGTACCAGTACTGAATTTATATTTGTATTGTTATTTACTTGTTCATGTACCAGTACTGTATTTATATTTGTATTGTTATTTATTTGTTCATGTACCAGTACTGTATTTATATTTGTATTGTTATTTATTTGTTCATGTACCAGTACTGTATTTATATTTGTATTGTTATTTATTTGCTCATGTACCAGTACTGTATTTATATTTGTATTGTTATTTATTTGTTCATGTACCGGTACTGTATTTATATTTGTATTGTTATTTATTTGCTCATGTACCGGTACTGTATTTATATTTGTATTGTTATTTATTTGCTTATGTACCGGTACTGTATTTATATTTGTATTGTTATTTATTTGCTCATGTACCGGTACTGTATTTATATTTGTATTGTTATTTAGTTTCCTCCCCATACCTCCACCAAGCTTCAAAAATATCTCTTCGAGATAAATTTATAAATTTTTTGAAAGAAAAATGTCCCGGCCGAAGGCCGATTTTTCCTACAATTACAGGCTCGCTATCGCTCGCCAGGAAAAAATCGACACCTAAATGGCACGAAATGTCCTAATATTGACAAAGAAGTGGGGTACAAGATCTTAAAATCGCCAAACTAAGGGGTCGAACTTCTTAAAATCTGAAAACTGATGGGACTAAACAAGAGGGAGAAGTGGGGCCAAAAAACGGCCCATCTTCCCTTAATAAATATCGTCTAATGATAGCCATAAACTCATGAAGAAGCACGTGTTGATACTGAATAGGCTTAGGAATAATAATATGGGCTACTACATAAAACAGAATAGGAATGTGTAAAGTATCTTTCCCTAATATAATCCATCAACCATAACCTGCCTCAAACAGAATAGGAATGTGTAAAGTATCTTTCCCTAATATAATCCATCAACCATAACCTGCCTCAAACAGAATAGGAATGTGTAAAGTATCTTTCCCTAATATAATCCATCAACCATAACCTGCCTCAAACAGAATAGGAATGTGTAAAGTATCTTTCCCTAATATAATCCATCAACCATAACCTGCCTCAAACAGAATAGGAATGTGTAAAGTATCTTTCCCTAATATAATCCATCAACCATAACCTGCCTCAAACAGAATAGGAATGTGTAATGTATCTTTCCCTAATATAATCCATCAACCATAACCTGCCTCAAACAGAATTGGAATGTGTAAAGTATCTTTCCCTAATATAATCCATCAACCATAACCTGCCTCAAACAGAATAGGAATGTGTAAAGTATCTTTCCCTAATATAATCCATCAACCATAACCTGCCTCAAACAGAATAGGAATGTGTAATGTATCTTTCCCTAATATAATCCATCAACCATAACCTGCCTCAAACAGAATTGGAATGTGTAAAGTATCTTTCCCTAATATAATCCATCAACCAAAACCTGCCTCAAACAGAATAGGAATGTGTAAAGTATCTTTCCCTAATATAATCCATCAACCATAACCTGCCTCAAACAGAATAGGAATGTGTAAAGTATCTTTCCCTAATATAATCCATCAACCATAACCTGCCTCAAACAGAATTGGAATGTGTAAAGTATCTTTCCCTAATATAATCCATCAACCATAACCTGCCTCAAACAGAATAGGAATGTGTAAAGTATCTTTCCCTAATATAATCCATCAACCATAACCTGCCTCAAACAGAATAGGAATGTGTAATGTATCTTTCCCTAATATAATCCATCAACCATAACCTGCCTCAAACAGAATAGGAATGTGTAAAGTATCTTTCCCTAATATAATCCATCAACCATAACCTGCCTCAAACAGAATAGGAATGTGTAAAGTATCTTTCCCTAATATAATCCATCAACCATAACCTGCCTCAAACAGAATAGGAATGTGTAAAGTATCTTTCCCTAATATAATCCATCAACCATAACCTGCCTCAAACAGAATAGGAATGTGTAAAGTATCTTTCCCTAATATAATCCATCAACCATAACCTGCCTCAAACAGAATAGGAATGTGTAAAGTATCTTTCCCTAATATAATCCATCAACCATAACCTGCCTCAAACAGAATAGGAATGTGTAATGTATCTTTCCCTAATATAATCCATCAACCATAACCTGCCTCAAACAGAATTGGAATGTGTAAAGTATCTTTCCCTAATATAATCCATCAACCATAACCTGCCTCAAACAGAATAGGAATGTGTAAAGTATCTTTCCCTAATATAATCCATCAACCATAACCTGCCTCAAACAGAATAGGAATGTGTAATGTATCTTTCCCTAATATAATCCATCAACCATAACCTGCCTCAAACAGAATTGGAATGTGTAAAGTATCTTTCCCTAATATAATCCATCAACCAAAACCTGCCTCAAACAGAATAGGAATGTGTAAAGTATCTTTCCCTAATATAATCCATCAACCATAACCTGCCTCAAACAGAATAGGAATGTGTAAAGTATCTTTCCCTAATATAATCCATCAACCATAACCTGCCTCAAACAGAATTGGAATGTGTAAAGTATCTTTCCCTAATATAATCCATCAACCATAACCTGCCTCAAACAGAATAGGAATGTGTAAAGTATCTTTCCCTAATATAATCCATCAACCATAACCTGCCTCAAACAGAATAGGAATGTGTAATGTATCTTCCCTAATATAATCCATCAACCATAACCTGCCTCAAACAGAATTGGAATGTGTAAAGTATCTTTCCCTAATATAATCCATCAACCATAACCTGCCTCAAACAGAATAGGAATGTGTAAAGTATCTTTCCCTAATATAATCCATCAACCATAACCTGCCTCAAACAGAATAGGAATGTGTAAAGTATCTTTCCCTAATATAATCATCAACCATAACCTGCCTCAAACAGAATTGGAATGTGTAAAGTATCTTTCCCTAATATAATCCATCAACCATAACCTGCCTCAAACAGAATAGGAATGTGTAAAGTATCTTTCCCTAATATAATCCATCAACCATAACCTGCCTCAAACAGAATTGGAATGTGTAAAGTATCTTTCCCTAATATAATCCATCAACCATAACCTGCCTCAAACAGAATAGGAATGTGTAAAGTATCTTTCCCTAATATAATCCATCAACCATAACCTGCCTCAAACAGAATAGGAATGTGTAAAGTATCTTTCCCTAATATAATCCATCAACCATAACCTGCCTCAAACAGAATAGGAATGTGTAAAGTATCTTTCCCTAATATAATCCATCAACCATAACCTGCCTCAAACAGAATAGGAATGTGTAAAGTATCTTTCCCTAATATAATCCATCAACCATAACCTGCCTCAAACAGAATAGGAATGTGTAAAGTATCTTTCCCTAATATAATCCATCAACCCTAACCTACCTCAAACTGATCAAACAGTTCGCCCCATTAGTATGGCGATTTTAAGAACTTTTGCCCAATTTCTGACAATTCTAAGTTGTTTTGGGCCATGAGATGTGGATTTTTTCCGGGCGAGCGAAAGCGAGCCTGTAAACTAAGAAGAACCGGCCTTCGGCCGCGACATCTTTCTACCGAAAAATGTGCACAATTATCTTGAAAGGGGGTCTAGGGGGTGTATTTTTAAGCTTGATAGAGGCCTAGAGAACAAACTACAAATAATCCGCTTAACCTAACGGTCCTAACCTAATGTAACTTGGCTGACATACTGAAACTTAACTTACTGTAACTTAGTCTAACCCAATACAACAATATCATAGCCATAGTTCGTGTTTTAATGCAATATGCAGGAGGGGCTACAATTCCGGGGATCAAATGCCCGACTGGTAGATGTCAGAAGGGTGGGGGGGATTGGGAGGGGAGGGGGGGGGGGGGGGATATTGAGACTGTCCAGGGAGCAGTTCTCTGGGTGCCGTGTTTGACAAAGCACATATTCACACACGCCACTAAAACATTGGCCTGGAGAGAGAGTGAGTTGGTATTAATACAGTATAGTGGATCAAATATAATGTAAATAGAGTAGAAATAAATTGTTTATATATTAGCAAAAACAATTGCATACCAAACCCTGTGAAACTTTGAATCATTAACCCATTGTTTACTGGTGACGTGCATTTTATTAAATTATAGCTATACATTGAGGATTGTGTGCACTTTAAGAAGGATCTGTGGTAGTATAAAGGGTTACGCGAGATCATTCGAAGCCTGTTGATTGCAGAAGGTCCTTTTTAATCCTCTAATAGTTACCAGAATGTGGGGAAATTTTCGTCACCGGTACTGAATGGTTTATTAATGAAGATACCAAAACAAACTTACTCCTTTGACCTTTATCGATAACCTTACCCTTTTATTATTATATAACTACCTTTATCCCCGACCTTTACCATAACATAGCTATTATGTTTGTTACAATGGCTAAGAAAGTGTCTGATACTTAACCCCTTCTGTACCGGCGACGTCTTTTTATCTTCTTCTGGCTACTATTAGACGATTTTATTCAGTTTAAAAAGGACCTCCAGAGCCTTGAACTATCTTTGAACTATCTCAATTAACCTTTATACTAGCACAGATCCTTCTTAAACTGCTCAAAATCGTCAAAATATAGCTAGAATAAAATGAAAAATACGTGGCGGTACAGAAGGGGTTAAGGAGAACTTATAATAAACCTCGTGTTTATCTCTGAATACAACCTTTGACCTGCACCTAAGGGAATATATAGCTGGTATGTTAGGAGTGTGATATGCATATTATGCTAGATAACATTCACTTTGAACATGATGACATGTTAATTAATAGTAAACATTAGCTCAACCTTTGCATATAAGGGGGTAGTGCTTGTATTTTGGTCTATATATTTATTTATGTTTGAGTTTCCTCGCTAGACCTCCAAGCTTATAACAACACCCCCTAAACTCCCATTCAAGATAAATTTGTACATTTTTCGGTAGAAAAATTTCCCGGCTGAAGGCCGCTTCCTTCTATAATTACAGGTTCGCTATCGCTCGACAGGAACAAATCGACACCTAAATGGCACGAAAGATCTTAATATTGACAAAGAAATAAGGCGAAAGGTCTCAACATCGCCAAACTAACAGAACAAACGTCTTAAAACCTCAAAACTAATATGCTGAACATGAGGGAGAAAGGGGTCCAAAAAATCAACTACCTCCTCATTAAGGCTTTTTGTTTTTAACTGACCTTAACCTGAATGTATATTGATTTATGTGTTACATAATTCCTGCCCTAATATGAACCCTCGAACAGCAAAACGAACCTCCGAAATGTAAATTATAATGTAAAACTTGCAAAATAAACAAACAAAAACGTATACCAACACAGTAAAAAGACAAAACAACTAATCAAAATCGCTATGTGGAAACAACGTATTAAGTAAAAAATCATTTATAAATAAAAGAACACAATCCACCACATATATATATATATATATATATATATATATATATATATATATATATATATATATATATATATATATATATATATAATAGGGTGTACATTACTACATGAGCAAGTTAATCTGTTTAAGTAGGCCTAATTAATGAAAACATCCGATCAAGTTCGGGACAGCTTCACAAACCTATGGCCACAATTTAATGTACAGTCGGCCAAATAAGTTGTGTCTCCGCTGTCATTACGGTTTGCTCGCTGTGAGCTGTATTATTGTCTGTCAGATGTTGAATAGGGTGTGTAACGGTAGGAACATGCTTGTATATCTCACTAGAAATTATGAATTTAAACTTATATATTGCTGATGATAATTACTGATCGAAATATACTTGGTGCAGCGACATCACTTATTTGAGCGACTGTGCTTGTAAAATATGGTTAACATCCATCAAACAGTCTAAGATTAATTCAAGGACAGACAGCCAGACAGACAGACATACAGACAGACAAGCTAATACCACTCACTCACTCCGGTACGTATGGCATCAATACCACCTGCTTCGTAGGGTTGATAAATAGATACATGGTACTTAGATCAATATAATTCTATAATATAATACAAATAATTATCCTACTCGACGAGACAGAGATTGGGGCAAGGGAACGCGAAAGTGGTCCCGGACCCTGAGAATAGGAACATTAAATGTTGTTTATCTTCGGGCTCTGTCTCCTGTCGACCTCCCCCTACCAATCACATGACTCGAACACAAAACCCCATTTGTGAACTCGCCTACGTTCCCCTTCTATATCCCTACCTTCCGTTACCAGTATTATCTCTCTCTCTCTGTATTTATATATATATATATATATATATATTTTATTTTGTTATGTTTTCCTTTGCATACCCAATCATAAAGACTAACATGAAAGGACTCTGTTTTCGCTTGACCCCCTGCTAGTGAGGTTCAGCACACCTGTTGTTGCCTGGTTTCCTTTGTATTCTTATATCATATTTTCCCACCAGTTCCATGAAGCAGCAGTATTCCCAAAGATGGAACACATTGTTTTAAGGGGTAGTGCTTGTTTTTTTGGTCTATATATTTAATTAGTGTGTTTTTTTAGTTAACTCGCTAGACCTCCATCAAGCTTAGACAAACACCCCCTAGAACCCCCTTCCAAGATAAATTTGTACATTTTTCGATATAAATTTGTCCCGGCCGGAGGCAGATTTCTTCTAAAATTAGAGGCTCGCTAATCACTCGCCAGGAAAAAATCGACACCTAAAGGGCACGATAGGTCTTAATATTGATCCAAAAATGAGGCGAAAGGTCTCAAAATCGCCAAACTAACGGAGCGAACGTCTTATTAGCTCACAACTAATAAGCTAAACATGAGGGAGAAGGGGGACCAGGAAACACGCCCCATCCCCCCTTGACCCAGAATAGCGCCACATTTCTACCCAAGTCTTTCTTGGCAAGGAATGTTTACGCTGAATTCAGAAATGTGTGAGTCTTGGAAATATCGCTCTATTCTTGTTCACAGTTTGAGTGTTAAGGGGACAGAGGCTGGATTTTGGTCTATCAAGTCATTTATTCATTTAGTTTGTAGTTTCCTCACTAGACCTCCATCGAGCTTAGAAAAACAACCCCTATAGACCCCCTTCAAGATAGATTTTTACATTTTTCGGTAGAACAAAATTCCCGGCCGGTTTCATTCTATATAACATAACAAGCTCGCTATCGCTCGCCAGAAATCGACACCTAAATGGCACGAAAGGTCTTAAAATCGACAACGAAATGGGGCGAAAGGTGTTAAAAATCGTCAAACTAATGGGCCGAACGTCTTAAAATCTCAAAACTAATGGGGTTAAACACGAGGGAGAAAGTAGTCCAGAAAACCGGTCCCTCTCCCCTTAACCAAGACTGAGTTATTCATATACACCCTGGTTTTCAAAGATATAATTCACCCACGCTATTCAACTAAATAATATGAACTTACTATGTCTTGATATCGACAGCTATGTATGAATTATTAATGCACAGTTGGCCACATCAGTTTGATTTGTGTTATGGAAGAAAACATAGTGTGATTCGCTTACAGGAATAATTTGCTAGAAAACCGTTAAGGGAGGATGGGCGTATGTATTTGATCATATACTGTATGTATCTCTGTTTTTATTTTTTTTATTTTTTCTAGACCTCCATCAAGCTTAAACCCCCCCCGACCCTCCTTCATGATAAATGTGGAAATTTTTCGATACAAAATTGACCCGGCCGAACGCCTGTTCCTCTTATATTTCAGGATCGCTATCGCTCTTAGGAAAAAATCGACACTTAAATTTATCGAAAAGTTTTAATATTGACAAAGAAATGGGGGCGAAAGGTTTTAAAATCGATCGCCAATACGTCTGGGCCGAACGTCTTAAAACTAATGGGGCAAAACACACTACAGTATATGAATGTAGGCCAAACATATAACAAGCTATTGGCCTACCCTGTTCCAAATAAGTAGACCCAAACTACTGAACATTAACCTCTATATCTATAATTCACAAACCACTACGGTAATCGAGCTAATATTTCTACGATTTGGGGAGGGTCAGCCAGGGAATAGGTGTGGTATATGACAGCCCATTTGCTCTAGCCCTTTTTGAGTGACAGAGGTTAGGAGTCAGGATTGCTGACCTACCTACTTGGAACAGGGTATAGTATTAAGATACTGTGAAGTATGATTCATTGTGAAGTCTACAGTCATCCATGATAGGTAGTCCAGAAATCGTGGCCCCTAACCTCTAACTCAAAAAGGGCTAGAACAAATGGGCTGTAAATATTCACACCTATTCCTTGGCTGACCATTCCCAAATCGTAGAAATAATAGCTCGATTTCCCTGATCGTTTGTGAGTTATAGAAGTTAATGTTCAAGAGTTTGGGCATACTCTTTTGGAACAGGGTATAGCTTCTTTATAAGGCGGGCTGACTCTTCCCAAATGGTAGGAATAATAGCTTGATTACTCTATACGGTGTTTCATTTTAGCTGTCGATAAATTGAATCCCTTAGCAGCAAATTTGTCTGTACCTAATGGGAAAATATGAAACTAAGTGACTGCATCATATTAAGACTTAGTTTATGTAATTAACACCATATTTAACTACACAATCTTCAAAATAACTGATAAATAAATCATGATGGGAACTTTGCAATTTACCGTCAGTTGAAAAGAAACCGAGTATAGTCACTTTATAGTTATAGAGGTTAATGGACCAGATGTTTGGCCTACTTGTAACGAAAACACTACTTGACATCGACAAATATGTATGGAATTATTAATGTACAGTTGGCCAATTAAGGCGTGTCTTCGCTGCCATTACGTTTTACTCGCTGTGTGCTGTAATAATGTCTGTCAGATGTAAATAGGGCGTATAAAGATAGGAACATCGTTGTCTATCTCACTCGAAACGATGAATTAAAGCTTAGATATTGCTGATGACAATTATTGATCGCAATATACTTGATGCCGAGACATCACTTATTTGGTCGACTGTACCCCACTATATGAATACAGACCAAGCTTATCAATAAGATAGTAAGGTATTGTGATGCATGAGTTATGGTGAAGGGGAGATGGGTCGTTGTTCAGGGCCCTCCTCTCCCTCGTGTTGAGCCCCATTAGTTTTCAAATTGTATGACGTTCGGCTCATTAGTTTGGCGATTTTAACCCCTTTTGACCCATTTCGTTGTCAATTTTAAGACTTTTCGTGTCATTTAGGTGTCGATTTTTACCAAGCGAACGATAGCGAGCCTGTCATTTAAGAGGAACCGGCCTTTGGCAGGCACATTTTTCTACCGAAAATTGTAGAAATTTATATTGAAGGGGGTCTAGGGGGTGTTTTTTTAAGCGTGATGGAGGTCTAGCGAGGAAACTAAAGAATAACAAAAAGATATATAAACAAGCCAAATAATAAACCCATCCCCCCTGAAGTATAGCGGAGGTGGTGGTGGGGTATTCAGGCAAACTATTCAATCTTACCCTTTCAGATCGATACAAGCATGTCAGCATTTCAAGCCTTTGTTAACGCTGTTTGATCCGACCTCCTGGGGGTTATTGTGATATTTTGTTGAATTATTTTGTTGCTTTTGCCATTTTTCAGGAACGTATTTTAGGTTGTCCTTTAGGCTAAATGGAAAACCTTTTCAGATTAACTTAAAAAAAAAAAAAAAAACAAAAAAAAAAAAAAAAAAAAAAAATGCCTCTTCAAGGAAACCTACAGTAAATTGATGAATGAAATAAATGACCAAAAATATACCATACCAGTACATCATCACAATATAACAGTGTATCCCCCAAACTAATACACACACCCAGTTACTTATTCATTATAACCACACTACAACACCACATAACCACAGTTCACCACACAACTAATGCCTCACCACACCACACATCACCATATACAACACCAAACCACACAGTATCCACCATACCACACCAGACCATATAATTTTCACCACACCTCAACACACCACACCACACCACACCACGCCCTTTTCACCATACCAAACTACACCACACCAAACACCACCCTACACAGTATCCACCACACCATCACCACCATCCACTCTCTCTCCCACCATTACTGTAACAAGATACACAAATGACACAGCCATTCTCCCTCATACCAGGGTTATCAGCAGAAAAAGTAGACATTATAACCTTTTCACCAGCCTCTCTCTACCTCTACCCCCCCCCCCCCCCTCCACCTCTCTCTGTATATATACTGTATATATATACAGTATGTATATACTGTATATATATATATATATATATATATATATATATATATATATATATATATATATATATATATATATATATATATATGGCTCTACTCCCGTCATGCTCCTAACTTTTCATTACACAGATTTATAAAGTTGGAATAGCATAATCCGTGCCGCCTAAATCCATATTGGGACTCTGTAATTAACTCTTTCACGCTTTTATGACGCAGAGGTAGCCAGATTAGCAATAAGAAATAGAGTGCTCTCACTCTTATAATTACCTCTCCACAATTAGTTTTCTGCCCACAGCTAACTCAAAGACAACTGCAAAGGTTGAAGTAACTAAACTAAAGGTTTCTAAATACCCCTGATGGTAACAAAGGCTATAAAGTATCCCTAATAGGCTCAAAATCGCGTCATAAGCGTGAAAGGGTTAAATAGTGAATAATAAAGTCATGTTTGTCTGTACTGTAATCCCTCCTCCCTTACCATTACTGAGATTGATGGAAGGGTAATTGGTCGATCATTTCCGGCCTCTCATAATAAATACCCTTGGTTAGAGATTAAGGCCACACTGACCATCTTCAAGCCTTCAGCATACATCCACACTCACTCACATATAAACACGCCCACTTACGCGCGTGCGCGCACACACCCACTCTCTCTCTCTCTCTATATATATATATATATATATATATATATATATATATATATATATATATATATATATATATATATATATATATATATATATATATATATATTCTGACATACGGAACCCTGTATGTGTGTATTTAAGAGTTAGATTTAAGAGTTGAAGGAGTGCCGAATTACCCGGGCGGCGAAGCAGACCAGCAACCTTGGGAACTAGCTCGTCCGCATACCAGCAAACAAGCCTTCACACCTGCCTGTCATATGGGGGGGGGGGGGGGGGAATTTGATGGGTGATTGAGTTATTACACAACCTGGCCCCTCCTTTCGGACCCTGCAAACTACTTCGATGACCCGACGCTATGACGCTATGACGATCATCGATGCCATTGGACCACGCATCTGCTACGCAACCAGAGGAGCTGTGATTGGGGTGCGCACCATCCCCGCCTCCTGATTTGTTCTTACACCATCATTGCTTAGTATATAAGACCCGAGTAGTGGGCATTCAAATCAGTCACATTTGGAGTTGGGAAGGTGAACAATTAGCAGCTGGAGGAAGACCCGGGTGAAGTATTATAATGGGATTGTTACTGTCAGTCAGATTATATAAGTGTGTGTTAAGTGTGTTCGGTGTAAACACTTATGTTGGTTAGTGAGATATGTGATTGGGAATTAACGTTAACGCTACTATTATGTACTTAACTATTTTAGTTGACTGACTTGTGGACTAAAGCAACTCTTTAAGTAATTGGGTTATGATAAAAGTAATACTATTGTTTTATATTAATACTTACGAGTTCTTTCATTTTCTTTTAATTAAGCTTACATTGCTGGTAAGAACAAGAACGGTGATACTATTGTCTCATATTAGTAATATCGCCTTAGACTAACAGGGCTCTTTTAATGTTACTTCTAGTGATTTCCTAAGCTCAAGAAAATTATTTTAGCTTCAAAATATTATTTTTGCTTTTCATATTATTTGAGTGAGACCTGAATCGAATCTATGAAGCGATCCTGTAACTTAATTTATTCATAATCAAACCTCAATGTTACGTGGTTAAGAAATACATTTATCTAATCATTAAATATATATCTAACTTTTTATGTGACTTTGATATTAATCCTGATAATAATAATATAATACTATTAACGTAAGACAAGAACCAAGAATAATAACTACATTAAATATAAATAAAAGGACATGATATAAGAAAACTATCTATTCATTTCAAAAAGGGTAAGAGACAGAAATATTGTTACCTTAATATTTATCTTTCAAGACTTGATATATAATTAATAGTCCTTCTTTAGATATAACTTATTCGGTTCATAACCATAGCCTACTAAGCTTCGGTTAAATAATAATTTTATATAAATACTACATGACTTTAATTAGTTTCAGTATTTTTTCATAATTAAAGAGTATCAGTCAATAAAGGATACCAAGTCCTAAGATAAATAAGGAAAGGAAGCAACAACAGGAAATAATGTTATTAGATTTTACTTTCGTTTTGCCTTCAGCTGACTGATACCTTAATATATATCTCTGTGCTATCTAGTTTCATCAAGTTAACCACTTGAGGATCAAGATACGTAACAATAGAGATATATATATACAGTATACGTCAGGAGAGCCCTATCACACTGCACCTCCTGGCGAGACACACACAAGGAACTCGAGAGGCTCACCCAGGTGCTTGTAAACAATGGGTACAGTTGTGCCTTTAAGAGAGATTGTTCTCAAAAGGCGCAGCCATGATATTATTTTATTGTAAAATTAACCTATATTGTATGTTTGATTGGCAAAATAAAAATTAATAATAAAATAGTAACTCGGACATCGCCCACACCATCAACAAACACCTTGAAACATGGTACAAAAACGACATGCCTACTAATACAAACACTGAATACATAACAATTTACTATAAAAACCACATGTCCTCAGATCACAAGACAGACGAAGATATAATGAGAGACATTATCAGCAACAACGTTAAAACTACGAACCCTGACCAACACCTTAAACTCACCATATACTACAAATCGAGGAAAACATCACTAGTCATTCGCAACAGCCCGGCTACCGCTAAGAAACCGTCACAAGAGGACCATGTCATATACCGACACACCTGTAACAGTGACGACTGTGGACCTCACACTTATGTCGGTTTGACCAGGACTCGTCTGTCACGTCGCCTTACCTTCCACCTTCAAGCCGGAGCTATCAAGGACCACTACCACACATCCTCACACCATCAGGAACTCACCAGACCCGATTTAGATAAACACACCTCTATTCTTGATAAAGAAATAGACTCACGCCGCCTATTCATTCTTGAAGCTATATATATACAAACATACCAACCTACTTTAAACACACAAGCGGAATACAGCCAGATCCTACCCTCGGCACGCCCTTCCACAGCGAGGCCCCCCATGATGCCCCCAGGAATACCCCCTCCACACACGCAGATGAACGACGCAGAGGCCCCGCCCACTCCTGCGTCCGGCCAGCCTACCAGAGCTAGTCTTAGGTTAGCCAACCAGCGTGCAGCTAGCGCACAATAAACCCTCTCTTGATCTTGTATCGCCTATATAAACTCGACTTATCACCTTCTAACTTCACTTCTCCTTGATAATGATGGCTGCGCCTATTGAAACGTCGGAACCCTTTGCAAACCTCCTTTACCAACTTCCTGAAAATACCAGAAAAACTGTACGAAAAATTGAGAGTATCAATAAAAAACTCAATAATGCAAACTGTGCCTATTATTTTAATCTCACCTGCCTGAAAGAATATATATATATATATATATATATATATATATATATATATATATATATATATATATATATATTATGTAAACTATATATATGTATATATACAGTTATACGTGACACCAAACTTTAAGAAAGGGAATCATGTGTTACTAACGTGGTGGCATTTTTCCTTGGAATGCTGATTGAGTATTACAAAAGTAAAGTTATAGACAACCTTTACGCAGACTTTTACAAAGTTTCTGACTAATTGCCTCATTTTAGGCAAATGTCAGTTAACTAGGCTTCGGTACAGGTAAACAAATTGCATAGAAAGTTGACTAACAGGTACACAGCAATGGGTGGTAATCAATGGTGTCTCTTTTGAATAGGCTCCTGTCACTTCGGAAGTTCCACGGGTATCTGTTTTAGGCCCACGGATGTTTGTCTTACTGTACATGTCAATGCCATCGATTCTTGTTTGCTGCTGAGTGTGCCCTCCAATGTTGTAGATGACATTAAACTTGGAGAGAGTGTGTGAAAGGGGTAGAACGACTCAGCAAGGAGTTTAACAGGGTGGGTGACTGGTCTGATGCCACTAAGCTTTTAATCACCTTAACCCCTTCTGTACCGGCGATGTCTTTGTAACTTTATTCTTGGTACTATTAGATGATTTTACTAAGTTTATAAAGGGCCTTCAGCAATTAACAGGCTTCGAACTATCTCACTTAACCCTTTTTACTACCACAGATCCTTTGTAAACTGCACAAAATCGTCTAAATAAAGCTAGAATAAAACTAAAAAGATGTAGTCGACACAGAAGGGGTAAACTCACTCTAAATAACATATTGCCCACAGACCAATGAAGGGGAGATATATTTTTTCTGGACCCACTTTTCCCTAATGTTTAGCCCCATTAGTTATGATATATTAAGACGTTCACCTCATTACTTTGGCAATTCAAAGATCTTTCGCCCTGTTACTTTGCCAATATTAAGACCTTTCGTGCCATTTACGTGTTAAATATTTCTTAGCAAGCGCAAGCAAGCCTGTAATTGAAGAGGAACCAGCCTTTGGCAGGTACATTTGTCTACTGAAAAATGCACAAACATAGCTCGAGGAACGTCCTTGGTAGTATTACTTTTCAAAGCGTGACAAGAGGTCTAGGAAGCACCGTCCCACCATTAATCGTACCCATTTCACCACAGGACAACCATAATTTACCACACCACCAACCTCACCACACCACTAACCTCACCACACCACACAACCTCTCCACCAACCTCACCCCACCATCAACCTCATCACACCACCAACCTCACCACACCACCAACCTCACCACACCACCAACCTCACCACACCACCAACCTCACCACACCACCAACCTCATCACACAACCAACCTCACCACACAACCAACTTCACCACATCACACATCACCACACCACCAACCTCACCACAGCACCAACCTCACCCCCCACCACCCACACCACCAACCTCACCACACCACCAACCTCACCACACCACTAACCTCACCACACCACCAACCACACTCACCACCAACCTCACCACACCACCAACCTCATCCCGACAACATGCCAAAACTGCTTCAAAATTCATGCTATTGACGAGGAAGAGGAAACGGAAGAAGTTCGGCTAGTGGGCGACTCCATGGTCCGTGGCCAATTAACCGAGTTCTGCGCCAGAGAACCCAGGACCAGAAAGCGATTCTGTATCCCAGGTGGCGACGTGGACGACATTCTTGCGGCTGTGGAAGAGGTTTCCAGGCTCGCCCCCGCAAGCACTACGTATATACGTCATCCACGTTGGATCTAACGATGTCCAACGGATGCGGTCAGAGGAACTACTTTGCAAGTACCGGCGGCTGATCAGGTCCTTCAAGGAAAAATCTAATAGAAACTTAATTTCAGGAATTGTTCCCCAGATTGATGTAGGAAACCGATTCTACAACATAGCTACCAGTACAAATCGCCGACTAGCCAAACTCTGCAGGGAGGAAGACATCCCGACACGTGGGATCATTTTTACTATGATAAATCTTTGTTTTCAGGAGATGGTGTACATCTCAATGAAGTAGGAGCTGCACGTCTTGGTCGTCTGCTGAACGATGCAGTCAAGGATTTCCGTTCAAAAAACGGGGTCAACCGGGGGTATCCAGACAGGGTAGTGTAAGTCCAATATGAACTGAAAATTCAGACAATGCACAATCAGTAACATCCAACTCTAATACTCTTAAGGTGTTTTATGTAAATGCTTGTAGCATACGCAATAAATTTTCAGATCTAGAGGAAATCGTGTTTACAGAACATTATGATATAATCGGCATTACAGAATCTTGGTTAAATACGGAAGACAGAGACGTTTTAGCCGAATATACGCTTCCTGGTTATACAATGTTTGAGGAAAGTCGGATCAATAGAAATAAAGGAAAGTCTTAATCCCGTCTTAATGTCAAAACCATTGCGAATATAGACATATCTTACGTACTATTAAATAATAAACGAGGAACTAAAATAACACTAGCTTTATTATACAGACCCCCAGCTCAATCAGTGCAAACTGACAGTGAAATTTATGAACAAATTGCAGAAATAACAAACATACAAGATATCGAGATTCTTGGCGATTTCAACTTACCCGTGACTAAATGGGGCGATATTCATACTTCACACTCTGGACACGACCTCTATGCTAACTTGCAAGAGAGTTCACTTTTTCAATTTGTACAATCTCCGACCCGTGGTAATAATGTGCTTGACCTTGTACTCGCAACAAAAGAAGAATTAATAGAGAATTTGAATGTTGGTGATGAATTCAGTAACAACGACCATCGTACAATAACTTTCACTTTAAAGTTTACTAGTAACAAATCAAATAGCAGCATTGAGAAAGTCCCTAATTTCAAGAAAGCAAATTTTCATAAACTTAAATCAAAGCTTAAAGAAACTGACTGGAGCTTTCTGACTAACAATAACGACATAAATACATCTTGGGAGTGTTTCACAACCACTTACCTTAAGGCAGTGCAAGACTGCATACCATCGAAAATACGGCATCCAGGCCATAATGATAAGCCCAAATGGTGGAATAAAGATATTTCAGACTGCATGCTAAACATTTTGCTAATGATAGATTAAAATCCTCACAAAATGACGAAGAACGGGTGAAATTTGTAGAGCTACGACGCAAAACCAAAAAGTTAATTAAGCAAAGTAAAAAGACCCTGGAGTTACATGTTGCGAATCAAAGTAAAACAAACCCGAAAGAATTCTATAGTTATATCAGAAAGAAAAAAGTAGTTACTTCAACTGTTGGCCCATTAGTCGATGAAAATGGAGAATACACCAAAGACGAAGTAAACATGAGTAATGCCCTCAATACCTTTTTTGCATCAGTTTGTACAACCGAAGACCTCAGTGATATCCCTACACCATCGCCGATTCAGATTGATAATTCAGATGTTCTAAGCAATATCACCGTTACAGAGAGAGAAGTATTGAATTGTTTAGATAAACTCAAGGTAAATAAAACGCCAGGACCTGATACAATCTCGCCTAGAGTTCTAAAGGAAGCTAAGGATGAGCTCTCCAAACCACTGACATTGCTATTCGATGAATCCTTGCAGTCTGGGACTATGCCTGATCAGTGGAAGCTAGCCAACGTAACACCGATATTCAAAAAAGGCAGCAAATCCCTACCCAGTAACTATCGTCCAATTAGCTTAACCTCAATTGTATGTAAAATGCTAGAAACGGTCATAAGAGACAGACTCGTAAATCACTCAGAGGCAAATAACTTACTTAAAGATTCTCAACACGGCTTTCGTAAAAAGCGTTCCTGTTTAACAAACCTCTTAGACTTCTTCCACGATATCCTCAACCTCTACGATGAGAGTAAAGCTGTAGATATTATATACCTTGATTTTCAAAAGGCCTTTGACAAAGTTCCCCACAAACGTTTACTGCTAAAACTAAAAGCGCATGGAATACAAGACGGTGTGTTGAAATGGATAGAAAATTGGCTCAGCGACAGAAAGCAAAGAGTAGTCATAAACGGTAAGGCATCTAAATGGACCAATGTAAGTAGCGGGGTACCCCAGGGATCGGTACTAGGACCAATTCTCTTTCTAATTTACATCAACGACATAGATGAGGGTCTCACCTGTACAATCTCAAAATTTGCTGACGATACAAAAATTGCAAATAGTATACTCTCAAAAGAACAAGTTGACGATATGCAACACAATCTAGATCAATTGTCATGTTGGGTCCAAATTTGGCAAATGAGTTTCAATGTGGATAAATGTAAAGTACTACATATCGGATACCTAAATGAGAAAGCAAACTATTCGATGAATGGCACTCAGCTTAAGAATGTAAACAGAGAAACCGATCTGAGAGTAACAATATCGAGTAACCTAATACCGAGTCAACAATGTTCAGAAGTTGTTAAGAAGGCAAACAAAATAATTGGCTTTATAGGCAGGTCATTTGAGCATAAATCCAAAGAAGTTATCCTAACCCTTTACAATTCCTTAGTCCGCCCTCTTCTGGAATACTGCGTTCAATCCTGGTGCCCTTATTACCAAAAAGATATAAACAAGCTAGAACGAGTTCAACGTAGAGTTACCAAAATGATACCTAGCCTAAAGAACAAACCATACGAAGAGCGTCTTAGAGAATTAAATCTATTTCCTTTAACCCAGCGCAGATTAAGAGGTGACTTAATTCAAGTGTTCAAAATCATCAAAGGCATCGACAATATGAACTGTAGTAAGTACTTCACTATCGACCAATCTACAGTAATTTCACGCGGGGAAACGGTTGCAAAATTATTGGTAAATCTTTTAACTCACACGAATCTAAGAATTTCTTCTTCAATCGAGTTGTCAACTTGTGGAATGGGCTTCCCGAGACATTATAGACTGCATCACCGTTGATTCATTTAAACTCCGCTTAGACAAATATCTCGCATCAAACCCGCGACTGACTGCGTTTGTAAATTAATAACTTTATTTTATCCCCCCCTCAGTTACTAACCCATCTGTCCCCTACTAACTTCCTAATCCTGCCACGGACATTAGTTCCAGGGCAGTAGTTCCCTTTCCAATGTTCCCTTACCCACTCTAAAACCACTGTTTGGACACTTGATCCTCAGTGTTTTGGAGGACAAGCAGCCTAGAAGGGTCACTAGTCTGTTGTTGCTTGATTTCCTTTGTACACAACCAACCTCACCACATCACACATCACCACACTCTGACGCCTCCCGGCGTTAGCAGAATGGTTGCGTGGGGCATTGCAGCTCGCTAGCGCTCGCCAGGATGGGGGGATGGGCTACAGTTGTCCTAGAATGATCTGCTTTATTTAATTAGTGTCGTGTTGCCACAGACAGTCTAGAAATGGTCTTTGTTTTGGTCTGTGACCGCGCCTTATATTTTATATTCGCTATAATATAAATGTTGCTTGTGTGGGAGGCGAGCGAGAGAGGGTGAGGGAGTACACCTGGCAGCGGGGTGAGCTATGATGCGGCTCGCTTGGGCGCTGACGGCGTTGGCGGCCGGGTGGTCAACTAGTCCCTTCCCATCGCGGCCTCGTGTTCTTTACCAGCTCAGAGCTTGCCTGACACGCGTATCGCCTACATCCTTTGCAATTCTGTCCCCCATACTCGCCACTTTGCATACTATTTCTCTCTCTCGACTTCTCCTTTCTCATTCTCTAATCTTTATTAAACTCAACATCCCTTCTGGTTTTAGCATAGACGTTCACCGTCGACCAGTCGTATTGTACGCGAAGCTCTCAGATATTTCCATGTATTAGGTTAAGGAGGTATTATGCTTTATTGAGGTTAGAGAGACGGACTTTCCTGTATGTGTCCTCTCTCGGGAAGGTTGTAGACCGGTATATGTCTCCCTGGCAAGGTGTTGAGTGATTCTGCTTGGTTATCTAAAGGTAGACTAGGGGTAAGGTTACTGTGTCGTTGTCTCCGATGTGTGCAGTGTTAGCTAAGCCCTGCACGACATCGACAGGTACTGTGGGAGCCTAAGTTGTCTTCGGGTTGGTTTACTTTGCGAGCACAGCGCTGTGGTGTGAGAGGGCCATAGCCTATCCCCACAACATAGTGCTGCCTCTTTGTGTTGACTTCTGAGGGATCGCCAGGATAGAGCTAGGTACTAGAGACCTAGATTTATCAAGAGAGCATCCCCGTCATATAACGTAATCTTCATTATACCACCTTCGGACAACGTTAGGCTACGAGCCGCATGCTCACCCATTGTTGCCCTGCCTTGATACCCCAGCTAGACTTTATTAACTGAGCAGACACTGGTTAGAGATAAGCCCCATTATTATATGTATGCAACATTATTATTCACTGCACTTTTGAGCCGAGGTTGTTGTTGAGTTGCACAACCCTAGTAGGCTGTTGCGTTGTGTCACCAAGCATTTCTTTAGTTGTCGAGCATTACTACCTTTGCGCAGTCTTTATTATTCGCCTGCCTATTATTACTATATGTCCTAGCATTTATTGTGACCCGTATTCTGCATTATAATTGTTCAAGATTCTTTACGAACATCTTCCCAGCACCAGACTTATTTCAGAAGTTTCCAGTTGATGTTGCAGGACTAGCATTGCACTTTCTTTAATACAGGAGTGCCAGTTATTTGAGTATCTACCGTAACGTTAATTAATCACATTAACTATCTTTTCTTTGTGTAACATAATCGAGTAATCTTTTACTGTTTGAGAATAGGATGTTTCATTGAGCGTCAGCCTAGTGTGTGTGCACCAGTTACCGAGTCATAGGATACCTCGTTGTCCAGGCACGACTCAGGGCGGTAATGGTGTTTTGTTTTCCAGTGTTTAAGGCAGGGGTTGGATCTAGTGTTACCGTTGTTGCGTTTTGCCATTATCTAGTCCAATGTTGAAGAGCCCTGTGTCTTTGAGAACCTGGATCGTAACAACACCACCAACCTAACCACTCCACCAACCTCACCACACAACCAACTTCACCACACCACCAACCTCATCACACCACCAACCTCACCACACCACCAACCTCACCACACCACCAACCTCACCACATCACACATCACCACACCACCAACCTCACCACATCACACATCACCACACCACCAACCTCACCACACAACCAACCTCCCCACACCACCAACCTCACCACACCACACCACCAACCTCTCCACACCACACCACACATCACCACACAACCAACCTCACCATACCACACCACCAACCTCACCACACACCCAACCTCACCACATCACACATCACCACACCACCAACCTCACCACACAACCAACCTCACCACACAACCAACCTCACCACATCACACATCACCACACCACCAACCTCACCACATCACACATCACCACACCACCAACCTCACCACACCACCAATCTCACCACACCACACCACACCACCATCCTCTCCACACCACACTACACAACCAACCTCACCACACCACCAACCTCACCAATAACCCAACCTCACCACATCACACATCACCGCACCACCAACCTCACCACACAACCAACCTCACTACACCACCAACCTCACCACACAACCAACCTCACCCCATCACACATCACCACACCACCAACCTCACCACACACCCAACCTCACCACATCACACATCACCACACCACCAACCTCACCACACAACCAACCTCACCACACCACCAACCTCACCACACAACCAACCTCACCACATCACACATCACCATGTAGATCCGACAAGAACCAAAAATATTATTAAAGAGCGTTCCGTGAGTTCTAAAATAACAAATTTAAAGGTTTTCTATGCAAACGCTTGTAGCATACACAATATATTTTCAGATTTAGAGGAGCTAGTGTTTACAGAAAATTATGATGTGATTGGCATAACAGAATCTTGGTTCAATACAGAAAATAGAGACTATTTAGCAGAGTATTCACTTACCGGTTATGTAATGTTTGAGAAAAGCCGAATAAATCGAAATGGAGGTGGCGTTTTACTTTATATCAAAGAAAGTCTTAACCCTACCCTCTTGTCAAAACCTCAAATTGTGAACGTCGACGCATCTTTTGTGCTAATAAAGAATAATAAAGGTACAAAAATAATACTTACATTAATATACAGACCTCCAGCTCAATCAGTGCAAACTGACCGTGAAATTTACGAACAAATTGCAGATGTAAGTAACTCACAAGATACCATAATTTTTGGCGACTTTAATTTACCTGTGACCAAGTGGGGCGATACTCTTACTTCACACTCCGGACATGACTTGTATACGAACTTGCAAGAGAGTTCGCTTTATCAATTTGTTCGAACGCCGACCCGTGGTAATAACGTTCCTGACATTGTACTTGCAACAAAAGAAGAATTAATAGAGAATTTGAATGTTGGTGATGAATTCAGTAACAGCGACCGACCATCGTACGATAACTTTCACTTTAAAGTTTACTAGTAACGAACCAAATAGTAGCATCGAAAAAGTCCCTAATTTCAAGAAAGCAAACTTCCATAAACTTAGAGCTATGTTTAAAGAAACTGACTGGAGCTTTTTAATTAACAATAACGACATAAATACATCTTGGAAGTTATTCGAAACCACTTACCTAAAAGCAGTGCAAGACTGCATACCATCGAAAATACGGCGTCCAGGCCATAATAATAAGCCCAAATGGTGGAATAAAGATATTTCAAACTGCCTGCTTGCTAAAAAATTTGCTAATGATAGATTAAAATCCTCACAAAATGACGAAGAACGGGTGAAATTTGTAGAGCTACGACGCAAAGCCAAAAAGTTAATTAAGCAAAGTAAAAAGACCTTAGAGTTACATATTGCGAATCAAAGTAAAACAAACCCGAAAGAATTCTATAGTTATATCAGAAAGAAAAAAGTAGTTACTTCAACTGTTGGACTGTTAGTCGATGAAAATGGAGAATACACCAAAGACGAAGTACAAATGAGTAATGCCCTCAATACCTTCTTTGCATCAGTTTTTACAACAGAAGACCTCAGTGATATCCCTACACCATCGCCGATTCAGATTGATAATTCAGATGTTCTAAGCAATATCACCGTTACAGAGAGAGAAGTATTGAATTGTTTAGATAAACTCAAGGTAAATAAAACGCCTGGACCTGATACAATCTCGCCTAGAGTTCTGAAGGAAGCTAAGGATGAGCTCTCCAAACCACTGACATTACTATTCAATAAATCCTTGCAGTCTGGAACTATGCCTGATCAGTGGAAGCTAGCCAACGTAACACCGATATTCAAAATAGGCAGCAAATCCCTACCCAGTAACTATCGTCCAATTAGCTTAACCTCAGTTGAATGTAAAATGCTAGAAACGGTCATACGAGACAGACTCGTAAATCATTTAGAGGAAAATAACATACTTAAAGATACTCAACACGGCTTTCGTAAAAAAACGTTCCTGTTTAACAAACCTCTTAGACTTCTTCCACGATATCCTCAACCTCTACGATGAGAGTAAAGCTGTAGATATTATATACCTTGATTTTCAAAAGGCCTTTGACAAAGTTCCCCACAAACGTTTACTGCTAAAACTAAAAGCGCATGGAATACAAGACGGTGTGTTGAAATGGATAGAAAATTGGGTCAGCGACAGAAAGCAAAGAGTAGTCATAAACGCTAAGCCATCTAAATGGACCAATGTAAGTAGCGGGGTACCCCAGGGATCGGTACTAGGACCAATTATCTTTCTAATTTACATCAACGACATAGATGAGGGCCTCACCTGTACAATCTCAAAATTTGATGACGATACAAAAATTGCAAATAGCGTACTCTCAAAAGAACAAGTTGACGATATGCAACACAATCTAGATAAATTGTCACATTGGGCCCAAATTTGGCAAATGAGTTTCAAAGCGGATAAATGTAAAGTACTACATATCGGATACCTAAATGAGAAAGCAAAATATTCGATGAATGGCACTCAGCTTAAGAATGTAAACAGAGAAACCGATCTGGGAGTAACAATATGAGTAACCTAAAACCGAGTCAACAATGTTCAGAAGTTGTTAAGAAGGCAAACAAATTAATTGGCTTTATAGGCAGTTCATTTGAGCATAAATCCAAAGAAGTTATCCTAACCCTTTACAATTCCTTAGTCCGCCCTCTTCTGGAATACTGCGTTCAATCCTGGTGTCCTTATTACCAAAAAGATAGAAACAAGCTAGAACGAGTTCAACGTAGAGTTACCAAAATGATACCTAGCCTAAAGAACAAACCATACGAAGAGCGTCTTAGAGAATTAAATCTATTTCCTTTAACCCAGCGCAGATTAAGAGGTGACTTAATTCAAGTGTTCAAAATCATCAAAGGCATCGACAATATGAACTGTAGTAAGTACTTCACTATCGACCAATCTAATTACACGCGGGGAAACGGTTGCAAAATTATTGGTAAATCTTTTAACTCACACGAATCTAAGAATTTCTTCTTCAATCGAGTTGTCAACTTGTGGAATGGGCTTCCCCGAAACGTTATAGACTGTATCACCGTTGATTCATTTAAACTCCGCCTAGACATATATCTCGCTTCAAACCCGCGACTGACTGCGTTTGTAAATGAATAACTTTATTTTATCCCCCCTCAGTTACTAACCCATCTGTCCCCTACTAACTTCCTAATCCTGCCACGGACATTAGTTCCAGGGCAGTAATTCCCTTTCCAATGTTCCCTTACCCACTCTAAACCACTGTTTGGACACTTGATCCTCAGTGTTTTGGAGGACAAGCAACCTAGAAGGGTCACTAGATCTGTTGTTTCTTGATTTCCTTTGTACTCCTTTGTACCACACCACCAACCTCACCACACAACAAACCTCACCACACATCCAACCTCACCACATCACACATCACCAACCTCACCACACAACCAACCTCACCACACCACCAACCTCACCACACAACCAACCTCACCACATCACACATCACCACACTACACATCACCACACAACCAACCTCACCACACCACCAACCTCACCAAACCCCACATCACCACACTGTATCCACCACTCTCCCTGATGTCCACTTAAGGGGAGGTTTTTAGTTTGTTTCCTACTACTCCAGCAATCTTAAAATTTCACCCCCTTGACCCCCTTTCAAGATAAATTTGTAAAAATTTTTGGTAGAAAAATGTCCCGGCCGAAGGCCGGTTACTCTTAAATTACAGGGTCGCTATCGCTCGCCAGGATAAAATCGACACCTAAATGGCACAAAAGGTCTTAAAATTGACAGAATGGGGCGGAAATTCTTAAAATCGCCAAACTCATGGGGCAAACGTCTTAAAATCTCAAAAGCACTGGGGCTAGACATGAAGGAGAAAGGGGTCAAGAAAGAAGTCCCTCAAGTGGAAATCTCCCCTTAATTGGTTGATAATTTCAAAGCACCTATAATCCTCTCCATTAAAGATTAGGGTCACACTGGTCAGCTTCCAATCTTCATTACGAGAGAGAGAGAGAGAGAGAGAGAGAGAGAGAGAGAGAGAGAGACTTACATAGACTTACATAGGTACACTGGCCACACAGACCTTACGATCCAAACGAGGTGGTCAGGACTTAATTCTAGTAGAGATGGCATATCCGATAGAAAAGGAAAGTTGAAGGAAAGGATAGAAAAGAAGAAGGCTCTCTCCCCACCCTCCGTCTCTCCGGCAATAGCCGTACATGAAAAAGTTGGAAGTGATTAACCTTGCTGGGCTTAAATAATTAATACACACATACCCAACACACTATACAGTATATATAACCTAAAACAATATAAAAACACCAATCAATTCCCCTCAAATGATACCTCACACATTCTCCTTAATATCATCACCAGGAGAACTCATATAGATCTATTTCACCACAATCCACCTACATCACCACCCTGTAACCCACCACATCACACCTTAACACTATTTGGTCTGTAGGGGAGTCTTTTGTCACCTCCACAATTCGCTCCAGTAGTTAGGAGATTTTAAGACATTTCACCTTATTAGTTTGCCGATATTAAGACGCCTCACCCCATTCATCAATAATGTTATTTCTGGCCGAGCGATAGCGAGTCTTACAAGAAACCGGCCTTCGGCCAAGACATTTGTGTTTCGTAAACTAAACATATTTACATTGATAGGGGTCTGGGTGGCCATTTCTCAGTTTGAAGGAAGGCTGGGAAGGCGTTTCTGTTAACTTAAATACATTGGTCGAAATGGCAAAAGGAAGAATTCTCCATAATAATTGACCAAATATCATAATAACCCACAAGAGGTAACAGTAATAATTATTATAGTAAATCACCCCAGCACAGCACCACGTCCAAAACTACCATTACAGAACACACTACCAACATCATCCCCACACACATTGTTCAAATTTACTGCACAACATATAAGATGCTAGTTACCCAAGCGATAAGTACACTATAACTCATCTTTATAGTCAACACAACCACAATACACTCTCTCTCTCTCTCTCTCTCTCTCTCTCTCTCTCTCTCTCTCTCTCTCTCTCACTCAATGTAAGACAATTGACACATTCAAAAGAAGTCTAGACATTTATTTTGAGGAGGTGGGAATAATATAGGTTAAATAAGATAAAACAAATATAGGTTAGGCATCAGTAGTATATAATATAGGTTAGGCATCAGTAGTATATAATATAGGTTAAGCATCAGTAGTATATAATATAGGTTAGGCATCAGTAGTATATAATATAGGTTAGGCATCAGTAGTATATAATATAGGTTAGGCATCAGTAGTATATAATATAGGTTAGGCATCAGTAGTATATAATATAGGTTAGGCATCAGTAGTATATAATATAGGTTAAGCATCAGTAGTATATAATATAGGTTAGGCATCAGTAGTATATAATATAGGTTAGGCATCAGTAGTATATAATATAGGTTAGGCATCAGTAGTATATAATATAGGTTAGGCATCAGTAGTATATAATATAGGTTAGGCATCAGTAGTATATAATATAGGTTAGGCATCAGTAGTATATAATATAGGTTAGGCATCAGTAGTATATAATATAGGTTAGGCATCAGTAGTATATAATATAGGTTAGGCATCAGTAGTATATAATATAGGTTAGGCATCAGTAGTATATAATATAGGTTAGGCATCAGTAGTATATAATATAGGTTAGGTATCAGTAGTATATAATATAGGTTAGGCATCAGTAGTATATAATATAGGTTAAGCATCAGTAGTATATAATATAGGTTAGGCATCAGTAGTATATAATAGGTTAGGCATCAATAGTATACAAATATATAATAGGTTAGGCATCAATAGTATATAATATATATAGGTTAGGCATCAGTAGTATATAATATAGGTTAAGCATCAGTAGTATATAATATAGGTTAGGCATCAGTAGTATATAATATAGGTTAGGCATCAGTAGTATATAATATAGGTTAGGCATCAGTAGTATATAATATAGGTTAGGCATCAGTAGTATATAATATTTCTCAACTTCGTTCTTTACTATAAATTTTCCAGTTGCCTAGAAGATTTTCTTTTTCTGCTGGGGGACTTTTTTCCCCAACTGAATTCCATGCCGACTAATGATCGGAGGGTGAGGTGGGTGTGGAGAAAGCCTTCTGCTTTGCTATCCTTGCCTTCCACTTTGTAGCAAATTCTATTTTAGCCATTAAGTCCAGACTACCTAGTAGGGACCACAAGGTCTGTGTAATCTGTGTATCTATGTCACTCTATGTAACTCAATCTCTCTCTCTCTCTCTCACACACACTCTCTCTCTCTCTCTCTCTTATATATATATATATATATGTATATATATATATCGTCACTACACCCACTGCACCAAAACACACCAGAAAAATCAACCACACCAAATCAACCCCCCCCCCCATGCTGCCGCCATTACTGTAACAATATACCCAAATGACACGGTCATTCTCTCTCATACCCTCATGCACACAGACTATATATATATATATATATATATATATATATATACAACCCACCAGAGAGAGAGAGAGAGTGGTTGTGTGTGTGTGTGTGTGTGTGTGTACGCCTTCGGCTAAAGTATCCTTTTCTCCTACAAAAATGTTATTATCCCCACACACACACACACACACACACACACACACACACACACACACACACACACACACACACACACACACACACACACACACACATACATACACAAATATGTTTGCGCACAAAGACACTTGGTAAATGCCAATTCTTTATGTATTTATTATTTATATATTATATTTGTTTAGAATTGTTTCGCCTTGACCGTCTATCTACCGATCTCTATATATCTATCTACCCCTCTGCTAGTCTGTCTGTCAATCTATCTATCTCTCTATGTACATATAAGACTAAAACAATAGATCATTGTTGGCTGGGATAGCTAGACAGGTTCAATAGATCATTGTTGCCTGGGATAGTTAGACAGGTTCAATAGATCATTGTTGCCTGGGATAGTTAGACAGGTTCAATAGATCATTGTTGGCTGGGATAGCTAGACAGGTTCAATAGATCATTGTTGCCTGGGATAGCTAGACAGGTTCAATAGATCATTGTTGGCTGGGATAGCTAGACAGGTTCAATAGATCATTGTTGGCTGGGATAGCTAGACAGGTTCAATAGATCATTGTTGGCTGGGATAGCTAGACAGGTTCAATAGATCATTGTTGGCTGGGATAGCTAGACAGGTTCAATAGATCATTGTTGGCTGGGATAGCTAGACAGGTTCAATAGATCATTGTTGGCTGGGATAGCTAGACAGGTTCAATAGATCATTGTTGGCTGGGATAGCTAGACAGGTTCAATAGATCATTGTTGGCTGGGATAGCTAGACAGGTTCAATAGATCATTGTTGGCTGGGATAGCTAGACAGGTTCAATAGATCATTGTTGGCTGGGATAGCTAGACAGGTTCAATAGATCATTGTTGGCTGGGATAGCTAGACAGGTTCAATAGATCATTGTTGGCTGGGATAGCTAGACAGGTTCAATAGATCATTGTTGGCTGGGATAGCTAGACAGGTTCAATAGATCATTGTTGGCTGGGATAGCTAGACAGGTTCAATAGATCATTGTTGGCTGGGATAGCTAGACAGGTTCAATAGATCATTGTTGGCTGGGATAGCTAGACAGGTTCAATAGATCATTGTTGGCTGGGATAGCTAGACAGGTTCAATCACAATTTACGTTAATTGATTAAAGCAGAGAGAGCAAGAGGGGGAAGACGGATAGACATATAATATACTTAGATGGATAAATAGATAGATACATAGATACATACATATACTGTATATGTATACATACATACATGCGTATGTACATTCATACATACATACATACATAGTATACATACATACACTGAGAGAGAGAGAGAGAGAGAGAGAGAGGAAGACAAAACGTAGTGTGTGTATGCTGAAGTATGGAAGATGGCCGTTGTGTGACCTTAATCTCTATCGGAGTGTATTATGAGCGGCCGGAAATGATCGACCAATTACCCTTCCATCAATCACAGTAATGGCCTAAGAGGAGGGATTACAGTACAGACAAACATTACTTTATTATTCAAAATTTAATTACAGAGTCCCAATATGGCTTTAGGCGGCACGGCACGGGTTACGGTATTACAACTTGATGAATCCGTATAATGAAAACTTATGAATATTACAAGAATACTGGCCCCCCAATACACACACACATATATATAATTATATAGATATATATATATATATATACAGTATATATATATTTTTTTGTTCTATGTGATTGGGGGAGACAAGAGGCAGAACTGCCTGTAGCGAGTGCCTCCCCCAGAGTTAAAAGAGTGACAGGGCCAAAATCAAGGGACGTTCGAGCCAATATGCCTGGACAAACGGAAGCAATTTAAGTCATAGGAAGAGGGAAAGACTGATTTTGGGAGAGAGTTCCAGAGCTCAGCAGTTGAATAGAAGAAAGTCTGAGAATACCGTTTCACTCTTGGGTTGGAGAGTTGCACAGAGTAGGGGTGGGATCGTGTTGCAAGACGGGTACTATGTACCCTACGTAGAGGAGGTGGTATACACTGGGAAAGCTCTGAGGAACACTGATTATTGTAGTAGCGATAGAATAGCGAAAGAGATACAACATTTTGGCAGAGAGAGAGAGATTGCAGAGAGTTGGTGAGTGGGCAGGAGTTAATGATATGAAAGGCTGTCCTTTCTACTTTGTTTAGGAGTGCGGTGTGAGAGGATCCTCCCCACAAATGTGAACAATACTCAATACAAGGACGCACTGTGCCCCTGTACAGAGCAAGAAGCTGTGCAGGGGTAAAGAACCCCTTGAGGCAGTTGAGCACACCCAGCTTCTGGGAGGCTGCCTTAGCAAGACTAGTAATATGGTCCTTCCAAGTGAGAGCAGAAGAAAAAGAGACACCGAGAGTATTAAGAGAAGATGAAGGATTGATTTTTGTATTGTTGAATTGTAAGGGATAGTCCTCTGGGAGTTCTGAACGGGTAGTAAGATGAAGAAATTGGGTTTTGGAAGCATTAAAGGTAACAAGGTTTGCTCTGCCCCAATTGTAAATAGTAATTAGCTCAGAAGATAAGTGTTGCATGGCTTCATTACGTTTGTCTTTAAGGGATTGCTGGCTGGGGCGTTCAGGAAAACTAATTGAGTAGTGTAAGGTAGAGTCGTCTGCGTATGAATGGATGGGACTGGAGGTACAGTTGAAAAGATAATTTATGAAAATTAGAAAGAGAATGGGAGATAGGACAGAACCCTGAGTAGGAACACTGGAGTTGATAGGATGAGGAAGTGAGCGATGTCCATCCACAACCGCAGCAATAGAATGGCCGGAAAAGAAATTAGAGACAAAGGCACAGATGGAGGGATAAAAACCGAAGGAGGGTAGTTTAGAAATTAAAGATTTGTGCCAGACTCTATCAAAGGCCTTCGATATGTCTAGTGCAATAGAAAAGGTCTCACCGAAGACCAGAAAAGAGAATGACCAAGAGTTAGTAAGATATGAAAGATCACCAGTAGAGCGACTTTTAAGGAAGCCATACTGGCGATCTGAGAGTAGATTATGAGAAAAGAAATGATTAAGAAGTTTGGAAGCAAGAATAGTTTAAACAACTTTAGAGATACAAGAGATGAGAGCAATTGGACGATAGTTGAGATGATAATTGAGGGTTGAGAGCGGTCACCCTTATTTGGGACAGGTTGAATGAGAGCAAACTTCCAACAAGAAGGGAAAACATTAGAGGAGAGAGAGAGACAAAATAGTTTGCCTAGGCAGGGAGTCAGGACAGAAGCACAGTTTTCAAGTACAACAGGAGGAACACCGTCCGGACCGTACGCCTTCTTAGTTTAATCCAAGAGAGGGTAGAAGGTATATCTTTAGAAGAGATTAGGATATTAGGCATCAGTAGGAGAGACGGGGGTAGAGAGGGAGGAGTAGCACAGGAATCATCCAAAGTGGAGTTTCTAGCAAAAGTTTGAGCAAAAACTTCAGCTTTGTCAGAGGAAGAAGTAAGGTTGTGCCATCAGAGTGGAAAAGGGGAGGGAAAGACGAGGAAGAAAAATTGTTGGAGAGGTTTTTGGCCTGATGCCAGAAAGCTTGGGAAGAGCTAGAGTTGGATAGTTCAGTGCATTATTATTGGTGGAGTGCTTGGCAAGTCGAAGAGCAGATTTGACTTGAATCCGGGCAGAAACATAGGAAGATGAGACTCATGAGTTTTTAGGCGTCGGTACCATTTGAATGCTTCCTCCTTGTTGCAGACAGCAGTAGAACAAGCGTGAGTAAACCAAGATTTTTTTGCATTAGACTGAGAGAAAGAAGATGGAATGTATGCCTCCATGCCCGAGAGGATTACCTCGGTAATGCGTTCAGCACTCTCCGAGGGTTCCCGGCCACGGAATCAAAAGTCATTCCATGGGAAATAAAATAAGTACTGCCGAAGAGCCTCCCAGTCGGCAGCGCCAAAGTGTCACAAGCGCCGCTGGTTGGGAGGATCGGGTGGCCGTACCGGAGAGATAGGACAGGTGACTGATATTAGTTTATGGTCGGAGGAGCCCAAAGGAGAGAAAAGATTTATAGTATAAGCAGAAGGGTTAGAGGTAAGAAATAAGTCAAGAATGTTGGGCCGATCTCCGAAGCGATCCGGGATACGGGTGGGTTGCTGGACTAGCTGCTCTAGGTCATTTAGAATAGAAAAGATGTAGGCTTGTTCACCAGGTTGGTCAGTGGAAACAGAGGAGAGCCATTGGTGGTGGGTGAATGTTGAAATCTCCTAGAATGGAGATTTCTGAGAAAGGAGAGATGGATAGAATGTGTTCCACTTTAGAAGTTAGATAATCAAAGAATTTTGGATAGCCAGTAGAATTAGGGGAGAGATAAACAGCGCAGAAATATTTAGTTTGAGACTGACAAGAAAGCTTTAGCCAGAGAGTTGAGAATTCAGAAGAGTCTAAGTTGGGAACATGAGAGAAAGCGAGATCGTTGCGCACACATACGCAACATCCACCTTTGGCTTGAAACTGAGGATAGAGATAGTAGGAGGATACAGAGAAGGGTTTGCTGTCCGTAGTCCAAAACACCTGAGTTTCGGTGAAAAGAGATGATCAGAGTTGGCAGAGGAGTGGTGGTGTTCCACAGAGTGGAAGTTAGAGGAAAGGCCACGAATGTTGCATACATTTATGGTAAGAGTATAAGGTAGTGGTCCAGGGCATATATATATATATATATATATATATATATATATATATATATATATATATGTATAATATATATATATATATATATATATATATACTGTATACTGTTTATACATAATTTAAAAACAAATTTGACAGTGTGCCTTTAATAAAGCTAATGTAAGTACATAATATATTTAGGTTTAAAATGAATGTAACTAATTAGCCAAAGATGGCTAATATTTATACTTTTTCTATGTGGATGAGGGAGACAAAAGGCAAAATTGTCTGTTATGAGTACCTCCCCAGAGTTGAAAGAGTGACAGGGCCAAAATCAAGGAATGTTCGAGCCAAAATGCTTTGACACACGGAGTTTGAAGCGATTTAAGTAATAGGATAAGGGGAAGATGGATTCAGGGAGAGAGTTTCAGAGCTCAGCTATTGAATAGAAGAAAGCTTGGGAATATTGTTTCACTGATGGGTTGGAGAGTTGCACAGAGTAGGGGTGGAATTGTGTTGCAAGACGGGTGCTACGTGTTCTACGTGGAGGAGGTGGTTTACACTGATAGAGCTCTGGGGAACACTGATAAATGGAATAGCGGTAGAATAGCGAGAGAGATACAACATTATGTAGACAGCCAGGGTTGTGATCAATAACATATATCTGTATATCACATCAAACTTGATTGGAGCGAACAAATCTGCTAGGTGATTAGTCTGAAACATTGATTTATAAGTCAACACAGTGATGTAAATGAAATAATAAATGGTTTGAAATTTGGTTATGATAAAATACTTCGCCATATTATGAATTAAATGTATAACCTTGTTTGGAAGTTGCAAACACACAATAGTAGTATAAGTGAAAGATTGTCCAAAAAATAAATTCGCTCTGCCTAGAGCAAACATCTCCCGATTTATATAACTAGTTTTGTAGTATGTACTAAAGGGCATTCACACATTCAAGAGTGTGGAGCCAACTGTTGTTGAGCAGACATTTGGTTTACCCCGAGAAGTGCGATAAGCCTTACGGAAGTGTCTCTATAGCGAACGTGATAGGCCTCACGGTAGCAAGACCATGAAAAAACCCTTCCAAAACGCCCTAGGGGCTCTCAAAACAAAGGGGTAAGTGATTAGGTGAGATAATTCCCCTCCTAACACTTATTTACATATGTCCCCCCCCCCCTCTCCTTTTCCCCCCTCATCTATTATCAGCTATTTTTCCTCTTATTTCCCTCATTTAACGGTTATCATCCGCGCGAATTATTCTCAGCCGGGCTGGGAGACAGCAGTGAGTCATTTAGAGACCCTCTAGAAGTGTGAGATCTCTGCCGGGCAGCTCAGTACATTGCGAGATGTTGCAAAGTATGTCTCCCGGATTGCTGACCCAGAATACGACCGGACGACGAAAATATACGTTTCCCACCACCCGACTGCTGTTCCCACTTCTTTTATCACACTTCAATGTTTATATGTTCATCATATAAGTAAAAAGAATGCACATGAAGAAGAAATATTGCTTTATATGGTAAATATATCGAATTCTGTCAGAATCGAAGGGTAGAGATTACGCATCCTGGCCACTTTTCACTTCCTCAATTTCGCGTTCTGCGGGTTAATTCGGTTAGCATACTTGTGAAGAGACCGCAACATTTCGTACAAAGGTCGTTGACAGTCGTAAGTAATCCGCAACACTCGGAATGTCAAGTCATATTTTCGAACATGCTAAAATATATGACCCCAAATGAACACATTCGTATGACGCTTAGTTGTACTTTGTATCAATCGGTAACATTCTGATTTTTTTTTATGTTTTCTGACATTTTGTCGACCATGAAGTATGTCGCCGACTTTGTCCGAGAGTTAACCAAATGGCATAGAATGTTCCCGAAAATTCGGGATCAATCAGTTCACAATTCCATAATAATTTTGAGACGAAGGCAACTGCAATCTAATACAACAGAATATCTTCAAGTAATACTGAACGTAGAATGAATGTTCTCGAACACCATCGAATAGTCAACACCGAAACCTTAGGAACCAGTCTGCATTTTGCCCGAAGAATGACGAATGAAATCGAACCATTCTGAGTTTAGCCAAATATTGACCGAATGACAATGAGTCTTGACAGAATAGCAAAGAGCATGAACCGAATAGCATCGAATATGAACCAAGTTTTGCTGAACACTTGAGAGTATGCCGAAGGGTGGCAACACTGCATGCCTTTACAGTTGTAGTAATTGATCCTCCGTTGGGTGGGCACGTGGGCAACAAGCTTCCTATCAATGGCACCTATTGCATGGTGTAATTGCCAACGATCGGCGAACTGTTAGGCCACTTGCTTCCACTGTTCAGGTGATCGTGGGCAGGCGTCCACCTCCTGCTGATACCCTGCAAAGATCGCCTCGCAGGTCTCTGGTAAAGTAAGTAATATTGTGATGTGGGTCACACAGAAACTGTACTGTAAGATTCTGTAGGAGTCCCCCCTTGGCCAGGTACCGCAGAGTGATGGCTATAAGTAAAGCCGGTGTCAGTGATTTGCGCCAAAAAGTGTCCTGTTTGGCAATTCTTGGTCCAACCCTTGCCACAACATCCATGAAGAGCCCAGTATCCACCCGCTAGAAGTTGTGAATCCCCTTGACGTCTTCCAATTCCAGTTCATGGACCAGTTGCTTGTACAGTCCAAACTTTGGCCGTCTGAGCATCCAGCCCCTTGCCCACAAAACCCTCTTTTTCCTCTTGCAGTCCGCCCTGGTCTTCCGTTGCTCTACAATGGCCGTGGTGGCTTCCCATTCTAAAATCATAGCATCCAGCTGCAGCCTCATGAATTGCTGTTCATTATCCTGGTCCATGGTGAGGTGTTGTTGAGCAGGTGTGGACGTGTCCTGCATGAGGGCTGGTACTGTTATGGCAGGGAACACTGACATGGGCCTCTCTATATACCCCCATGACACTTTCGTCACCACTCGGATCTGTATTTGGTACATAATTTGATTCATATTCTTGGCCAGAATTGGTTATTTGGCTATATTCAGATATATTCGGTTATAGTCGAGACTTAATTATGACTGTTAAGTTTGAAACTTTTAAAGTCAGTCGACATTCGAAGCTCAAGCCAGGTCATCAGGAGTATTCGCGGAACTCTGTTGCATCGGTTGCATTCAGTTGCATTGGGATTAAATTTGCATTCGGCACACATTTTTCCCCTTTTCAAGCGGAATCACCATTCTTGGCGATTCAGTTCCACACTCTTAAATGTGTTAACGCCCATTTAAGGACAACAAACACATAACTATGATCTTGCAAATTAGGCAATGTTACTACTATTATCTTATGCTCTCTCTCTCTCATCGTGTAGAAAAATTCATTGAAATGAATCGCAAGGTCATAGATATACAATCTGTATAGTGTAGCTCTTCGTAGTTCACCCACACGCACATGCATACATAATCTTTCATACACACCCATACATACACTTAAAAACACACGTACACACACTCGCTTTGTCACTCTACACACATAGCCACCCACAAGCTCACATGCCCATCCACACAGAATCTCTCCCATCCCCCCACACTCCCACACGCCCCTTCCAGAAGCCCCAAAAATATAAACTAATGTCCCAGACAATGATGTATTCACTGTGACCAAATGACAGGTCGCTCCCAGTCTATTTTTACCTCCCCAAGTAATTTCCTATTATAACAGCGAGCCAACCTCTCTCTCTCTCTCGCTGTCAATAGTGGTTTTGTACAGGGTTTGTAACTTTGGGCTTTTATTATGATTGCGTCTATTTGTAAAGGTATTGTGAAGTTTGCATGTGTGTGGGCCTATATATACAGGGTGTCCAGATATAGACAAGACAAACTTCAGGATTAGGTAAGGAAAAACTATTCTAAGCTTAAAATGCTCTATCAGCAAAATTCCAAGTTATACTCGTTACGGAGATATTGCCTTTTGAAAATGGCATATGGTATTTCCCCACGAGGCTGGCCTAGCTGTCGTAGAGCTTATAAGGGGACTGGTACACATAGAGGGAAACCTTTTTTCTATTAGAGATATGGTGCTCATTTTTGTACAGGTACTTGTGTGCATCTTGAGAAATATGTATACCAAATTTGATCAAAATCCTTCAATAAATAAATATATAAAAATAATGTTATATTCAATAATCGCGCAAATATATCACATAATTTATTTTGTATCTAGTCAGCAGCTTTTGAAGCTAGAGCCTTGATTTTTTTTAGAGTGAATTAGTAGACTTGCTATTATATCCTCTGCTGAAATTATTTGTGTAGATCCAATAATATTTATCTTATCATGTTTGAAATATGTACATATGCACTTTCTGCGTTTTTTTCACATGGCATGTTACATAAACCATCACTGACAATCAGAAAATCAACTTATATATATAATTGCAACAAATATTATAGAGGAGAGCATTATCTTTATAATAAAAAAAATAATAATGTAAATCTAGCAAAATCTCCCAGAGCAGTATTGCAAAAAGTGGTAATTATTTCATAAAAAAAAGTTGCGTATGACGCGCGTCAAACTTTTACTTTACTTTATTAATTCACCTACATAGCAACGTGTTAGCAATGAGTGCTACATTTCCTCACAAGTCAAAATAGCAGAAACTTTAGATAGAAATAACAAACAAGGAGCCACATGGTCATGTGTCATATGTAAACAAACCACGCCCACCCATGAGGAACTATTATTAGATGACTAAACAAACATAGTCAAATTCGCCATCTATCTATCTATCTATATGCTCAGGCCCAATCCCCATTTTGGGGGTAGCCGACTCAAGACAGAGCAAGAACAGGGAAAACACAAAAACAACATAAAACACAGATAAAAAACACAAACTCACACACATCCAGGTCACCCAAATTCGCCATAGAGCGCTAATAATCTGTTACGGTGTTGCCAACACATCAAGCTACTTTGTAATAAGTTTTCGCTATTTTCCCATTTTTTTTTTTTTAGCTCTCTTATTAGGGTACCAGTCACCTTATAAACAGCACCATCTAACTTCAATTATTTTACTGTGTTATCATAAAGATATTATAACTCTGTAATTTTTTAAATGATCATAGATATATCAGCTCACTTTGGACCTGCTAGGAACTATATGACATGGAAGACCATTACGACAATGCAGGGAAGGATACTATATAAAACCTTCAATACCTCTTAAACGGTTCAGTTTTATAAATGTTATTATAGAACATATCATTTTTATGCTTAGAATCATCTGTATAATAATATAATGAAGTATGGGACATATATATATTTATATATATATATACATATTATACTGTATATATAAATATATATATATATATATATATATATATATATATATATATATATATATATATATATATATACCGGTATATAGCTACTATATGAAAGGTACTTTCTGTCTGTCTGTTCACGAACTACTACCTCAGTTTTCAAGATGGAGAGCCCATACTTGGCATGCATACAAAGGGGGTGCCAAAATAGGTTTTAAAACACTTATGTTGCGGGCTTATTTGCGCTATTTAGCACATATTCAGGCACTCCTGAATGATTAATCAAGTAGCTGCATGAAATGAACTGTATTCTGCCGAAAACTAGGCGAAAATAGCTTCAAAATGACACCAGAACGAGCTTCGTAGGTGGCGGGGTTCACCCGCAGCGTTGCCATAGACATTCGGGAAAACTCGCTAATTATTAGCTCTCGCTCGCTCAGCAACACTGTCGAGACAGCCGGGCGAGACCAGAGACTTAGTCAGTGAGCGGCTGGCTGCTCTGAGGGTCGGACGGAGGTTCCTCATGCTCCCGCCCACTGACACTCGATTTCTACGGCTTTTAAAGGCTTTTAAAGCCTGGAAATTGCTGTAAATTGCCATGGCGTTCCGGAACGTCACCCGCAGGGAAAGGGTTAAGGAGGGGAAGCCCTCCCCACAACTCCCTCAGTTTTCAAGATGAAGAGCCCATACTTGGCATGCATACTAAGGAGGTGCCAGAATAGGTTCTTTGCAACTCCCTCAGGTTTTAAGATAGAGAGCCCTTACTTGGCATGTATACTGAGGGGATGCTAGAATAGGTTTTACGCGGGGGAGGGGGGGGGGGTGAGGGTGTAATCCCCCGCAAAAGCCTCAGTTTTCAAGATGGAGAGCCCATACTTGGCATGCATAATAAGGGGGTGCCATAAAAGGTCTTAAGTTAAAATATTTTGTCCTCTAACCTGCTGGGGGGAGAGGGACGGAGCTGCCCCCCCCCCCCCCGAGAAAGAGAGAGAGAGAGAGCATTTGTACAACTGTATGTACTAATCGTATTACATATCAATATGAATATATGTATAGGCTTTTAGCGCCACCGTGTGATGTTTAATTATTCTATATATAAGCTGAGCAGGAATATATTAATGAAATAATGCAGTGTGTGTTCAAATTATAACTCCTGTGACGTGTACCAGCTGTGTTACATTACGTTTGCTATTGAATAAGCAAATGTAGCGGTGTAGCTTTTATATGTTTAGTTCATGGATTTTATATGTTTAGTTCATGGCTTTTATATGTTTAGTTCATGGCTTTTATATGTTTAGTTCATGGCTTTTATATGTTTAGTTCATGGCTTTTATATGTTTAGTTCATAGCTTTTATATGTTTAGTTCATGGCTTTTATATGTTTAGTTCGTGGCTTTGATGCGTTTAGTTCATGGCTTTTATATGTTTAGTTCATGGCTTTTATATGTTTAGTTCATGGCTTTTATATGTCTAGTTCATGGCTTTGATGCGTTTAGTTCATGGCTTTTATATGTTTAGTTCATGGCTTTTTTATGTTTAGTTCGTGGCTTTTATATGTCTAGTTCATGGCTTTGATGCGTTTAGTTCATGGCTTTTATATGTTTAGTTCATGGCTTTTATATGTTTAGTTCATGGCTTTTATATGTTTAGTTCATGGCTTTTATATGTTTAGTTCATGGCTTTTATATGTTTAGTTCATGGCTTTTATATGTTTAGTTCATGGCTTTTATGTTTAGTTCATGGCTTTTATATGTTTAGTTCATGGCTTTTATATGTTTAGTTCATGGCTTTTATATGTTTAGTTCATGGCTTTTATATGTTTAGTTCATGGCTTTTATATGTTTAGTTCATGGCTTTTATATGTTTAGTTCGTGGCTTTGATGTTTAGTTCATGGCTTTTATATGTTTAGTTCATGGCTTTTATATGTTTAGTTCATGGCTTTTATATGTTTAGTTCATGGCTTTTATATGTTTAGTTCATGGCTTTTATATGTTTAGTTCATGGCTTTGATGCGTTTAGTTCATGGCTGTTATATGTTTAGTTCATGGCTTTTATATGTTTAGTTCATGGCTTTTATATGTTTAGTTCATGGCTTTTATATGTTTAGTTCGTGGCTTTGATGCGTTTAGTTCATGGCTTTTATATGTTTAGTTCATGGCTTTTATATGTTTAGTTCATGGCTTTTATATGTTTAGTTCATGGCTTTTATATGTTTAGTTCATGGCTTTTATATGTTTAGTTCATGGCTTTGATGCGTTTAGTTCATGGCTTTTATATGTTTAGTTCATGGCTTTGATGCGTTTAGTTCATGGCTGTTATATGTTTAGTTCATGGCTTTTATATGTTTAGTTCGTGGCTTTGATGCGTTTAGTTCATGGCTTTTATATGTTTAGTTCATGGCTTTTATATGTTTAGTTCATGGCTTTTATATGTTTAGTTCATGGCTTTTATATGTTTAGTTCATGGCTTTTATATGTTTAATTCGTGGCTTTGATGCGTTTAGTTCATGGCTTTTATATGTTTAGTTCATGGCTTTTATATGTTTAGTTCATGGCTTTGATGCGTTTAGTTCATGGCTTTTATATGTTTAGTTCATGGCTTTTATATGTTTAGTTCATGGCTTTTATATGTTTAGTTCATGGCTTTTATATGTTTAGTTCATGGCTTTTATATGTTTAGTTCATGGCTGTTATATGTTTAGTTCATGGCTTTTATATGTTTAGTTCATGGCTTTTATATGTTTAGTTCATGGCTTTGATGCGTTTCAGTATTGAGAAGATGACTGAGAGGGAGAGAGAGAGAGCCAGAGAGATTTACATAGATACACAGGCCACACAGACCTTACGATCCCAGGTGGTCAGGACTTAATTCTAGTAGAGATAGCAAACCCGAGAGTAAGGGACAGTGGAAGGAAGGGATAGCAAAGAAGAGAGAGAGAGATAGAGAATGAAAGTGAAAGTGTGTGTGTGTGTGTGTGTAGAGAGTGATCGTGGGTAATGTGGGTATGTAAAAGATGACCGTGTTTGGTGTGGGTAGGTAATAGGTAATGTGGGTGAGTATAGTGGGTGATTAAGAAAGGTGTGGGTGGGATGGGTGGTGTGTATGGATAGAGAGAGTGATCGCGGATGGTGTTGTTGAGCATAGTCAGTAATATCGCACCTGTAACCGCTCATTAGGTTAAGGGGTGACCTGCTTCTTTCTCCTTCTTGGTTGTATCCATTCGGCCCCATTAAGCCTGCTGTATTAAGACATTTATCCCTATCCAGGTGTCGATTTTTTCCTGGCGAGCGATAGCGTGTCATCATTTTATGGAGATATCTGGCTTCGCCGAAGACATTATTCTACCGAAATAAATACAAATTTAGCCACCTGTCTAACTCATTATCCAAAATATGATGGCTCGATATCACTCGCCAGGTATAAACCGACCCTTGGATGGGGATAAACAGTAGGCTGAATGGGGCCGAATGGATACAACCCAGAGAGAGAGAAAAAAGCTGGTCACTCTCCTTAAGTTAGATTAGAATTAAACTAGTTAATCTGTTACTCTGGGTTGGGTTAGGTTGAAGGAAGGTATTGGCTGTTTCTGCTGGACCCCCTTCTCCCTCATGTTTAACAAACATTAGTTTTGACATTTTAGGATGTTCGCCCCATTAGTTTGGCGATTTTAAGAACTGTCCTAATTTCTTTGACAATATTAAGACATTTCGTGCCATTTATGTGTGGAAGTTATTTCTTGCAAGCAATAGCAAACCTATCATTTAGAAGGAACCAGCCGAACAAGGTACACATTTATCCTGAAGGAACCAGCCGAACAATGTACACATTTAGAAGGAACCAGCCGAACAATGTACACATTTAGAAGGAACCAGCCGAACAATGTACACATTTAGAAGGAACCAGCCGAACAATGCACACATTTAGAAGGAACCAGCCGAACAAGGTACACATTTAGAAGGAACCAGCCGAACAATGTACACATTTAGAAGGAACCAGCCGAACAATGTACACATTTAGAAGGAATCAGCCGAACAAGGTACACATTTAGAAGGAACCAGCCGAACAAGGTACACATTTAGAAGGAACCAGCCGAACAATGTACACATTTAGAAGGAACCAGCCGAACAATGTACACATTTAGAAGGAACCAGCCAAACAATGTACACATTTAGAAGGAACCAGCCGAACAAGGTACACATTTATCCTGAAGGGGGATCTTGAGTGTGTATTGTATGCTTGATGGAGGTCTACAAGCAAACTAAGAAAAAAGACCTTAATTGAACACTAGTTAATTCGACACTTTTGGGTGATATTGTTTACATTGTTGTTGAGAGGTTTCATTGTTGATATTCTATTTTTAGTTATATTGTTAATATATATATATATATATATATATATATATATATATATATATATATACTGTATGTATATATACATAATTTATATATACTGTATATACAGTATATATATATATATATATATATATATATATATATATATATATATATATATTATACAGTATATATACAGTATATATATTTATTTATTATGTTTATTTTATATTTGCAATTTTCGGCATTCAGATTGCTCCAAAGACTCCCTTAAAGCTAAATTTGTACGTTTTTCCATAAAATATTGTCATGGAAAAAAGTTGAATCCTCCTACATTGCAGGCTCTCTCTCTCTCTCTCTCTCTCTCTCTCTCTCTCTCTCTCTCTCTCTCTCTCTCTCTCTCTCTCTCTCTCTCTCTCTCTCTCTCTCGTTACTAGTTCACTTATTGTAAAATGTTCTTCGGGAATTTTCAGTTTTGACGTGATTTGTTCTGTCTGACTTCCATTAAAGGCGAGAGCCAGACGGAGTGGAGGGTGGGGGGAGAGCACTCTGTTAATCCCTTTAATATAGCCTGAGGGAGGGGAGGGCGGTGAGAGAGCCTTCTACTTTGTTCTTCTGACCTTCCATGATACCGCCGGAGGGAGGGGAGGGAAGTGAAAGAGCCTCGTTTGTTGGTGTTGGTCTTTAACCCTTTGAGTACCAGCGACGTGTTATATTTTAGTCTAGCTATATTGCAGCTTAGGAAGGATCTGAGGTAGTTTAAAGGGTAGGTAGATATACTGTAGTTGCAATCCTTATTATTGCTAGAGGTCCGTCTTAATCTGAATATAATCGTCCAGTAGTTGCCAGAATATGATGAAAGGGACGTCCCTGGTACTGTATGGGTTAAGGGGGGTCACCGGTTTTGTTTTATCTTTCTCTCCATTTTTCTCTTTCCTTGGCTTGTATCCATTCGGCCTCATTCAGCCAACTGTTTTAATATGTTTATCCTCATCCAGGTGTCGATTTCTTCCTGGCGAGCGAGAGCGAGCCAGCGTTGTATGGATTGTATTTTCTATCAAGAAATGTACAAATTTAGCTTGCTGTCAAAACAAAAAAATATATATGCTGGCTCGCTACCGTTTGCCAGGAAAATATTGACACCTGGATGGAGGTAAACGTGTTAAAACAGTAAGCTGAATGGGGCCGAATGAAAACAAGCCAAAGAGAGAGGGAGAAAAAGAGAAGAACAAAAAGCGAGGTGGGCTCCCTTAAGGCGGTCAATACCGGTGTCATTCTTTAATTATATTCTGGCAATGATTATACGATTATACTCAGCTTAGAAAGGCCCTCTAGCAATAATAAGGCTAATTCAAACTATCACAACCAACCAATTTAACTACCACAGATCCTTCTTAAGCTGCATAATATCGTCTAAATATAGCTAGAATACAGTGTAACACACGTCGCTGGTACTCAAAGGGTTAAGGCGATATCACACGAGCGATTTTTCCGTCAATTTTCGATGAGCAAGTTCTTTCTCATACTAGGTTTTTGGTATTTGCGCATTGGAATCCACAACTAGACTGAATGTATACGATTTTAAGGGGACATGGGTAATTTTTCTGGACCCATTTCTCTCTTGTGTTTAGCCCCATTAGTTTGGCGATTTTTACACTTTTAGCTCCATTTCGTTGTCAATTTTAAGAACTATCGTGCTATTTATGTGTCACAATTTTCCTGGCGAGCGATAGCGAGCCTGTAATTATAATACGAACCAGCCATCGGCCGTGACATTTGTCTACCGAAAAAATTTAAAGTTTATCTTGAGGGAGGTCTAGGGGGTGTTTTCCTAAGTTGGAGGGAGGTCTAGCGAGGAAAGTCAAACATAAATTAATACATTAATTAATAGACCAGAAAACAGCCACTAGCCCCTTAACCCTTTGAAGCTCTGACGCGTTTTAGCAGTTGATTTTGGCTATCATTAGACGATTGTATGCAGCTTAGGAAGGATCTGTGGGTATTAAAGGGGTAAATACTATCTCAATCACCCCTCTGACTTTCATATAATGTTACTAATCTGAATAAAATCGTCTAATAGTAGCCAGAAAACAGAACAGAAACGCGTATTGGAGCTTGAAAGGGTTAATAAACTGAACTAATAAATAACTTTACTCAAGAAGATGCCAGACCACAATTGCCGGAAAAAATCACTTGTATGACACCGGCTTTAGCTTATATCCATGTAGTATATCGATTAATGAGACGGGGGTATATATTTGATCATGTATGTATCTGTTTTAATATTTGTAGTTTCCCCCCTAGACCTCCACCAAACTTAAAGATCCCCCGACCCTCCTTCAAGATAAATTTGTAAATTTTTCGATAGAAAAAAGTCCCGGCCTAGGCCGATTTCTCTTAAAACACAGGCTATCTATCGCTCGCCAGGAAAAATTAGACACGTATATGACACGAAAAGTCTTTATATTGACAAAGAAATGGGACGAAAGGTCTTAAAATCGCCAAACTAATGAGCCGACCGTCTAAAAGTCTGAAAAGTAAAGGGGCTAAACATGAGGAAGAAGGGGGACCAGAAAAACGACCCATCTCCCCTTTATGGTTTCAGAGAAGAGTAAACATTATACCAGACCATGTTAGACACCCATTGAGTCTGTGTGGTTGTGCATCTACGTAATATTATATTACAATGGATAAATACTCACACACACACACATACACACACACACACACACATTATATATATTGTTTTCTATGATTAATATGTTATACTAGCAGGGGTACCCGGCGTTGCCAGGGTAATCACCATAATCACCACTACTACTACCATAATCACCATCATCAATCACTACTACCACAATCATCACAATACTACTACTACCATAATCACCGGCCTCGACAAAAACGGCGACCTCGATTTCGGCCGCTAAATGACCTCCGATTTTGGATCTGACCTCATCCGTACCCCCATTTTGGGGGGCTGCGAACAACTTTCGTTCCATACACCTTTTCGATCAGAGGCCTCCTTCTGCCCCAAACGGCAATTTTTTCCTTTTTGTTTTATTTATTTTTTTCAATTTCGGCCTCGAAACGACCTCCGATCGTGGCCTCGCCCCCTCTATGACCTGACCCAGGTCAATTGACACCCACATGCAAAGTTTCAGGTCCCCAGGTCCAAAACTGCGGCCGCCTATTAAGAACACACACACACACAGACAACCGAAAATATTATATAGATATGTATATATACAGAATATATATATATATATGTATATTCTATTGACCCATTCTAGCCATTTTGCAACCCGACCCCCCCCCCCCCCCCCAGACTCCCTTCCCTCAATACACACCCAAACCAGTCCACCCACTAATATCCGCAAGGCCTTTGATACCTATCTCCGCGGTCCCTTTATCCGGATCTGGCTCTCCATGTCCCGCCTTCCTGCCTACATAATTCACACCTTTACGGTTATTTTGGCCAAAGAGAGAGAGAGATATAGAGATATAGAGAGATAGATAAATATAGATGGATAGATAAATATATATATATATATATATATATATATATATATATATATATATATATATACCGGTATAATTATATATATATATATATATATATATATATATATATATATATATATATATATATATATTAAGTGGGGATATTGTAAATACAAATCGAGCAGGGCAGTACCCACGGGAGGCCACATAGGCATATGTTAAGGAGTTGCTGGAACTCCTGTTTCATTGGCCTGGCTTCCCCCACTGTTTCTATTTGTGCTTTACCTACACAGAGAGCAATCCAGCTAACTATCACAAACACCCCCTCCTCCTATGTATTTCATTACACTTAACAAACAAACCACACTTCTTTCCAGCACACTTACAGTATATTGCGTCTAGCGTCCTTGAATTTTGCTTTCTATTACTCTTTCAAACTGGGGGTGACACCTGTTTCAGGCAGCTTTGCCTATTGCCTCCTTCATGCATAGATAACAAAAATATATGTGTATGAAGGGTGGACGTATGTATCTACTTTATGTATATACAGTATATAATTATACAGTATATATATATATATATATACAACTAGCAGGGGTACCCGGTGTTGCCCGGGTAATCACCATAATCACCATCACTACTACCACGACTACTACTACCATAATCACCATCATCAATCACTACTACCACAATCATCACAATACTACTACTACCATAATCACCGGCCTCGACCTCCCGTGCCTCATTAAACGGCGACCTCAATTTCGGCCGCTAAATGACCTCCGATTTTGGATCTGACCTCATCCGTACCCCCATTTTGGGGGGCTGCAAACAACTTTCGTTCCATACACCTTTTTGATCGGAGGCCTCCTTCTGCCCCAAACGGTAATTTTTTTCGCATTTTTTTTTCGCTCCCGTATACTACATAAGTTCTGCCGAAAATGTTATTAAACAAAAGTGTCTCTGATTTCCACTAAACTCGCCTAAAACCATCTCCAAAGCCTGGGCTTTCCAACGGTGCCCCACACTCCCACCTGGCACCAAAACTGTGGGAGGAGTTTAGTAATAAAGGTCGGGTAGGTCGGGTAACTGACAGACAGACAGACAAACATTTACCTTTATTTATTAAGATATAAAGTATATAGATATACCGGTATACTGTATATACAGTATATATACAATATATATATATATATATATATATATGTATGTATATATATATATATATATATATATATATATATATATATATATATATATATATATATATATATATATATATACTGTATATAATGTGTGCGTGTGTATACTGTATGTGCGACTATATATATCCATTGAAATATATATAAAATTACGTATATGCTCAACCACACAGACTCAATCGGCGTCTAATATGGTCTGGTTAAATATTTACTCTTCTCTGAAACCAATAATCTATATACTACATGGATATAAACTAAAGCCCATGATATACGAGCGCTATTTCCGGCATTTTTGTCCGGCAATTGTGGTCTGGCAACTCCCTCCCCTCCCTCAAGCTATATTAAAGGGAAGGTCAGCACACGAGAGGGCTCTCCCCCCACCCTCCAATCCCTCAGGCTATATTAAAGGGAAGGTCAGCACACCAGACGGCTCTCCCCCCACCCTCCAATCCCTCAGGCTATATTAAAGGGAAGGTCAGCACACCAGAGGGCTCTCCCCCCACCCTCCAATCCCTCAGGCTATATTAAAGGGAAGGTCAGCACACCAGAGGGCTCTCCCCCCACCCTCCAATCCCTCAGGCTATATTAAAGGGAAGGTCAGCACACCAGAGGGCTCTCCCCCCACCCTCCAATCCCTCAGGCTATATTAAAGGGAAGGTCAGCACACCAGACGGCTCTCCCCCCACCCTCCAATCCCTCAGGCTATATTAAAGGGAAGGTCAGCACACCAGAGGGCTCTCCCCCCACCCTCCAATCCCTCAGGCTATTTTAAAGGGAAGGTCAGCACACCAGAGGGCTCTCCCCCCACCCTCCAATCCCTCAGGCTATATTAAAGGGAAGGTCAGCACACCAGAGGGCTCTCCCCCCACCCTCCAATCCCTCAGGCTATATTAAAGGGAAGGTCAGCACACCAGACGGCTCTCCCCCCACCCTTCAATCCCACAGGATATATTAAAGGGAAGGTCAGGACACCAGAGGGCTCTCCCCCCACCCTCCACTCCCTCAGGCTATATTAAAGGGACAGTCAGGACACCAGAGGGCTCTCCCCCCACTCTCCACTCCGTCTGGCTCTCACCTTAACCCAGCAAGTGCGGGAAGACTCTTAAGAGTTTCCCCGGGAGACTGCGGGAAGACTCTTAAGATCCTGGGCCTAAAAAAATCCATTTAAAACACCCCAAAAAAACTTGATTTTTTATTTATGTTTTTATTTTTTTCCCTGGGCCATGACAAATATCACTCCTCCACATCCCCTTCTTCCCCACTTCCCCCCCCCTTCAATTATCACCTATTTTCCCTGTTATTCCCTGATTCTGTGGTCTATTTTCGTGCTAACATTAGCGAGTTGCTAGCAGGGCATTGTCATCACTGTTACCAAGCGAGTGCAAGAGAGAGAGAGAGTATCGATCGACAATCTCTCTCCAGATGTGGGGAGGAGTGGAGGGGAGGGAGGTTGCCTCAGCCATAACTTATGTAACTCCCGACCTGTATCGCCGATTTTGACCATCCAAACGCTGTTTCCACTTGTTTTATTGCTGTAACAGGTTAATACCTTTATAATCAACGTTAAATAGGCGCATATGGATAAGTATTAATGCTATTTATGGTAAAATAACGATGTTAGTGAAGGGAACAGCTCAAATACGTGCGCACAGGCGTGTGGTGTCTCATACCCCCCATGCGCACGTCTTAAGTTAATGGAAGTCAGACAGAACAAATCACATCAGAACTAAAAATTCCCGAAGAACATTTTACAAAAAGTGAACGAGTAACGAGATACAAGGAATAGTTAGTATCTCAGAGACTTGTGGTCCATTCCGAGGAGATACTCAAAGTGGAAGGAGAGATCCTGTTTAGTGCACTACACTCATTACAGAGTGTGCAAAATACTATCTACTCTCTTCTTGAACTATTCTACTGAAGAACTGAAAATTCCCCAAGAACATTTTATAATAAGTGAACTACTAACGGGAGAGAGAGAGAGAGAGAGAGAGAGAGAGAGAGAGAGAGAGAGAGAGAGAGAGAGAGAGAGAGAGCCTGCAATGTAGGAGGATTCAACTTTTAACCATGTCAATATGTTATGGAAAAACGTACGAATTTAGCTTTAACCTTAGAGGGAGTCTTTGGAGCAATTTGAATGCCAAAAATTGCAAAATAAAATAAAAATTATAATAAATAAATAAATGCAAAAATATAATGTTGTATAGCTTAACCCTTATGCTGTGGGATTATTTCTGCTATAATAGGGCTCACTCAGGCACTCCTGATTCTTAACCCCTACTGTACCAGAGGGTATTACCATAAATGTACCCTCCAGCACCAAGCAAGTTGGCTAAAAAAGGCTTCAGAAACGAGAGAGAACACCCTTTCACCTCAAAAGATGAAGGAATACTGAGTCTCTTAGCCTATGGGAGCTTGAATATAAGCTGAGAAGTGTTGTCAAGGGCTGAGAGCAGTGCTCAAATGTCATGGTACCAGGCACCAATTGATACAGGTCGTCAAATGGACCGCATATTATGGACAAAACGTCGTCCGTCACTGGTACTGACGAGTGACATTTTTACTGTCGGCCAACGTACGTCGCTGGAACAGTAGGTGTTAAGCAAGTGCCTGAATGCAATGAAATGTTTACAAAAACTAGAGGAACATAGCTTTAAAATGACACCAGAACAAGCTTCGTAGCGTGCGGGGTTCACCCGCAAAGGATTTTCGTTGCCAAATGGCTAACAGAAACTTTCAGAATAAAGTCCAAGACCCTTCCTCGCCATAGTTTACCTTTATATTCCTCCCTTCTCTGTCCCTTAGTCAGATAAATTTCAAAGTCCTTCCTCGCCTAGTTTCCCATTTATCTCCCTCCCTTCACTGTCTCTTTGCCAGTCTATATCTCACAGGTTTTTTATCGTTCCTTTGCCTCGCATGTCTAGCTGCCTTTGGGTCTTGTGGGCGGGGGTAAAGGTAGGGCTGAGAGAGAAAGAGAGAGAGAGAGAGAGAGAGCTACATAGAGCTACATAGATACACAGACCACACATACCTCAAGGTCCTTAATAGGCAGTCTGGCCTTACAAACTATATATATATATATATATATATATATATATATATATATATATATATATATATATACACATACATACATACATACATATATATACAGTATATATATATACATATTCTTTAATACATACGAGGTTGAAAGAAATGGCAATTTCTGCGTTGGAAATTGTATTATTCAAAGTTTCCAGGTCTCTGATGAGTTTTTGTTGAGTGGCAGGAAGTAGATGAAGGAGATGAGGAAAATTCATGGTGGTACAGGGTTACATTAATGTACATGATGATACAGGATATACGACGCGTTTCACTGGACAACCAGCATTATCAAGTAAGGATAGAATGATATAAAAGGTAAACAGGAAGGGTATATATAGAGGGTGGAGGATCAGAGGAGGCGAATATCAGGGGGCAAAAGTCTGCTATTGGTGGAGGGGTATTCGAGGAGAGAGAAAGAGAGAACCGCTTCACGCATGCGCACTGGATGCGGGATGGTGGTCGGTTGGCGGGGTCGAAGCTGATTGGCTGCGTGTCGAGGGGCGTGGCCTAAGTTGCGTAGTACGTGTGGCGCCTGCGGAAGACGAAGCTGAACGAGGTAGCGCGGGGGCTGCGTCAAGGGCACCGGGGGGCGAGGGGGGGCGTTAAGTCCTGTAGGAAAGTGCCTTTTGGCAGAAGGAAGGATCTGAAAGTCCAGAGTTTGGTTGTTGATGTTGAGATGTAAGGCTTGGATATATAATGCTTCGAGTATAGGTAATCTCCTTGGGTCACTTTCTTTATCGAGTATAGTGGTGTGTTCCTCTAACTCGTTGTGTGTGAGGTGGGGGTGGTTAGGGGTGAGATAGTGGTCTTTGATGGCTCCAGCCTGAAGGTGAAGAGTTAACCGACATGAAAGACGAGTCTGCGTCATACCAATATAGGAATGAGGTCCACAGTCCTCATAATTACAGGTATGTTGGTAAATTACGTGATCGTCGGTCATCGGGCTCTTTATCTTGGTGGAAGCTGGTTTGTTGCGGAGAACGAGGTTGGAGGTCTTGGGGGATTTGTAATAAATTATTAATTTGATTTTGTTTTCCGGGTTGGTTGGGTGGACATGCTTGGAGATTATTTCTTTTAAGACGGCCTCGTCATTTTTGTGTTCAGAGGACATAAAATTGTGGTAGAAGATCTTAATTTCATTGGGGGGGGGGGGGGTCAATGATGGGAGGGCTTTGGGTGTACCATTTTTCAAGATGGTGTACCATTTTTCAACCAACTAACACAGGACAATGCCTCAACGGCGATAGTGAATGCCCCCGCCGTTATCTTCTATCCTCCATCTCCGCCTATGTTAGGAGAGCCCTCACGCACTGCTCTACCTGGGCCGACACCCACCAGGAACTAGAATGACTATCCCAAGTTTTAATAAATAACGGATACTCCAACTCCGACATCTCCAGCACCATCAACCACCATCTTGAAAAATGGTACACCCAAAGCCCTCCCAACATTGACCCCCCCCCCCCAATGAAATTAAGATCCCAAGTGGTTTTTGTGGGTTTGCGGGGTCTGCGAGTTGTGTGGCTGCACACATGGCACCTCTTCTGACTCCTAGCGTTACTACCTGGTGCTTTGAAAGGAAGGGCGTTGAGCTGGTGCTTCCTGAAAAATTCAGCACACCCTGTTCCGTCCAGCTGGCCTGGTCCTTGTAGTGGCCTCCCTGGTGTACCCGCATGTTTAGCCAGGAGCTCAAGTATCACCTGCTTGTGGAACTTCCGCAGGGACTTGTACTTCTTGGCTCCTGGAGTCCTCAGACAGTAGATGTTGTACCACCTGCAAGATGTTCGCAGGCAGTCGATGAAGCCCATCTGCATGTCGGACTTGTCAACGAGGCACATGTTGAGGTTATAATCCAGGACAGCAGCTGGTTTCTGGACGGGGTTCTTGGTTCTTCGGTCCACCTTCCCTGTGGCGACCATCTCGGCCTTGTGGCATGTGGTGAGGAGGTTGACCTTGCGCTGGTCATGCCAGTGGATGGAGAGGATGGGGCCACTCTTCTTGTGGAAGATGTACGCCTTCTTCGTCTTGGTTGGGTAGCCTGGCATGCCCTTCCTTTTGCCCTTGACTGTGCCGACAGTTCCGGTCTTGCGGTCATGGAGGTACTTGGTCAGGAGAGGCGACGTGTAGTAATTATCTGTGTAGAGGATGTGGTTTTTATTGAAGTGCCTCTCCATCATCTTCTTCACTACAGCGCCACCAAAACCAATGAGGGGGTCAGTCTCAATTTCTCCAGCCTTGCCGCTGTAGACTATAAAGTCCAGCACATACCCCGTCAAACAGTCGCAGAGGACGAAGAGCTTGATGCCGAAGCGGTGTCTCTTGGACGGGATATACTGTCGGAAGTGCAGCCTACCACGGAACAGGACCAGAGACTCGTCGAGGCACATCTTCTGGAAAGGAATCAGGTAGGTGGTGAACCGATGACGTATCATGTCATACAGCTTCCTGATCTTCCATAATGAGTCAGGAAGGTGGACTGCCATGTTGTTTGTCAGGTGGAGATAGGAGAGGATGTCGAAGTACCTGTCCCTGGACATGTACTTGCCAAATGCTGGAGTCGTTATGATGTCGCCAGTGATCCAGTAGTCTGCCAGAGCGTGCTTCCTGATATGTGTCATCAGCATTGCGAGTGCCAAGAACACATATAGTTCTGCCACAGTGACAGCTCTCCATGCCACCATCTTGGCACTGGTCTTCTGCCAAGAAAGTTGGCACAGATCTCATGATGGTTGTTGGTCTCCTCGACAAGGTATTCCATGACTTCATTGTCATAGAAGCCACAGAAAATTTCACTGGGGGTAGCAGCTGGGCCACAGGGAAATGTTGGTGACACCCCGGAACCCATCTGTACCTCGTCAAAGGCAGGACAATCTGGCTCAAAATCAGCCCCATCTGTCCACACAAACAGGTCGGATGCTGATGCTCGAGGTCGTGCATGTGCAGCAGGCACATGCCCTGGACGCCCTGGCACACGCCCTTGGCCACGCGGACGCCCTGCATGCCCACGCCCATGCCCAGGGGCAGCGGCGTCGGCAGACTGACCACGTCCACGACCTCGCCCTCTCGCTCGTCTTGTCGGGACTTCCTCTTCCTGTTCCTGTTCCTCTTCCTCTTCCTCCTCAGGCAACGTCAGGTCATCTGGGGCAATGTTGGGGTCGTCAGCATCCTCTTCAGGAGACAATTTGGGTGAACAAGTTACCGGGCGTCGGCGGTGTGGGGCGCGGGAGGCTGCGGGAGCTTCAACAATGGGAGCCTCGGCCTCGGGAGTTGGGCTCCTTTTGCGGCGAGCCGAGGGCTTCTCCGCAGCAAATAATGCTCTCCGGTGTGTTGAGGGCTGTGGCACACTAGTAATACCACTTGAAGAGGCCCTTTGGTCATCCTGAAGGAGAGATAAAGCCGAGGGCTGTGGGTGACCCACGCGGCGTCCCGGGTCAAGGCGTCGGGACAATGGAATGCGGGTGGTTGCTAGGCCAGGGTCGGCGTCATTATCACTGTCTTCAGCTTCCCTATCCTTTTCTGCGGCTGCCCTGCGTGCTTTTTTAGCTGCACTTTTCACCAACGATTGTTTATAGAAATATTTGCCCACTTTCAAGGGCATATGGGCAGGCAAAGGGGAAGGTCCTGGGCTAGGGCTAGGCCTAGGCTGACCTAGCAAAGATGGCGAGGGGGTAGGCCTAGGTTCTAGCACACTTGGAAGCTTAATGGCACCTTCCTGAAACACTTCCACATCAGGATCATCACTACTGTCTCCCCCCTCAAATAAATCGACATTATCTTCGTCTCCAAAACCAACGAAATCGTCATCTTCACTTGCGCTTATATATAGTTCCTTGTCCACCAAGCTTTCACCACTGCTCTCTTCACTATCAAAAAGTTGTCGCTGTATAGCGCTATCACTCAACAAACGCTTTACTTTCTTTCGTTGAGCTTTCTTCTCGGTTGCAACAGGCGTTGAAGTTGCAAGCGGGGTAGCACTGGGGCCCGCGGGAGGTTGCAGCGAATCGGACACGTCGGAAAGCATTTTTTCAGTATAACTCGCTATGGCGGCCACGTACAAACTGATAACACTAGTAGTTGAGGCTTGGTGGCGCTGCGGTCGCTCCTACAATGCAAAATTTGGCCGCGCGAATTTTGAAGCACGCTTTCAAGCACAGAGATTTTAAAATGACACCCGGGCACCGGCCCTTTTTTTTGGTGTCATTTTAAAATGACTCCCGGGCTGGAAGGGTTAAATCAGATTGCAACGCATTTCTATCATCTTCGTTCAGGACTGTATTTCCTATGTTTGTATTGTCGGCGAATTTGGAAATGGTGTTGTTTACCCCTACATCAATATCGTTAATGTAAATGAGAAACAGGACCGGTCCAAGGACTGAACCCTGTGGAACTCCACTAGTGACAGGCTCCCACTCCGATTCCACTCCATCTATCACCACTCTCTGTCTTGTGTCTGTAAGCCAATTGTTTATCCAAGAATGAATTTCACCTTTGATACCTATCCTCTCCAGTTTAGCCAATAGTTTTCGGTGTGGCACCTTGTCGAAAGCTTTTTGAAAGTCTAAGAAGATTATATCTAGTGATTTCGTCATGTCGCTATATGTGAATAGTTTGTTATAAAATTAAATCAAATTTGTTAGGCATGACTTATTTTATCTAAAGCCGTGTTGACTATTTTTGATTAGGTTGTTTGATTCGAGGTAATCTACTATCTTATCTCTAAGGAATTTTTCCATGATTTTTCCTACAATTGAAGTTAGACTAATTGGTCTGTAATTACTCGCTTTGGCCTTGCTACCCTTCTTGTATATCGGCGTAATGTTCGCATCTTTCCAATCACTCGGTACAATCCCCTGTAGTAATGATAAGTTAAATAGTTGTGTCAGGGGTTTTGCTATTTCTTCCTTAACATTCTTAATTATTTTCGGGTGGAGCATGTCGGGTCCCGGGTCTTACTTACATTTAAATTACTCAATTTGCTTTGTACTTCGCTAACACTGATGGTGAAATCTCCTATCACATCAGTTGAGGTGTTATTTTCAGGGGTATGATCGATAACTTCTTCTGTGAAAACTGAGCCAAAATATTTGTTGAGCATATTTGCTGTGTTTGTGTCACCTGTTATTGTCTGGCCATCTTCTATTAGCGTTCCGATTCCGCTTTTGACCGGTTTATTTTTATTTACGTAACTGTATAATTTTGGGGGGTTTGTGGCACTCTCTCTGGCAATAGTAATTTCGTAATTTTGTTTGTTCGCCCTAATTATTTTTTTTACTTCCCCTATCTACTATTTTTTAAAAGTTTTTAATTACTTCAGTGTTTGTGTTATTTTTTACAAGTTTGTGGAGTTGATTCCTTTTCCTTATTGCCTTGCCAATGTCTCTACTGTACCAAGGGGGCATACTTGACTTCGTATTACGTTTTGGTTTCATGGGTACATATTGTGTATGCGCTTCTGTAATTGTAGACTTAAAATGTCCCCATAGTTCATTTACTTCGTTTATATTTATGAGGTTTGAGTGTATGTTTGATAGCGATTTCTTAAGTCCGTCATAATTTGCGTTTTCAAAGTCCGAAACCATTCCTGTTGCTTTTACTGTGGAATATTTGCTTATAACGTTGATTCTTAAGATTTTATGATCGGACGTTGCCAGATGTTCACCTACATCCAGGTTTGATAATAGATTTTCTTGGGTAGTGATTACAAGGTCTAATATATTCCTGTCTCACGTCGGCTGTTTTACGTGTTGAGTCAAAAAAAAATCCTGGATGAAGCTTGTCGTTAGGCCTGACTCAACATTTTTTCCGGTCAGGGTATTCCAGTCAATTAGGGGGAGGTTATAGTCACCTAGTAAAACTATTTCGTCGGAATTTAGGGTTTTCTCTAGTATTTCATAAAAAATTGTATCATCGGCAACAGTTAGTCTCAGTGGTCGATACGCTGTAGTGATATTTAAGTTCATGTTTTTTGTATTTATTTTGATGCACACTATTTCTGCATTACTTTCGGGGAGAGTCACCTCAACTGGGTTTAAGTAGGTTGCAACGTACATTGACAGATCCCAAGGTTAAGGCCTTGGGTAAAGAGTTCCTTAGTAATTTGTTTTCCATTGTTACGGTCTTTATGAACAAATTTATATGGCTCTATGTGATATTCATGAAGTAGATCTTTGTTTTTAAGGTTCAGATGTGTTTTCGATATACAAATAACGTCAACTTTCTCATTTAATAACAGACATTTGAGTTCGTCTATTTTGTTTCTTATTGAGCAGGCATTTATGGATATTAAATTTATATCATTTCTCTCAGCATGCGCTGGATTTGTTTTTCTTATTGGTAAGGATGGGTTTGGGGTTGTGACTTGAAGCCGCGGCGGGTTGTCAAATTCATTCAATTGGTTGGGTTGGCATGGATGGGGTTGGGTGGGGTTGTTTAGTTTGTTTTGTGGTTCAGATGGGTAAATTTTCGCAACTTGTGGACCATTGGGGTTGACGGTTTCATGTAAATGGTTGTGATGGACTTGGAAGGGTTGGGCGGGGTTATTTATTTATCTTAACCGTGCGGGTGGGTTAGGATGCGTGAGTTTTAAACCAAAGGGGGTATTTATTTCATTATTTTGATTGGGTGGGGTTGTGGGAGGGCTTTTCCGGGGGTAGCGATGTCAATACTCAGAGGAGTCTATTAGCATAGTTATCTCTCGGTCCTGACTGGTGTTGTTTTCATGGGCAATGTAGGTTGCGTGATTTAGGGTGTCACTCATGTGCTGAACGCCTTTTTCTGATAAATGAATGCCATCTCCGCTGTACAGGGACGAGTTCCCTATAAAGGTGGTCCAATTGTCCACATACAGTACCTTCTCTTGTTCGCACATGACCTGGACTGCGTTGTTAATTTCTATGGCTCTATTTATTCCGTATGAGCTTGTTTTAATCCGGGGTATGACGCCGCTTACCACACATTTCGTGGTCTTCCTTTTCATGACTTTAATTAGGTTCTCAAAATCTTTTTCTATGGTCTTAATTGGGGCCTTACCTCCGTCAAAGCAGTCATTTGAGCCAACATTGACGACTACATAGGTGCCCTCTGGTATGGCGGAATTAGTTATGTCTTTCAAGATATGTTCAACTTTACCGCCTGGAATTACCTTTACTGACCTTTTTCCACTGTTCTTGGTGGCAAAGGCAGCTCCTTGACCTCGCATGAGACTGTCACCATAAACTAGGGTGAGTTTCTCCTTCCCGCTGACTCCGTGATTTGATGGTTTCGTTGTTTTCCCGTCAGGAATTGTCATGCCTTTCGAGCTTGCTGTCACGTGGTCAGTTCCCTCATGTGCAAATCTGTTTTTGATAGGGTTACCTGGTGTCGCTTTCCCATTCCCATTCACGTGGTCAGTTACCTCGTGTGCAAATCTGTTTTTGATAGGGTTACCTGGTGTCGCTTTCCCATTCCCATTCCCATGCACGTGGTGAACCTTGTGTTCATTGTTTTCAGCGAGAACAGCAAATCTGTTTTTGATAGGGATACCTGTTGTCGCTTTCCCATTCCCTTGGGATTTGTTCTTGTTACGCCTGTTGACTACTGTCTGAAATAGATCATTGGATGGGTTTTCTTTTTGAGGATTTTTAACAACGTCGACTTGCGTCGAGAGAGAGAGAGGTGTAAGAGAGCGAGCTAGGACTGGGGGTGAAGGTGGTGGGTGAGTACAAAGGAATACAAAGGAAATCAAGCAACAACAGGTCTAGTGACCCTTCTAGGCTGCTTGTCCTCCAAAACACGGAGGATCAAGTGTCCAAACAGTGGTTTAGAGTGGGTAAGGGAACACTGGAAAGGGAACTACTGCCCTGGAACTAATGTCCGCGGCAGGATTAGGAAATTAGTAGGGGACAGATGGGTTAGTAACTGAGGGGAGGATAAAATAAAGTTATTCATTTACAAACGCAGTCAATCGCGGGTTTGATGCGAGATATTTGTCTAGGCGAAGTTTAAATGAATCAACGGTGCTGCAGTCTATGACATCTCTGGGAAGCCCATTCCATAAGTTGACAACTCGATTGAAGAAGAAATTCTTAGCTTCGTGTAAGTTAAATGATTTACCAATAATTTTGCAACCGTTTCCCCGCGTGTAATTAGATTGGTCGATAGTGAAGTACTTACTACAGTTCATGTTGTCGATGCCTTTGATGATTTTGAACACTTGAATTAAGTCGCCTCTTAATCTGTGCTGGGTTAAAGGAAATAGATTTAATTCTCTAAGACGCTCCTCGTATGGTTGGTTCTTTAGGCTAGGTATCATTTTGGTAACTCTACGTTGAACTCGTTCTAGCTTGTCTATATCTTTTTGGTAATAAGGGCACCAGGATTGAACGCAGTATTCCAGAAGAAGGCGGACTAAGGAATTGTAAAGGATTAAGTTAACTTCTTTGGATTTATGCTCAAATGACCTGCCTATAAAGCCAATTATTTTGTTTGCCTTCTTAACAACTTCTGAACATTGTTGACTCGGTTTTAGGTTACTCGATATTGTTTCTCCCAGATCGGTTTCTCTGTTTACATTCTTAAACTGAGTGCCATTCATCAAATAGTTTGCTTTCTCATTTTGGTATCCGATATGTAGTACTTTACATTTATCCGCATTGAAACTTATTTGCCAAATTTGGGCCCAACATGACAACTTATCTAGATTGTGTTGCATATCGTCAACTTGTTCTTTGAGAGTACGCTATTTGCAATTTTTGTATCGTCAGCAAATTTTGAGATTGTACAAGTAAGACCCTCATCTATGTCGTTGATGTAAATTAGAAAGATAATTGGTCCTAGTACCGATCCCTGGGGTACCCCGCTACTTACATTGGTCCATTTAGATGCCTTACCGTTTATGACTACTCTTTGCTTTCTGTCGCTGAGCCAATTTTCTATCCATTTCATCACACCATCTTGTATTCCATGAGCTTTTAGTTTTAGCAGTAAACGTTTGTGGGGAACTTTGTCAAAGGCCTTTTGAAAATCAAGGTATATAATATCTACAGCTTTACTCTCATCGTAGAGGTTGAGGATATCGTGGAAGAAGTCTAAGAGGTTTGTTAAACAGGAACGCTTTTTAAAAAGGCGTGTTGAGTATCTTTAAGTATGTTGTTTTCCTCTAAGTGATTTACGAGTCTGTCTCTTATGAGTGTTTCTAACATTTTACATACAACTGAGGTTAAGCTAATTGGACGATAGTTGATAGTTACTGGGTAGGGATTTGCTGCGTTTTTTTAATATCGGTGTTACGTTGGCTAGCTTCCACTGATCAGGCATAGTTCCAGACTGCAAGGATTTATTGAATAGCAATGTCAGTGGTTTGGAGAGCTCATCCTTAGCTTCCTTTAGGACTCTAGGTGAGATTGTATCAGGTCCAGGCGTTTTATTTATCTTGAGTTTATCTAAATAATTCAATACTTCTCTCTCTGTAACGGTGATATTGCTTAGAACATCTGAATTATCAATCTGAATCGGCGATGGTGTAGGGATATCACTGAGGTCTTCCGTTGTAAAAACTGATGCAAAGAAGGTATTGAGGGCATTACTCATTTATTTTGTACTTCGTCTTTGGAGTATTCTCCATTTTCATCGACTAACGGTCCAACAGTTGAAGTAACTACTTTTTTCTTTCTGATATAACTATAGAATGTTTTCGGGTTTGTTTTACTTTGATTCGCAACATGTAACATGTAAAGAAAGAGAGAGAGAGAGAGAGAGAGAGAGAGAGAGAGAGAGAGAAAGAGGGGAGAGAGAGAGAAAGAGAGAGAGGGGAGAGAGAGAGAGCGAGAGAGAGAGAGAGAGAGAGAGAGAGAGAGAGAGAGAGAGAGAGAGAGAGAGAGAGAGAGAGAGAGAGAGAGAGAGAGAGAGAGAGAATAAAATATAGCCTTTAATTGACTCTAGCAGATCAACTTTCCCTTCCCATGCCACCCCCCACCCCCTCTCCCTCTCTCTCTCTCTCTCTCTCTCTCTCTCTCTCTCTCTCTCTCTCTCTCTCTCTCTCTCTAATACACCATAGTATTTGTTGTCGTATATATCATTTGACATCAGGTTACCTTCTACCCACAAATAGACCATATAGTTCTTACAGACTTTCCAGTAAGTGAAATAGTGACTGATATTAAGCCTACTTGGTCCGAGGTGGGCTTTTTGGAAATCCCCTGTTTCCCTTCATTAGTAAGAGAGAGAAAGGAAAGGGAAAAGAAGGAAGGAAGTGAAGGAAATGGAGGAATGACAGTGTTGATAAATGCTGGTAATTCTGCTAAATATAGATGTCTACAGCTCCAGCTTCCTTGTGGCCTGAGACTCGCAAGTGATCAATACCACTTACGAGTTTCAGGCCATAAGGAAGTTGGAGCTGTAGACATCGATATTAAGAAGAATTACCAGCTAAAATCCGGTCTTAATACAGTTATAAAACAGAAAACCAAATTCATCATACTTTCTATCCATCAGAAACCTACATTATTATTACATTTCTATTATATATCCATGCTAACGGCTCCAACTTCCTTATAGCCTGGAACTCGCAAGTGGTCAATTGTTTTGGAATAGATTTCTAATGCCCTTCACCTATGTAAAAATTTCGATATGTTTCATGATATATAGCTGGACGGATTTTAGCTACAGTAGGTGTATAGTAATGTGCATTAACATTAAACCTTTGAGTACCAGCGACGCGTGTTATCTTTTATTCTAGCTATATTTAGACGATATTAGGCAGCTTAAGAAGGATCTGCGGTACTTACAAGGGTTGGTTGAGAGTGCTTGAATCCTGATTATGACCGGAGGTCCTTCCTAAGCTGAATAACATCGTCTAATAGTTGCCACAATATAAAGAAAAGGACGTCACCGGGACTCTATGGGTATTATTGAAACTGAATATGTGTAACAGAACCATAACAGTTAACAAAAAAAAATTAGTTACGAGTTAAGGGAGCTCAGACGGTATTGTGCAGCATAATTTACTGGTTCGGCTCAATGGTTTAAGGAGGGGGTTTAGTTTGCTCTCTAAACTGCTATCAAACTATTAAAAAAACACCCCCAAGACCCCCCTTCGATATGAATTTGCCGGCCGAAGGCCGATTCCTCCTCATATACAGGCTCACTATCGCTCGCCAGGAAAAATATCGACGCCTAAATGGCACGAAAGATCTTAATATTAGCAATGAAATGGAGAAAAAGGTCTGAAAATCACCAAACTAATGGGGCGAATATCTTGAAGTCTCATAACTAATAGGGCTAAACATGAGGGAGGAGGAGGACTCGAAAAACCAACTGCCTCCCCTTAACAAAGAGAACCATGGTGGCAGTTTCACAGATAAGGGGTCTGGTCCTGAATATTCCAAAATGCCATAAGTTATGTCAAGGTGCATATTTAACAAGCCAAGGATTTATTAGCTATTCCTCGCCCACGGCGTCATAACTTTCGCATACTCAAGCAACTTGATTATCACAAGTTATAATTCCCTGTTGTAGTTTGTTTTGAGTATTAATGACTTTAGAATTACACTGTGGGAATTTAGGATACGACGAAAAGAGGCTTCTCAAGTTGTATGAGTATCCGACCCCTGGATGCCGAGAGTCGGCTGCCAACCCCTTATGAAAGCAAACATCATATACCTGCACAAAGTAACTAACCATGTGTGGAAATGAATAATGAAAGTAAATGTCATAAACCCCCATAATGTAACGAACCTTGAGTGAAAGGGACGAATTCAAGAAAACATCATCAACCCTCACAATGTAACTAACCTTGCATGGAACTGATGAAAGCCCCATAGCCATGCAGGACCCACAGCCTCACAGATCAGGTAGAGCGTCCAAGATTTCCTACTACTGCCGACCCCTTTGTGGGAGGCCGCCTGTATTGGGGCCATCTTAGAAACCCGAACCATCTCAGGAGGCGGTGAAGGCTCTTTCGATGATCGGGCACCAGCACTGGGACATCTGTAAAACAATAAAAGGGAAATCAATATCATGACATCAAGAACATTATCAACAAAGATTAACCAGCCACAAATACTGTACATAAAATCTTAGCTGATCCGGCAGGGGCAGCAGCGGGATACCTGTAAAACCAAAGAGGCAAAAATAATATGGGGACATCAAGAACATCAAGAACAACTTGAGATGGTTCGTCCATATGGAACGTATGGAAAGCGAGAGAATGACTAAGAGGGTGTACGAGAGCGAGGTGGAGGGACAGAGGGGGAGAGGTAGACCGAATATGAGGTGGAAGGATGGAGTGAGGAACTACATGAACGAAGGCGGTGCTGGTTGGGGGGAGGGGCGTCGACTGACTGGGGACAGAGGTGCATGGGGGCGGTTCGTTCGTGGCCACCCCTTCGGGGATCACGGCGTCAGGCAATAGATAGATAGATAGATAGAAGAACATTATCAACAACCAAGCAGCCACAAAAATGTATTTCGGCATATTCACTAATCCTGCCATGGAAGAAGCAGAACACATGTACAGCCATATAGAGATCAAGTGATACAAACTGTAACAACACTACAGAGGACTCCAGAAAGTGGCAACGGACATATCTTTATCATATTTTGTTGTATCTGTGTTATTGCCCCTAAGGTGCTTTAGTTATTCAGCTTGGTACACAGAGGCATATTTCATATAGGCAGAACTCTATTAACCTTTAAACGGCGAAGCTATAGTATTTGAAAGTGCCCGCCAGGCAAATATATTGAGGCTCATTCCCCCAAAAAATCGTCATTATCCAATAAATATCGTTATTACTTATTCATATGCGCCTATTTTATGTTTAATATGAAGATATTAACATGTAACAGCAATAAAACAAATGGGAATAGTATTTGGGGGTTGAAAAAGACGAAGTATTGCCGACCGGTTCATTCATGAGAGGAGATCCGCCGCGGCGCATACCCTCCGTCTCTCACTTATCGATCCACACTGATGTCTTGCAAGTGAAGTCTCTCTCTTGCTACGATCTATATATGCCTCCCCTTCGACCATGTAACCAGGTGGGGGATATTGGCACGGAAAAATATACCGATAAACAAGGGAATAAGAGGAAAAATATGTAATAATTGAATGGGGGGTTTGGACACGTGTGGAGGATTGATAGGAGGTATGGAGGGGAATTATCTCACTTAATCACATATTCCTTTGTTTTGAGTGTCATTGGGGTCTTTTAAACAGTTTTTTTAAGGCCTTGGATCTTAAGAGTCTTGGTGTCGTTCCCGGGTTAAGCTGAATTAGGTCATGGTTAATTGGTAGGAGGCAGAGTAAGCATAAATGGTATAGAATCAGACTGGGGTATAGTTAAGAGTAGAGTCCCACAATGATCTGTTTTAGACCCTCTGCTGTTCATCATGTATATTAACGACCTTGATGTAGGTATAACTAGCAAAATCAGTAAGTTAGCAGATGACACTAAGATAGGAAGAGTGATTAATTCTGATAATGATATTCAGGCTCTCCGAAGACATTTAGATACACTACACGAATGAGCAGTAAATTAGCAGATGAAGTTCAATGTATACTGTATACAGTATATGCAGTATAGTATTTTTTTTTGGAAATCGATAGAAAATCAAGGATACAAATTAAATAACTTGGCTATAAGTAACTCATAAATGAAAAAGACATGGGAGTCATCGTCAACTGTGATTTGAAACCAATAAATCAATGCATCAGTGTTCGAAATAAGACAAGTAGAGTTTTTGGATTTATATCTAGAAGTGTGAGTAACTGAACAGCAGACGTAACCTTGAAACTTTATCTAGCGTTAGTGAGGCCACATATAGACATGCTGTTCAATTTTTGACTAGGATTCCTTGGAGAGAGTACAACGAAGAGTGACAACAATTATCCATAATTGCATATGAAGAAAGGGTGAATGAACTGGGCTTACATTCGTTAGAGAGACGCAGAGTTAGAGGGGATATGATAAAGTTGTTTAAGTGGGTAAGTAGGATCAATAAAGGGGATATGAAAAATGACACTAAAGCTCAGTGATAGCGAGAGAACTCGAACAAATGGTCTCAAATTAGATAATTTTCGTTTCAGGAAAGATATAGGCAAATGCTGGTTTGGTAACATAATTGTTGACATGTGGAATAGGCTACCTAGTGCCATAGTGGGATCAAGAACAATAAAGAACTTCAAGATTAAATTTAAGACATATGGACGAGAGGGATCTGCCTTGTGTGGACATCGGCTTTCTGCAGAATTTCATGTTCTTATGTTCTTATGAAAAGGGAGGAGTGGAATATGCTAAACAAAGGGAAAATGCCATATAAGGATGAATTAGGAGACATGTAGAGGATGTGTGAAGCAGGGAAAGACAAAATATTTAAATATTGGAACAAAGGAGTAGAACAAGAGGGAGAGCGAGAGAGAGAGTGTGTGTGTGTGTGTGTGTCAAATTATTATTGACTCTGCCAGATCAACTAGGCCTATCCCTTCCCTCACACCTCTCTCTCTCTCTCTCTCTTTATATATATATATATATATATATATATATATATATATATATATATATATACAGTACCGGTATATATAAATGTTTCTGTTATTTTTTGTCTCCTTTGTTCCGATAGATGCCTATTTCCTCATTCCCTACGTCACACATTCTTTATTTCTTCTACACTGAAGATTGGTGCATAACTTTTTGAGTTATCTTGTTTAAAGACAACTAAACAAACAGACTGAACAGCAGACAAACTATAGGGGCACTTGGAAGATCGCGTACCTCTGCCTACGCTGACAGAAGTATGCGCTCTACCGATCACCTCCTAAATTGAATCATTTCTTCCTATCTACCCACCAAGTTATGTCGAAATCAGTTCATAACTTATTGAGGTATCTTGTTTACAGTCAAACAGAGGCAAAAACATAGCCTCCAACTTACTTCCTTGGTAGAGGTAACTAACGGAGCAAAAACATAACCTTTATCCAACTTCGTTGGTGGAGGCAATAATTTAGTATAGTCTCTGTTGCTTGTTAGTATAAAATCAATATATTGTTTTATCATTATGAGAATGAAAATTACAAAACACTCAAAAATATAAATTGATAACTGTGGCGTTCATCCTTTAAACAGAATATCAACAGGTAACAGACAATTAACGTTCATTGCGATATGTATCTGGCGTATGCAAATTACTGATAATTATCTCGCAAAATGCAAGGAAAATGCAAACAAAAATATAATTATAGATTCACAACAAAGCGTTCGTGCATTACAGATCTCAAAACTTACTGAAGTATAGTTTGAATAAATATTCCGGTGGACATACATGCATACATACACACATACATATATACATGCATAGTGAACATCAGTCCATGCAAAAAAAGTGTGGGGGGGGGGTTCCTCCCTAGACATCTATCAAGCTAAAACAAATAATACACAAACACACACACGCACACATACATACACACACCCTCATCCAAGACAACCCTTCGAGATAGATTTGTACATTTTTCGGTAGAATACTGTCATGGCCAAAGACCAGTGGGTCCTAAATAACAGGCTAGCTATCATTCGCCAGGAAATAAGTCAACACAAAATGGAACGAATGGTCTTAAATTCACCAAAGTAATGAGGCGAACTTCAGCAAATGTCAAAACTAATGGAGCTAAACATGAGGGAGAAGGGGGTCCAGAAAAAAAAACTATGGCTCAAACGGTGTTAATGCCTTTTAGTAGCCTGAACTGAAGTACAATAAAGTCTTGCTCCATCATGTCATCACTGTGGCTCAACAAGACTCAACGAAGTCCCCCTCGAACACCTGCACATGCAATATCTGCAATCACACCAACAAGACTTTATTGTATAGGCTGGTCCACACTTACATCATCCTCACATTTTGTTGCCTAATTTTGTCGTCTAATAGTAGCCAAAACACAGAATGGAAATGCATCGTCGTATATTCTAAGGGCAGGAAAACCTTTGCGCCTCCCTGTACAGCAAATGACAAAATGTAATGTTCGTGAGTTCTGGCAATTTGTTTATGCAGCATAGCCATTTAGATTGATGTTCAGATCAAATGTACTATGTATTAATTAATTAATAGTATATATTTATTTATATATAGCTGATATGATCTTAACATCAATCAAACAGGGTATATTTGCATAAAGAAAATGGCACGAGCTCACGAATACTTATCAGTAGCTGTACATTACACAGTGGGATATGTGAGGCATTTTCTTGTTCCTCAACCGTAATTCATCCATTATAGGTGGGCCAAAAATGTTAACCCCTAATTTCTGTAAAAAAAAGATAAACACATATATAATAAAACAAAACAAAAAGCTAGAGCAAATGGCCTACTGTATATATTTCCACACCTTCTCCCTGGTTGACTCTTCCCAAATGGTACAACTATTAGCTTGATTACTCAGTCGTTTGCGAGTTATAGAGGTTAGTAGTCATGAGTTTTGGCCTACATATAATGAATAGACTATATATGTAGAGGCCTCTTTACCCCGAGAGGCTACCTGCTACAATATTTAGAGAGCAGGGCAACAGAGTGACTACAAGAATTGGATATAAATAATCGATGGAGCTGGAAACTGACAAAGTGGATACATTTCTCAAGGGAGTATTTCGTAGTCAGTCAGTTAGTTGGTTAAAATAGGAGTTCAGAGACTATCAACCCTGTTTTATTATTAAGCCAGCACACTGGAAGTCAAGAGTAACGTCAAGACTGGAGCCCCTTTTCGAGAACTCCAGTCTCTTCGGGAGTCTTTCAGAAAACAATATTAATATATGTATTCCGACTGAGGCGTAACATGATTCAAACTTACTTAATGACGTAAACAATAGCTAACAAACTAAATTAACAATATGCAATTATATCAGCAAGTATAAATAACCTAAATTGACAATAGTAATATATTGTATGTTAGTTTTACTACATTTGAACACGTACGGTATTATTTAACCCTTTGAGTACCGGGGACGTAGGTTTATTGTATCTAGTTATGCTTGGACGGTTTTATGTAGCATAGGAAGGAGTTGTGACGGTTGAAAGGGCTGGTCGGGATATTCTGTAGTCTTTTTATTGCTAGACACATTTCCTAAACTAAATAAAGTCGTCTAACAGTAGCCAGAAAACCACACCAAGGACGTCAGCGACATTGAATGGGTTGGTCATATGTGTGTGTAGTAACCCTTTGAGTACCAGCGACGTGTGTTATATTGTATTCTACCTGTATTTAGACGACACTATGCAGCTTAGGGAGGATCTGTGGTAGTTATTATGGGGTTGGGTTGAGATAGTTTGAAGCCTTATTGACTTCCCAAACTTGACTAATTCCTTTAACGTGACGATAGTGCGTTGTTATATGTGCGATTAGTTTGCTTGGGAAACAGATTAACTTGCTCATGTAGTAATGTACACCCTATATGGTGGATTGTGTTCTTCTATTTAATAATTTTCATATTAGTAAGCGTTGTTTCCACATAGCGATTTTGATAATTTAATTTGACTTTATATTGTCCTTTTCCCAATTTTGGTTTGTTTAGTTTGCAAGTTTTACATTTTAATTTGTATTTATAGAGATCCTTTCTAAGTTGCATAAAACCGTCTAATAGTTGCCAGAATATGATGCAAAATACGTCGCCGGTACAGAAGGGGTGAATGGCGCGAGAGAGGTTCTGTATCAGTGGGGTGAGGAGAGCTAAGTGGTGGATGTGGTTAGTGGGTTAGTGGGGCTTTGTGGTTCGTTGGGTTAGCTGAGGGGAGGGGTTCATATAGGTTGTTAAATCACTGGATAGACAGACAGACAGACAGACAGACAGACAGACAGGCAGACAGATAAATACAGTAGATAGATAGAAAGATAGATATTCAGATTAGCCTTTTCCATATAACATGACGCATTCTTTCATTATGAGCTGGATATTCTTAGACGAACGCATTTAGTTAGTTGATTCTTAAAGATCCTTCCAGTTCTACAAAATATCTCCCAAGGATAACCTAAAATAAAATATGAACTAGCATTACAATTATAGAAAAGCTTAAAAACACGTAATATTGATATGAAAGCTTAGCAAAGATATATCCTAAGCAAAACGCTGGCATACGAGGTATTTTTCATAAATTATCTAGTTTCCCATAAGGCTTTATGGATCTCCCATGATTCCTAGCATTAGTTTGGAGGTTGTGAGAAATCGTAACAGAGAGAGAGAGAGAGAGAGAGAGAGAGAGAGAGAGAGAGAGAGAGAGAGAGAGAGAGAGAGAGAGTAAAATGTATCCTAAAATTGACTATGACAAATCAACTTTCGCTTCCCCCACCTCTCTCTCTTTCTTTTTCTCTCTCTCTCTCTCTCTCTCTCTATATATATATATATATATATATATATATATATATATATATATATATATATATAGCATCAAAATACCAACGCATAGAACACAGGGAACCAGAAGTAAGAACTTCTAAATAGCCAATGCCTTTCTACGTACCAATAATGAGATAGAAACATTTTATTTAGGTAAATTTATCCAAGACCAGACCATGCACGAACATAGGTGGCAATTATCCGAAAACAGATCCACTTCTCGCCTATTATTATTCATGGCGTAAGGATGTGGCGACCCCACCGCCCGTCACTTTGTGGCGCAGATAGCCCCTGGAGGTTGGGACTGGTAATCCCACCTCCAGAATTGTTAGGAGGAGGCTGTAGGCACCAGCCGAACAGGGCGGTACTCCCGGGGAGTGCTAGGTGGCTGATAAGGAAAGCTGGAACTCCTGTTTCACCATCTGGCCTCCCTAGCTGATCTTTGCTAAGCTTTATGGAGGTCTAGCGAGGAAACTAAATTGTATATGAATAACTGAATAAATAGAACACAAAAACAGCCACTATCCCCTTAAGAAGTTGGGAATGAGAGTTGAAGTTATTAAATTGTGTAATTCGTCAACTATTACAAATATTGTATCCCTATGCTCTCCTTACACCCCTGTTTTGCTATATACATATTAATGCATATATCTTATTAAAGCCTTCTGTACCAGCGACGTCTTTATAACGTTATTCGGGCTACTATTTCACCATTATATTCACTGTAAAATGGGCCTCCAGCAATTAACAAGCTTCGAACTATCTCTCTTAACCATATTGACTACCACAGATCCTTCTTAAACTTCATAACATCGTCTAAATATAGCTAGAGTAAATATGAAAAGACGTCACCGTTACAGTAGAGGTTATTGAAGTTAAATATGACATGGCTTGCTCGGTATTATTTTCTCAACAACTCATTACTAATTGTTATGGAGTAGTCTTCAAACACCCTGTGTATATATTTATGCTTTTTAATCTCAGCCAGGCTCGAACTACCGACAGTCAGGACGAGTGTCCATGCTGTTGGTGGTTCGAGCCTGACTGAGTGTAAGACCATTTAGTAGGTCACGTGCATTTCTGAGATATTAATTATTATATATATATTATATATATTATATATATATACAGTATATATATATATATATATATATATATATATATATATATATATATATATATCTTTGTTTCCTCCTATATTCAAATAGTTGCCTCTTACTTCTTTCATTACATCACACATTCTCTATTATCCTCTTCACTTTGAAATCAATTCATAACTTTGAAATATCTGTTTACAGACACACATAAAAACAAAACAAGCCGACCAACTAGACGGGTACTCGGTAGAGCACATACCTCAGCGTACATCGGCGGAGGTATGCGCTCTACCAATCCTCTCATAAATGGAATCACTTCTTCCTTGGCGCATATCCTATCTGCCTACTAAATCGGTTCGTGGAAATTGGTTCATATTGTTTTGAGATATCTTGTTAGCAAATAAACAGACAGGCAAACGAAGGTAAAAGCATAACCTCCGTCCAAGTTGGTTAGCAGAGATAATATTTGATCATAACCTCTGGATCCTGTGAATATTATAATCAATATCTTGCTTAATAATTATGAAAATTAAAGGGAGAAGGGCCATTTTTCTGGTCCCCCTTGTTCCTCATGTTTAGCCCCATTAGCTTTCAGATTTGATGACGTTTGCCCATTAGTTTTGCGATTTTAAGACCTTTCGCTCCATTTTTTTATCAATATTAAGACTTTTCGTGTCACTTAGGTGTCGATCTTTTCCTGGCGAGCGATAGCGAACTCGTAATTTTAGAGAAATCTAGTCGGGACATTTTTCTATCGAAAAATGTACAAATATATCTTGAAGGAGGCTCTTGAGCGGGTGTTTTTTTATATTTGATGGAAGTCTAGGGAGAAAACTAATATATTAATAAAACGATACACAAATGAGCAAATAAAAACGACCCATCTCCTCTTAACCCACTGAGCCCCAGCGACGCAAACAGTGCGTCAGTAATGTATGTAACGCTAAACCCCAGCGACGCAGACGTCTGCGTCAGTGTCACTCCGGTCCCAATTACTTCGATCCTATGGCACCTAGAGGGCGCAGATTTGTATGGGAACTGTGTAAGTATCCCACGCACCCATGCCGATGGTTGAAAACTCTCAAAGTCTAACCGCGTGCGCGTGAGCGCGCAAAACAATGTTTTTTGGGGGAAATTGCCTTCAATTTGTACTCAATTACTCCGTTTTCGGGGGCTCTGTAGGACCATTTTTTGAGCTTTTTGATCGGTTTTTCGTAGTTTTTCCTTCATTCCTAACCCATTCGCTATTGTTTCTGGAATAAAAAAAAAAATCAGAATCAGCCGGTCCTGGGTGCTACATTTATAAATATTTAGCTGGTACTCAGCGGGTTAAGGGGGGTGACCTGCTTTTTGTTATTTCTGTCCTTTCTCTCTTTCTCTGGCTTGTATCCATTCGGCCCCATTCAGCCAACTATTTTAAGACGTTTATCCCCATCTAGGTGTCGATTTCTTCTTGGCGAGCGATAGCGAGCCAGCATTATATGAAGAAATCCGGCTTCGCCATAGAAATTTTTCTATCGAAAAATTTACAAATTTAGCCTGCTGTCTAACAAAAATAAAAAATATGCTGGCTCGCTACCGCTCACCAGTAAGAAATTGACACCTGGATGGGGATAAACGTATTAAAACAGTTGGCTGAATGGAGCCAAATGGATACAAGCAAGAGAAAGATAGAAAAGGACAGAACAAAAACAGGTCACCCCCCTTAAAATTACAAAGCACCCCAAACATATAAATTACAAAGCACCCCAAACATATAAACTACAAAGCACCCCAAACATATAAATTACAAAGCACCCCAAACATATAAACTACAAAGCACCCCAAACATATAAATTACAAAGCACCCCAAACATGTAAACTACAAAGCACCCCAAACATATAAATTACAAAGCACCCCAAACATATAAATTACAAAGCACCCCAAACATGTAAACTACAAAGCACCCCAAACATATAAATTACAAAGCACCCCAAACATAAATTACAAAGCACCCCAAACATATAAATTACAAAGCACCCCAAACATATAAATTACAAAGCACCCCAAACATGTAAATTAACAAATGTGGCGTCCATATTGTAAACAGCAAATTAGAAGCTAGCAAACAATTAACATCCATTGCGATAACTATCTGGGGTATGAAAATTACTGATAATCATGTGGCAAAACGCAAGGAAAATACAAGAAAATAATATATAAATAGATTCACAACAAAGCGTTCGTGCATCACAGATCTCAAAACTTACTATAATATAATTTGGATATACATTCCGGTGGACATACAGTCGCGCTAATAAGTCATTACGCAGCTGTCATTACGTTTGGCTTGCTCTGTACTGTATTAATGTCTGTCCGATGTAGAACAGGGTGGCTAAGTGTAGGAACATGCTTGTATATTTCACTCGATAGGAAGAAATGAAGCTTAGATATTGCTGGTACCAACTATTGATCAAAACATACTTGGTGCCGATAAGTCACTTATTAGCGCGACTGTACATACATATATACATACGTACAGTTGCTCTTACGTATGATACTAAATTAGTATGAATGAATGGCGAGTGGGGTTTCTTTTAAGGTGACCCACCTCGTTTTTTTTCTCTCTCTCCCTCTCTCTCACTGGGTTGTATCCATTCGGCCCCATGCAGCCTACTTTTTTAAGATGTTTATCCCCATCCAGGTGTCGATTTTTTCTTGGCTAGCGGTAGCGACCCAGCATATTGTGTGTAATGTTTTTTCACATCAGGCTAAATTTGTAAATTTTTCGATAGAAAAATTTCTCCGGCGAAGCCGGATTTCTCCATAAAATGCTGGCTCGCTATCGCTCGCCAGGAAGAAATCGAGACCTGTATGGGGATAAATGTCTTAAAACAGTAGGCTGAATGGGGCAGAATGGATACAAGCCAGAGAAAGAGAGAAAAGGGGAGAACAAAAGCAGGTGACAAATCATCAGTTGACTATTCAGATGAGTCTACCCACTGCTAAGAAACTACACTCGTAATTCAATCATGCGCAATATATTTCCATGTATAAGATCACTGAGAGGAACAGAACTTATGTGGCCAAATGTGCAGTCGCGCTAATAAGTGATGTTTCGGCACCAAGTATGTTTTGATCAATAATTGGTATCAGCAATATCTAAGCTTAATTTCTTCTTTTCGAGTGAAATATACAAACATGTTCCTACACTTCCCCACCATATTCAACATCTGACAGACATTAATACAGCACAGAGGAAGCCAAACGTAATGACAGCTGGGACAGGACTTATTAGCGCGATCGTGCATACAATGTATTAATGTCCAATACATTATCCAATAAATGTATCAGTACATTGTAATGGTTCAGACAGGGATACCTTTCAACAGTTTGAACTGTAGTACAATACAGTCCTGCCACAACACTGCCCCACCATGTCATCACTGTAGCTGATGTTGGCATAGTGCTAACCATGCCTCAGCAAGACTCAACAAAGTCCCACAGTAGAACATGCACTTGCAGTAGGCCTATATACAACCAGAGCAGCCTTAAGGGGACAGTGGATATTTTGTTTTGTATATATATTTATATATTCATTTATCGTTTAGTTTCCTCGCTAGACCTCCATCAAACTAAAACAAATAACTTCCATTAGATCCCCCTTTTAGATTAATTTGTAAATTTTTCGGTAGAAAAATGTCCCGGCAAAAGGCCGATTCTTCCTAAATTACAGGCTCACTTTCGCTCGCTAAGAAAACAAAAATCGGCACCTATATAGAACGAAAACTCTTAATATTGACAAAGAAATGGGGCGCAAGGTCTTATAATCGCCAAACTAATGGGCCAAACGTCTTAAAATCTGAAAACTAATGGGGCTAAGCATGAGGAAGAAGGGGTACCATAAAAACAACACATCTCCCCTTAGCCCCTTCTGTACCGGCGATGTCTTAATAATGCTATTCTAACTATATTTAGGCGATTTTATTCAGTTTAAGTAGGATCTGTAGTATTAAAAAGGGTTTAGTTAGATAGTTCGAAGCCTGTTACTTGTTGAGGCTCTTTTTAAACTGAATAAATTAGTTTTGATATAGCTAGAATATAATTTAAAAGATGTCGCCGGCATAGGTGTTAACAGTGCTACAACAGTGCTACAACAACACAGTTTAAAAGATGTCGCCGGCATAGGTGTTAACAGTGCTACAACAACACAGTTTAAAAGATGTCGCCGGCATAGGTGTTAACAGTGCTACAACAACACAGTTTAAAAGATGTCGCCGGCATAGGTGTTAACAGTGCTACAACAACACAGTTTAAAAGATGTCGCCGGCATAGGTGTTAACAGTGCTACAACAAGACAGTTTAAAAGATGTCACCGGCATAGGTGTTAACAGTGCTACAACAACACAGTTTAAAAGATGTCGCCGGCATAGGTGTTAACAGTGCTACAACAACACAGTTTAAAAGATGTCGCCGGCATAGGTGTTAACAGTGCTACAACAACACAGTTTAAAAGATGTCGCCGGCATAGGTGTTAACAGTGCTACAACAACACAGTTTAAAAGATGTCGCCGGCATAGGTGTTAACAGTGCTACAACAACACAGTTTAAAAGATGTCGCCGGCATAGGTGTTAACAGTGCTACAACAACACAGTTTAAAAGATGTCGCTGGCATAGGTGTTAACAGTGCTACAACAACACAGTTTAAAAGATGTCGCCGGCATAGGTGTTAACAGTGCTACAACAACACAGTTTAAAAGATGTCGCCGGCATAGGTGTTAACAGTGCTACAACAACACAGTTTAAAAGATGTCGCCGGCATAGGTGTTAACAGTGCTACAACAACACAGTTTAAAAGATGTCACCGGCATAGGTGTTAACAGTGCTACAACAACACAGTTTAAAAGATGTCGCCGGCATAGGTGTTAACAGTGCTACAACAACACAGTTTAAAAGATGTCGCCGGCATAGGTGTTAACAGTGCTACAACAACACAGTTTAAAAGATGTCGCCGGCATAGGTGTTAACAGTGCTACAACAACACAGTTTAAAAGATGTCGCCGGCATAGGTGTTAACAGTGCTACAACAACACAGTTTAAAAGATGTCGCCGGCATAGGTGTTAACAGTGCTACAACAACACAGTATAAAAGATGTCGCCGGCATAGGTGTTAACAGTGCTACAACAACACAGTTTTCATAGGTGAGAGTGAAACGATACTCCCAATATTTCTTGCATTCAACAGCTGAGCTCTGGAACTCTCTCCCTGATTCCATCTTTATCTAATCCTATGACTTAAATAGCTTCAAACTCCGTGTGTCCGGGCATTTTGGCTAGACGGTTCCTTGAGTTTGGCCCTGTCACTCTTTCAACTCTGGGGGAGGCACTCGTCACAGGCAGTTTTGCCTTTTGTCTCCCTTATCCACATAGAAAACAAAAAGTACCAATCGAGAAGGGCAGTACCCAGGAGAGGCCACATAGGCATGTGATAAGGGGTTGCTGGAACTCATGTTTCATTAGTCTGCCTTCGCCCATTGTGTCTATTTGGGCCTCACTTACACAGAGAGTAATCCAGCTAACTTTTTTTTTTTTTTTTTTTTATTTCTATGTGATTGAGGGAGGCAAAAGGCATAACTGCCTATAGCGAGTGCCTCCCCCATAGTTGAAAGAGTGACAGGGCCAAAATCAAGGGACGTTCGAGCCAAAATGCCTGGACACACGGAGTTTGAAGCAATTTAAGTCATAGGAAGAGGGAAAGACTGATTCTGGGAGAGAGTTCCAGAGCTCAGATGTTGAGTAGAAGAAAGTTTGAGAGTAACGTTTCACTCTTGGGTTGGAGAGTTGCACAGAGTAGGGGTGGGATTGAGTTGCAAGACGGGTACCACGTGCCCTACGTAAAGGAGGTGGTATGCACTGGGATAGCTCTGAGGAACACTGATTATTATAGTAGCGATAGAATAGCGAGAGAGATGCAACATTGCGGCGGAGAGAGAGAGATTGCAGAGAGTTGGTGAGTGGACGGGAGTTAATGATACGAAAGGCCTTCCTTTCAACCTGTCTAGGAGAGCGGTGTGAGAGGAACCTCCCCACACATGTGAACAATACTCAATACAAGGGCGCACTATGCCCCTGTACAGAGCAAGAAGCTGTGCAGGGGAAAAGAACCCCCTAAGGCGGTTGAGCACACCCAGCTTCTGGGAGGCTGCCTTAGCAAGACTGGTAATATGGTCCTTCCAAATGAGAGCAGAAGAAAAAGAGACACCAAGAATATTGAGAGAAGATGAAGGGTTGATTTTTGTATTGTTGAAGAATAAGGGATAGTCCGTCCGCTGGGAGATCCTGACGGGTAGATAGATGGAGAAATTGGGTTTTTGGAAGCATTAAAGTTAACAAGGTTTTCTCTGCCCCAATTGGAAATAGTATTTAGATCAGAATTTAAGAGTTCTATGGCTTCATTACGTTTGTCGTTGAGGGATTGCTGGCTGGGGCGTTCTGAAAAACTAATGGAGTAGTGTAAAGTTGAGTCGTCTGCGTATGAATGGATGGGAATTAAGGTACAGTTAAGGAGATCATTTATAAAAATTAGAAAGAGAATAGGAGATAGGACAGAGCCCTGAGGAACACCGGAGTTTATAGGGTGAGGAAGTGAACAATGGCCGTCCACAACCGCAGCTATGGAACGGCCAGAAAGGAAATTAGAGACAAAGGCACAGATGGAGGGATAGAAACCGAAGGAGGGTAGTTTAGAAATTAAAGATTTATGCCAGACTCTATCGAAGGCTTTCGATATGTCTAGTGCAATAGAAAAAGTCTCACCGAAGTCCCGAAAGGAGGATGACCAAGAGTTAGTAAGATATGAAAGAAGATCACCAGTAGAGCGACCCTTAAGGAAGCCATACTGGCGATCTGAGAGCAGATTATGAGAAGAGAAATGCTTAAAAAAACAAAAACAAAAACAAAAAAAATCACAAAAACCTCCTCCTTCTATTCATGTCACTACACTAAGCAAGCACATCACACTTCTTTCCAACACACCTAAATTACCTCTAATGCACCTTTATTTTGGTTCTGTCACTGTTTCATCCTAGGGCGTACACTTGTTGCAGGCAGCTTTGCCTTTTGTATCCTTCATTCAAATCCAAAAATAATAAAATAAAAAACATAATAGGACTAAATAGGATGATCCAAATTTATGCCACCCCCACTTTTAGTCGCCTTTTTCGACAAGCAGTGGGATACGTGGGGCATATTATTATTCCTTCACTAAATGTGGCGGTGCCTTTATCCCCGAGGGACTATCTGCTACAATATATATAGAGCAGGACAATAGAGCGAATACAAGCATTGGTTATAAATAATCGATGGAGCTTGAAACTGACAAACTGGATACATTTCTCAAGGGAGCATTCCAGAAAACAATATTAAGATATAAATTCCGACTGAGGTATAACATGATTCTAACAAACAAAATTTTCGATTGCAAATACAGTAGATAAGCCAATACAAAATAACTTAATTGACTACATAAATTAAATGTTAGGTTCACTGCAGCTGAACACGTAATATTTAATAGTAATTGGCCAATTTGGCTGCGCAATTAATAGACTACACTGTCAACATGTATTGTAAATATGTAATACACAATATGTACATATAGAAGTGGTTTATTGGATGATAAATATAGCTGACCGGGCCCTGTCAGCCCTGTCAGCTACATATGGAAGTGTTTCAATCGTTTATGTGTGCTAATGAGAACACGTAAGCACTATTTGTAACGATTATGTGTATCATTGGTTGCTACTTTTGAACACATTATTATCCCGGTGCAGTGTCGTGAGAGAAGGTATGTGGGAGTTTGGTGAGCTGAGCCAATTATTGGTCGATGTAGTTATGGTGTGTGTGGTTAGGGGGTGGTCTGTTTGGCTCCCCTTCACCCTTGTTAAGTCTAATATTTGACGATTGTAATATGGTTCAGCTCAATCCAGGTGTCGATATTTTCATGACGAGTGAGAGCGAGCCTGCAATTAGGAAGAAACCGGCCTTTGGTCGGAACATTTATATGGTTTAAAGGGGATCTAGGAGGACAGAAACAAAAAAATGCAAGAAATATAATCGATCATATGAAAAACCATGAAACACCATATTATAATCCCCCCCCCCCCCCCCCCCCCCACCCCCCCCCCCCCCTCCCCCCCCCCCCCCCCCCAACACACACACATGTTTATGAACACACAATGAAAGTCCTATATAACAATTAAAAAGCACACTGTATCGGTCTACTATACAGTATAAGAGTATTGTGTCTGCATGCATATATGTATACCTATCTATCTATCTATCTACATGTTTCTTTCTCTTTGTCTCCTCCTTTGTTCCAATAGTTGCTTCTTTCGTCTTTCCCTACATCACACATTCTTTGTATCCTCTACACTGAAAAAAGGTTCATAACTTTTTCAGGTATCTTGGTTGCAGAATAACAAACATAAACTATAGGGGCACTCAGGAGAGCGTGTATCTCCACCTATGGTGAAGGAGATATACGCTCTACCGATCGCCTTCTAATTCGAATCACTTCTTCCTTGGAACATATCCTATCTGCCCAACAAATTTCTTGGAAATCAGTTAATAATTTGTTTAGAAATCTTGTTTACAGACAAACAGACAAACATAAAGACAGACACAAACGGAGGCAAAAACATTACTTCCTCAAAATTAGTTGGGGGAGGTAGACATTTAGTATAACCTCTGGATCTGGTGAAATCAAATCAATACTTTGAGATTATTATATTTATTATCATGCAAGAATGAAAATTGAAAAGTACCACAACAATATAAATTAACAAATGTGGCATCCATATTGTAAACAGAAAATTATTAGGTAGCAGACAATTAACGCTCATTGCGATATTTATCTGGTGTATGCCAATTACTGTTAATTATCTCGCTAAATGAAATGAAAATACAAGAAAATTATATGAATATAGATTCACAACAAAGCAATCGTGCATCACACATCTCAAAACTTACTATAACCAAGTTTTGGATAAAAAAAAATCGGTGGATATACATGCATATATCCATACATACTTATATACATACGTACATACAATTGATTAATATTCTTTTCCAATAAATTTTCATGACTCGGACTAGGTTGCCTTTCAGCAGTTTGTAATGGAGTAGAATTATATCCTGCCACAAAACTGCACCATCATGTCATCATTGTGAGTGATGGTAGCAAAGTGCAAGACTCAACGAAGTCCCATTGCAAAACCTGCACTTGTAGCAGCTGCAACCACACCAGCCTCAATAGTCATAAAAAACAATGGCATAACAAGATTGTATTGTCTAGGTTGATCCATATTACGCCATCCCCACTCTTAGTCGCCTTGTACGACAAGCAGTGGGATACGTGGAGCATATTATTTTTCTTTCACTAAATGTGCGGGCCCCTTTACTCCGAGGATCTACCTGCTACAATATTGATAGAGCAGGGCAACAGAGCCAATACAAGCATTGGTTATAAATAAACGATGAAGCTTGAAACTGACAAACTGGATACATTTCTCAAGGGAGTATTTCAGAAAACAATATTAATATATACATTCCGACTGAGGTATAACATGTTTCTACCTTAATGACGTAACAATATCTAACAAACTAAATTATCGATTACAAATATAATTATATGCCAATACAAAATAACCTAAATTGACTACAGCAATGAATTGTGTTAGTTGCACTGTAGCTGAACACGTAATATTTAATAGTAATTGGCCAATTTGGCTGTGTAATTAGGACTACACTGTCAAGATGTGTTTTCAAAATGTAATAAATAATATACACATAAAACAGTGTTTAAATCGTTTATGTGCGATAATTTGAACACGTAAGCACTATTTGTAACGATTATGTGTATCATTTTTTGTTACTTTTGAACTTATTTTATTTCTAGTGTAGTCTCGTGAGAGAGGTTACGTGGGATGAGCTAGAGTAGTGAGGTAATATAAGTGGTGGATGTGGTGACGCTGTTGGTGGGGGTTTGTTGTGGTGGGTTGGGTTAGCTGAGCGGTGAGGGCCATTGATTCATATAGGTTGGTTAAGCTGTGAGGTTGAGTGATTGTGTTGGTGACGGTGGAAAAGTTGTGTAATTGACGAGTTTGGGTGATGTCAACAAACTATATGGTTGATGTGGTTAGGTGAGTAGTGTGGTCAGTCACGCACATGTTTTGTCTATGTGGAAGGAGACAAAGGCGAAGCTAACTGTACCAAGATTCCCTTCATGTTGAAGGAGTGATAGAGAGCCAAATTCAAAGTACGTCGGAGTCCAAGGCCTTGCCAACTCAACAAAAAAACAAAAAAACATAACACCAAACAAACCCAATGGTCGTGAAGTTCATAGTTTGTCGTAGGCTCTAAGACATTTAAATAGCAAGTATTGAGAGAGATCAGTATCATGTTATCCGATTTTTGGGCCGTTGAGTGGAAAATAAGACTAAAGCAAACATTCGTCACACATCTTGAGTGAGAGAGAGAGAAGTGGATGTTTGTGTCGTGTGGTTGAAAATAAAAAAAACTAAAAAAATAACCTATAATTGACTCCGGGGGGCAGATCTCGTTCCACTTCCTACCCAATCTCTCCTCTCTCTCGCTCTCTACTCTCTCTCTCCTTCTCGTCTGCTCGCTCTCTCATCTCTCTCTTGCTCTCTCTCTCTCTCTTCTCTTCTCTCACCTCTCCTCTCCTCATCCTCGCGTCTCTCTTAGCCATCCTCTTCCTCTCTCGTCCTTCTCTCCTATTGCCTCTCTCTCTCTCTCTTCGTCTCTCTCTCTCCCTCTCTCATCTCTCCATCTCTCTCTCTTCCTCTCTGCTCTCTCTCCCTCTCTCTCTCTCTCCATCATCTGACCCCTCTCTCTCCGTACCTTCTACCTCAATCTCGCTCTTCTCTCTCTCGTCTCCCTCTCTTGCTCATCGAAAATTCTCCTCTCTCTCTCTCTCTCCTCTCTCTCTTACTCTCTCTCTCTCTTCTCATCTCTCCTCCTCTCTCTCTCTTTCTCCTCCACCCTTCATCTCTCCTCCTCTCTTCTCTCCTTTCTCGATTCTCCATACTCTCGTCGCTCTCTCTCTCTCTCTCTCATCTCACCCCATGCGTCTGTCTCTCTCTCTCTCTCTCTCTCTCTGGGCAGTGCCTATCAATAACTCATAAAATCTCAACGCCAATGCACCGTCGCGACTCACAAACAGCATAGAGCGCTAGGTTTTCATTAAAATAATTTTCATTGTCATAGTACACGACATAGTGTACCACTAGATGAACAAGTATTGTGAGCCACATGTCTGGAGTATGTCTGTTCAGTTTGTGGTCTCCCTACTTTAAAAAAGACTAGAGAAACTAGAATCCGTTCAGCGTAGAGCAACAAAATTAATCCCTTTCCCTTACAATAAAGCCATACGATGAGAGATTAAGAGAACTCGAGCTGTTTTCGCTTAAGAACCGGAGAATAAGGGGACAGCTGATAGAGTGTTTTAGGATACTAAAAGGCTTTAGTACGTAAATTCTAATAATCTATCGTTGTAGATAGCCAAAGAAGGTTCCACAAGAGGAAACACCTTGTAAAACTAACAGGCAGGGAAAGCGAACTAGACATATACTAAACATTTTGTCTTCACACTCACAGTATTACCTTAATGATTGGAATAATCTCCCTAATTTGAAGGTTCCTTGACAGTGACTCGATGACACTTGTAAAAGGTTATAGACACATATCACAGACAAGTTGGTCTCGCCCGTTAGATGCGGATCACTGTAACGAGTAACCTGGCGTAAATGAAAACGTTATCAGGTTGAAGAGAAAAAAAAAAAAAAAAAAAGTAAAAAGTGAAGGTGTGCATGCCTTTTCCTTTCCATTTCTAACTATACTATAAATTCCTTCAGGCGATTTCCAAGCCCTGCAAGGTTATTCACACCCCGTGCTACCGCCAGACGCTGCAGACGCTCTGTCAACGCTCTCACGATATCGATCATAATTTGAGTATTAACTACTCATCCTCTTCATTCTTGTGCATGAAAGGTGGTTAAGAGCACGTTTAAACATCCTGTAGCTTAGTAAGTAACACTGCACGATATTCGGCTGTGTATTGACTGATAAACTTTGTGTTTATCACAAGACTCCTGCTCGGACAGGGCGCCACTAGCGCCATCTATTGTTTTGTTTTGCTTTGTAAACAAACGCTCTCTTATTACTATTTTATATAAAATCGTAGCCCCTAATTTTACCCATTACCTACTGTAGTAAGTATCTATTTAACTGCCTTGTATGTAAGTAAAGCTTTGCATATTAATTTGCTAATAAACAATATTGTTTACTAACTAACCGCCTACAGGGACTAACCGCCTACAGGGACTAACGCCGACACCATTTTGTAAACAAACCTTTTTTGGGGATTATACATATTAAATTCCAGCAAATTTTGTACCAATTTAAGTGCATTCATTTATATTTTCCCCCTAGATATAGTCTTGACTTTTTTCTCCTCACACTGATTTTACTTTAAGCTAAGGGTGGTATTTGTACAAACTAACCTAACCAAACCCAACTGCCAAGCTTTTAACCTAACCCAAACCTAGCCTAGCCTATAGCCAGCCAATCTGTTTTATTATTAACTCTTGTAGATATTGTATTTAGTATCCTACTGTAGCTATATATATCTGTAATTTTAGTTGTTGCTTGCACGATCTTGTAATAACCTTTGACTGATACACTTTTTTATCTAAAGAGTAGGCTACTGCTTTACTAGGCTACAGTGACACCAGGGTCATCTGTTGACACAGTATATTAACCCCTTGTGTGCAGTCACACTTTATTTTTTATAATCTCTATTTGGTGAATTGTATATTTAGTTACATATTCTGTTATACATATATTTGTTTAAGGTTAGGTTATCACACCTGGTAGCCTATTTCTGCGAATTTCAATTTTATTATATTCGGTTAGGCTATTCAACGCTGGTAGCCTATTATTGCGTATTTCAATTTAAAAAAAAAACTTTTGGTTAGGCTATCGCCCCTGGAAGCCTAATTCTGCGTATCTCAACATTTTTGTTTTCGGTTAGGCTATCACCCCTGATAACCTATTTCTGCGTATTTCAGCATATTTGTTTTCGGTTGAATTGATTGAAGTGTTTTTAAAGTGATTGAAGTGTTGTAAAGTGAGTGAATTGTTTTTTAAGTCAGTGAAGTGATCTGAAGAAAGTGACTGTCACCATGCCTCGCGCTTGTGCGAACTGCGCCGGTAGGTTTGGTGAGTCCATGTTTGCTACTATCGATCTTCAAGTCTGCCGGCTCTGCCAGCAACGAGAGAATTTTACAGTGAAATTAGATGAAGCCTACAACAAGATCAACGGCCTCACCATGAAGCTGGAATCACTCCAAGAGTTTGTAACACTCAACGTTGGAGTGCCACAAACTTCAATTGTCACCGCAACTCCAGCAGCCACCAACGCCCCAACGTCAACTGCCAACAATTCAACGCCTACAGTAGCCATTTCAGCTGATGTTTCCGATACTCAAGATACAAATAGCGACTCTCTTCCCCCTCAAGACAACTTCCGTGTCGTGAGGAACAACGTTTGCCCCAAGACCAGGAAACACATACCGATTACCGAGTGACAAAACCGTTTCCAGATACTCGCAGACTCAGATGACGAAGAGGAAATAGAAGAAGTCCGGCTCGTGGGAGACTCGATGATACGTGGTCAGCTCACAGAGTTTTGCGCCAGGGCACCTAAGACCAGGAAGCGTTTTTGTATCCCTGGTGGTGGTGTGGATGACGTAGTTGCAGCAGTTGACGAAGTATCAAAGCTGGCCCCAAATGCAATGTACGTCATCCACGTTGGATCCAACGATGTACAGCGAACCCGGTCGTAAGATTTGCTTTTAAAGTACCAGCAGCTGATCAAGTCGTTTAAGGAGAAGTCATCAAGGATCATCGTCTCAGGAATTCGTCCCCCGGCTCGGTGTAGAGAGCCGATTTTACAAACATAGCCACCAGCACAAAATCGTTGTCTAGCAAACCTCTGCAGGAAGGAGAACGTGGGATTCGTCGACACCTGGGACAATTTCTACTACGATGACTATTTGTTTTCGGACGATGGAGTTCATCTGAACCAGGTGGGAGCAGCGCGTTTTGGGCGTCTTCCCAACGATGCGGTGAAGGATTTTCGGAGAAGAAAGAAATCGACTCAGCACAGGACAACCAGGAAGGAGGACCGAAGACAGCTGAGGACGGCAATCTACAAAGGAATTCAATACTATAATCCCGTCAAGAACCGCGAATTTGGATAAAGCCTCCACCAAACACGACCCAAATTCAAAAGCGTCAGGGATAACGCCCGAGGACCGAGGACAACCATGAATGTAAATGTAGATCCGACCAGAACCAAAAATTCGATGAAAGAACGATCTGCGAGTTCTAAAACCGCAACTTTAAAGGTTTTCTATGCAAACGCTCGTAGCATACGCAATAAATTTTCAGATTTAGAGGAACTAGTGTTTACAGAAAATTATGATGTTATTGGCATAACAGAATCTTGGCTCAATACACAAGATAGAGACTTTTTAGCAGAGTATTCACTTCACGTTATGTAATGTTTGAGAACAGCCGAATAAATAAAAATGGAGGTGGCGTTTTATTTTATATCAAAGAAAGTCTTAACCCGACCCTCGTGTCAAAACCTCAAATTGTGAACGTCGAAACATCTTTTGTGCTAATAAAGAATAATAAAGGAACAAAGATAAATCTTGCGTTAATCTACAGACCTCCAGCTCAATCAGTGCAAACTGACGAGAAATTTACGAACAAATTGCAGATGTAAGTAACTCACAAGATACCGTAATTTTTGGCGACTTTAATTTACCTGTGACCAAGTGGGGCGATACTCTTACTTCACACTCCGGACATGACTTGTATACGAACTTGCAAGAGAGTTCGCTTTATCAATTTGTTCGAATGCCGACCCGTGGTAATAACGTTCTTGACATTGTACTTGCAACAAAAGAAGAATTGATAGAGAATTTGAATGTTGGTGATAAATTCAGTAACAGCGACCATCGTACGATAACTTTCACTTTAAAGTTTACTAGTAACGAACCAAATAGTAGCATCGAAAAAGTCCCTAATTTCAAGAAAGCAAACTTCCATAAACTTAGAGCTATGTTTAAAGAAACTGACTGGAGCTTTTTAATTAACAATAACAGACATAAATACATCTTGGAAGTTATTCGAAACCACTTACCTAAAAGCAGTGCAAGACTGCATACCATCGAAAATACGGCGTCCAGGCCATAATAATAAGCCAAATGGTGGAATAAAGATATTTCAAACTGCCTGCTTGCTAAAAAATTTGCTAATGATAGATTAAAATCCTCACAAAATGACGAAGAACGGGTGAAATTTGTAGAGCTACGACGCAAAGCCAAAAAGTTAATTAAGCAAAGTAAAAAGACCTTAGAGTTACATATTGCGAATCAAAGTAAAACAAACCCGAAAGAATTCTATAGTTATATCAGAAAGAAAAAAGTAGTTACTTCAACTGTTGGACCGTTAGCGATGAAAAAGGAGAATACACCAAAGACGAAGTACAAATGAGTAATGCCCTCAATACCTTCTTTGCATCAGTTTTTACAACAGAAGACCTCAGTGATATCCCTCCACCATCGCCGATTCAGATTGATAATTCAGATGTTCTAAGCAATATCACCGTTACAGAGAGAGAAGTATTGAATTGTTTAGATAAACTCAAGGTAAATAAAACGCCAGGACCTGATACAATCTCGCCTAGAGTTCTAAAGGAAGCAAAGAATGGGCTCCCCAAACCACTGCCATTACTATTCAATAAATCCTTGCAGTCTGGAACTATGCCTGATCAGTGGAAGCTAGCCAACGTAAACACCGATATTCAAAAAAGGCAGCAAATCCCTACCCAGTAACTATCGTCCAATTAGCTTAACCTCAGTTGTATGTAAAATGCTAGAAACGGTCATACGAGACAGACTCGTAAATCACTTAGAGGAAAATAACATACTTAAAGATACTCAACACGGCTTTCGTAAAAAACGTTCCTGTTTAACAAAACCTCTTAGACTTCTTCCACGATATCCTCAACCTCTACGATGAGAGTAAAGCTTGTAGATATTATATACCTTGATTTTCAAAAGGCCTTTGACAAAGTTCCCCACAAAACGTTTACTGCTAAAACTAAAAGCGCATGGAATACAAGACGGTGTGTTGAAATGGATAGAAAATTGGCTCAGCAACAGAAAGCAAAGGGTAGTCATAAACGGTAAGGCATCTAAATGGACCAATGTAAGTAGCGGGGTACCCCAGGGATCGGTACTAGGACCAATTCTCTTTCTAATTTACATCAACGACATAGATGAGGGTCTCCCCTGCACAATCTCAAAATTTGCTGACGATACAAAAATTGCAAATAGCGTACTCTCAAAAGAACAAGTTGACGATATGCAACACAATCTAGATAAATTGTCATGTTGGGCCCAAATTTGGCAAATGAGTTTCAATGCGGATAAATGTAAAGTACTACATATCGGATACCTAAATGAGAAAGCAAACTATTCGATGAATGGCACTCAGCTTAAGAATGTAAACAGAGAAACCGATCTGGGAGTAACAATATCGAGTAACCTAAAACCGAGTCAACAATGTTCAGAAGTTGTTAAGAAGGCAAACAAAATAATTGGCTTTATAGGCAGGTCATTTGAGCATAAATCCAAAGAAGTTATCCTAACCCTTTACAATTCCTTAGTCCGCCCTCTTCTGGAATACTGCGTTCAATCCTGGTGCCCTTACTACCAAAAAGATATAAACAAGCTAGAACGAGTTCAACGTAGAGTTACCAAAATGATACCTAGCCTAAAGAACAAACCATACGAAGAGCGTTCTTAGAGAATTAAATCTATTTCCTTTAACCAGCGCAGATTAAGAGGCGACTTAATTCAAGTGTTCAAAATCATCAAAGGCATCGACAATATGAACTGTAGTAAGTACTTCACTATCGACCAATCTAATTACACGCGGGGAAACGGTTGCAAAATTATTGGTAAATCTTTTAACTCGCACGAATCTAAGAATTTCTTCTTCAATCGAGTTGTCAACTTGTGGAATGGGCTTCCCCGAGACGTTATAGACTGCAGCACCGTTGATTCATTTAAATTCCGCCTAGACAAATATCTCGCATCAAACCCGCGACTGACTGCGTTTGTAAATGAATAACTTTATCCTCCCCTCAGTTACTAACCCATATGTCCCCTACTAACTTCCTAGTCCTGCCACGTTAGTGGCAGGGCAGTAGTTCCCTTTCCAATGTTCCCTTACCCACTCTAAACCACTGTTTGGACACTTGATCCTCAGTGTTTTGGAGGACAAGCAACCTAGAAGGGTCACTAGACCTGTTGTTGCTTGATTTCCTTTGTACTCCTTTGTACTCCTTTGTACTTTGTACCATCTCCCACCCTAGACATCTCACCCACAACCTCTCAGCCGTACCACCTCCTCCCTTCACCCCGCACCCTACACATCTCACCCTAAACATCTCACCCACCACCTCTCACCAATATCACCCCCACCCACCACCTCTCACCAATATCACCCCCTCCCTTCACCTCCACCCCCACCCACCACCCCTCACCCTAATATTTCCAAGGCCCACTTCATATCCTGGTCATGTCATCAATCATGCTTCTCAACCCAGCCGCCTCATCTTCACCAGTTCTGTGTAAATAGGCACCAATTATTAGGGTTTTTGTTTGGGGTGAGGAGAGGGTGTGTCGGTGGGGGTGGTGTGCTGGGGTTATAGATTAAGAACATAAGAACATACGAAAATGGGAGTCCGCAAAAAGCCGATCGGCCCATACAAGGCAGATCCCTGTCACACCCAACCCTAATTACAAGGCCCAATTATAGACCCATCTCACTAATACCTTGAGTACTGACCCCACCAAAACGGTCAGAGATTAACACAAGATTACGGGGTCTGCTGAGCTACGATTGGCCCACACCTGGTAGATCCCCCTCACACCCAACCCATCTCGTCCATATGCCTATCTAATTTTATCTTAAAGCTCCCTATCGTTCTTGATCCCACTATATCACTTGGTAGCCTATTCCACCCATCTACAACTCTGTTACCAAACCAATATTTGCCTATATCTTTTCTGAAACGAAATTTATCTAATTTGAAACCATATGTACGAGTTATTTCGCTATCACTGAGCTTAGTAAATTTTCATGTCTCCTTTATTAATTCACTAACCCACTTGAATACCCTATCATGTCACCTCTAACTCTGCGTCTCTCTAACGAATGTAAGCCTAATTTCTTCAACCTTTCTTCATACGGAAGATTTATAATATTATGGATCATTTTTGTCATTCTACGTTGTACTCTCTCCAATGAATCTATGTCCATTCTGTAATAAGGACACCAAAATTGAACAGCATAATCCATAGATTGTGTGGGGGGGGGGGGGGGAGGGGGAGAGAGAGAGAGAGAGAGAGATTATTGTATTATACGTGTGTGTGATTGGCCTGTCTGGTGTGTGTGTGGTTGGTCTGGCTTGTGGGTGTACGTGTGGGTGCATCACTTCTTGTGATTCTGATCGATGAGTGACATTGGATCATATACTGTATAGAGGCCTATATAGTTTATAAGAAACACGCTCCTTCTTTTTCTTCTGCTCTAACTTGGAAGGACCATATTACCAGTCTTGCTAAAGCAGCCTCCCAGAAGCTGGGTGTGCTCAACCGCCTCAAGGGGTTCTTTTCCCCTGCACAGCTTCTTGCTCTGTACAGGGGCACAGTGCATCCTTATATTGAGTATTGTTCACATGTGTGGGGAGGATCCTCTCACACCGCACTCCTAGACAAAGTAGAAAGGAAGGCCTTTCGTATCATTAATTCCCACCCACTCACCAACTTTCTGCAAACTCTCTCTCTTCGCCGCAATGTTGCATCTTTCTCGCTTTTCTATCGCTACTACAATAATCAGTGCTCCTCAGAGCTCTCCGAGTGTATACCACCTCCTCTACGTAGGGTACGTGGTATCCGTCTTGCAACACAATCCTACCCCTACTCTGTGCAACTCTCCAACCCAAGAGTGAAACGTTACTCTCAGACTTTCTTTTATTCAACAGCTGAGCTCTAGAACTCTCCCAGAATCAGTCTTTCCCTCCTACTATGACTTAAATTACTTCAAACTCCGTGTGTCCAGGCATTTTGGCTCGAACGTCCATTGATTTTGGCCCTGTCACTCTTTCAACTATGGGGGAGGCACTCGCTACAGGCAGTTCTGCCTTTTGTCTCCCTCACTCACATAGGAACAACAAAACACGCACACACACACATGCACACACACGTAGCGAGCAAGCCACATGTTTTCTGTCTCTATGATGATGATCCCACGAAGTTGCCAGGGAAGTGGCGTGTGTGTGTGTGTGTGTGTGTGTGGTAAATTTTGAATGTTTGTTGACGCTTGAGAATCTGTATGTTTGTGTGTTTTGGATGCAATAAATCATTTTGGGTGTTTTCATTTTTATCTCGGATATCTTTTCTGTTTGTCAATCCATGTATTTCCACACAATTAGTATTATCATTTCATTATTCCTCAAGAAAAATATAGTTGAATTTTCATGAACCAAAATTCCAACCAGTACCAATCGTAATATTTCTATCATACTCTTTATTACCAGTCGTACTCTACATTTGTTGTCATCTTATTTTAAAGTTTATTTAGTTATTCCTACAAAAGCGTTTCTGTTTATTTCACATTTTGTCAATACTAATCCCTGCTTATCTCTCTCTCTCTCTCTCTCTCTCTCTCTCTCTCTCTCTCTCTCTCTCTCTCTCTCTCTGTCTGTCTGTCTGTCTGTCTGTTTCTGTCTGTCTCTCTCTCTCTCTCTCTCTCTCTCTCTCTCTCTCTCTCTCTCTCTCTCTCTCTCTCTCTCTCTCTCTCTCTCTCTCTCTCTCTCTCTCTTTCTCTGTCCTCTCTCTCTCTCTCTCTCTCTCTCTCTCTCTCTCTCTCTCTCTCTCTCTCTCTCTCTCTCTCTCTCTCTCTCTCTCTCCCCCCCCCCATCCAATTTGGCACCACGCCCCATGTAATCAGCCACACTTGGCACTCTCGCTTCTGGGGTCAAACTTGGGTCATATTAAGGTCAATGAAGAGGGAAGGTTGTTAGCTCTATTATTATTATTATTATTATTATTATTATTATTATTATTATTATTATATATTTTTTTGTAATAGTATTAATTTTGTTTTTGTTTCTGTATTTTATTATTTATTTTTGTTGTTGTTTTGAAAGCACATGAATCGTTACAATTGCAAGAATCATTATGTCTATGCTAATAATGTTTATTTCTTGGATTATTTGTCAACGCCCAATGATCGTTTATTTACCTCAATGTTTACCACTACAGGAATAATTGTACTGTACGACTAGTTATTATATCTAAATTCATAGATTCTTTATAAATTAACAATTAAATAATTATTTATATTAACCTCTTCCATACCGGCGACGTCTTTTTAATTATATTCTAGCTATAATTAGACGATTTTGAGGAGCTTGAGCAGGATGTGTGGTAGTAAAAAACGTTAAGTGAGATAGTTCGAAGCCTGTTACTTGCTTGAGGCCCTTTTTAAACTGAATTAAATCGTCTAATAGTAGCCAAAATATAGTTAAAAGAACGACACCGGTAAAAAAGGGGTTAACAAACATGTTTACATATAAAATAATGAACCCTACAAGATTCATTAACAATACGACAACCATAACTATTATATAAATGATTTATACAAAAAATATACATCTAGAATCATGTTAACTTTAAAATGACTTGTTTATCTGTATTCTGCTTACCTGCAGACAATTGTATTCAGCTTAGAAAGGATATGTAGTGTCAGTTAATCATCGAAATTATGTCAATAAAGTGCTCCTCCTGAAATAGGGTTTTCAATTAGTTAATAACTAACTCAATTAACCCTTTTAGATTACCATGACACATATTATCTGTTATATAATTTTGGCTATCCCTAGACGATTTCATTCAGATTTGGAAATAATTGTAGGATTCATAGGGTTGTTTGAGACTTTACTAATTTGAAAGCTGAGTAAAATAGTCTACCGTTAGCCAGAATGGCCTCGTACTCCAGGGGTTAAGGAAACCACCTCGCTTTTTTCTCTTTCTCTCCCTCTCTCTTTGTCTTGTATCCTTTCGGCCCCATTCAGCCTATTGTTTTAATACGTTACCCCCATCCAGGTGTCAATATTTTCCTGGCGAGCGATAGCGAGCCAGCATATATATATATTTGTTTTGACAGCAAGCTAAATTTGTAAATTTTTCTATAGAAAAATGTATCGGCGAAGCCGGATTTCTCCATACAATGCTGGCTCGCTATCGCTCGCCAGGAAGAAATCAACATCTGGATGGGGATAAACGTCTTAAAACAGTTGGCTGAATGGGGCCGAATGGATACAAGCCAGGGAAAGAGAAAAAAAGGAGAGAGATAAAACAAGCCTGTGACCCCCCTTAAGCCAGTGTCACACGAGCGCATTTCACGGCAGTTTGCATTGAACAAGTTTTTCCCTGCAATATTTCGCGGTACTTTTGCGTTGGTATGTGAAACTAGACAGATGGTAGATTACGTTAGGTGGTTGAATTATGGTGAAACTTAAATTTTGAAGTTGCCAGACTATAATTGCCCTACAAAACTGCTCGGAAATGCCTTCTTGTGACACTATCTTTCAATGGGTATTCTGAACATTTCATCAGCCGACCACATACAAACTCTGTCTGGCATTTCTCAATGGGTAACGGAGCTCAGGCTATCACTTATCTCAGATTCCGAAATGTGAAGAATTTCGCTCTTATAATTCATGTCTCCCCTTAAGGGGTCACCTGTTTTTTTGTTTAATCTTTCTCTCCTTTGCTCTCTTTCGCTGGCTTGTATCCATTCGGCCCCATTCAGCCAACTGTTTTAAGACGTTTATCCCCATCCAGGTGTCGATTTCTTCCTGGCGAGCGATAGCGAGCCTGCATTGTATGGAGAAATCCGGCTTTGCCGGAGAAATTTTTCTATCGAAAAATTTACAAATTTAGCTTGCTGTCAAAACAAATATATATATATGCTGGCTCGCTACCGCTCGCCAGGAAAGTATTGACACCTGGATGGGGGTAAACGTCTTAAAACAATAGGTTGAATGGGGCTGAATGGATACAAGCCAAAGAGAGAGGGAGAACAAGAGAAAACAAAAGCGAGGTGGGCTCCCTTAAGAGATTCCTTCACGTATAACATTGACCTGGAAATATGCTAGACGATTTGGCAGCCGATACTCTCAATACAATGGCCTGGGGTCCTTTCGTTCATAAGGTAGATCGTTTTATGTGCCTGATTTATTATAGCTTTATTTTATGGTTCGGGGTCCTTTCGTGTTTAGGGCAGATCGTTTTATATGCCTGATTTATTATAGCTTTATTGTATGGGTCGGGGTCCTTTCGTGTTTAGGGCAGATAATTTTATGTGTCTTATTTATGATAGATTGTATTTTATTGATGGCTTGGGGTCCTTTCGTTCATAAGGAAGATAATTTTATGTGTCTTGTCTATTACGTCACTGGAAAATATATATGTTGGAGAATATTGTCCGGGCTCCAGGAGATGCCAGCCACACACACACACTCATGATAATAATGACTGACAATTGACCACTGGCGAGTTTCAGGCTATAAGGATGTTGGAGACGTAAGCATAGATATTAGACAGGCAATAATAATGTAGGTTTCTGACTATAAGGAAGTTGGAGACGTAAGCATAGATATTAGACAGGCAATAATAATGTAGGTTTCTGATGGTTAGAAAGCATAGTGAATTTCATTGAATGTACCGGTATTTATAGATGCACGACAACCATAACCAAGCCGGTAATTCTGTTAAATATTGACAGCTCCAACTTCCTTATAGCCTGAAATTCGCAAGTAGTCAATTAGAAGAGGTGATGACCAATCTGGCTCATCCTCATATCCAATAGTATAGCGTACCTGATTTAAGGGGGGGGGGGGGAGATTTATTGGTAGAAATATATATATCTTCATATTTGTAAAAAAAAAATCCCCCCTAGACATAGAGCTTTAATAAATAAATAAATAAATAAATAAATACATCCCAAAGATCTCGTTTCTAGTTAAATTTGTTCATTTTTCGGTAGAAAAATTTCCCGCCCGAAGAAGGCAGTTTCCTCGTAACTTCCAGGCTCGCTATCGCTCGCTAGGAAAAATAGACACCTTATTGGCACGAAAAGTCATAATATTGACAGAAATGAGGCGAAAGGTCTTAAAATTGGCAAACTAGGGGGGAGAACGTCTTAAAATCTGAAAACTAATGGGGCTAAACAAGAGGGAGAAGGAGGACCAGATAAGCCAACCTCCCCCCCCCCTCCCTTGTGTGCCTCTGTGTGATAACCAGCAGAGAGCCCATTGCACCCTGGTTATTCATCCGTGGGATATCACATTCCCAGCGCCTCCTCTCACTATATTTCATGCCTATCGGGGTATGTAGGTTTGGTACTATAGTCTATTCACTGTAAATAGGCGAACAATCATGATCTCTATCCTCTGTAACTAAAAAAGGGCTAGAGCAAAATGGCTGTAACTTTTTACATCTATTCCTTACTGACTTCCCAAATGGTAGACATATTAGCTTGATTACTTAAGTCGTTTTCTAGTTACAGAGGTTAGAGGTAATTATTCCTCGCCTACTTACAGCGAATAGACTATAAACCCTCTGCGATTTTCCTCGTGTACGTATATTATTAGGGAACGTTCTCTGTTACGCTCCAACGAGTAAAGTTTCAGTGATCTTAAATGCTCCCAATAGTGTATTTTTTTTTTTTTTTTTTGTACCGATTATATACTGTATACGAGGTGAAATTCCTTTGTACACTCTCTAAATCAATTATTTCGCCTGCTTTGTAATGGGATGTTAATACGTTACAGTATTCAAGCTGCGGTAGCACTAGAGTATGAAGGGCGTTAGCATTGCCTCATTTCTTTTACGTATCCCACCCTTTGCCTCATTTTCTTTTTCCTATTCCTTCCACTGAAACATTATCAGTTTCCCATCTCTTCCATTGACACATTTTATTTTCCCCATCCTTTCCATTGCTCCATTTTCTGTTTCCCATCCCTTCCGTTGCCCCATTTTCTGTTTCCCATCCCTTACATTGTCCCATTTTCTTTTTACCATCCCTTCCATTGCCCCGTTTTGTTTTTCCTATCCGCCTTTCCATTGTCCCATTTTCTGTTTCCCATCCCTTCCATTGCCCCATTTTCTTTCTTCCATCCCTTCCATTGCCCCATTTTCTTTTTACCATCCCGTCCATTGCCCCATTTTCTTTTTCCCATCCCGTCCATTGCCCCATTGTTTTTCTTCCATCCCTTCCATTGCCCCATTTTCTTTCTTCCATCCCTTCCATTGCCCCATTTTCTTTGTTTACGGTTGTTTTCGCTATATTCAGTGTTCCTTTTTTAACGTTATTCTTTCTCTTGTATCCTCTCAAATTATATGTAGATTGATTTAAAATAATATCACTCTCTCTCTCTCTCTCTCTCTCTCTCTCTCTCATCCTTTCCTTCCATCTTCCCTTACTATCGGGTTTGCTATCTCTACTAGGATTAAGTCCCGACCACTGCGCTGTGATCGTAAGGTCTGTGTGGCTAGTGTACCTATGTTAAACTATGTCTCTCTCTCTCTCTCTCTCTTATCACTATATCTATTATCGTAGTACAGTATATTATATCTTTCCCTTTCTTATCTTCTTCTTACTCCTCTTACTCCCCATTGACACCCGCGATTCTCTCCCTCCTCCTTCATATCATCATCATCATCATTCTCACCATCTTCCTCCTCTTCCTTCTCGTCCCCTTATTTCCTTCCTTCCTCCTCTTCCTCTTCCTATTTCCAATTTTTTCCTTCTTCCTCTCCCTCCTCCCCTTCCTCTTCCTCTTCCTCTTCCTTTTATTCCTTCCTTCTTCTCCTCCTCTTCCAAGACGGTCATCGCCCTCCTCCTCCTCCTCTCCTCCCCCAATTTCCATATCGTCGAGTCATGATTTTTTTTAAATCCCTCTACTTCTTTTGGCTTTAACTCGTTTGTCTGACCCCCACTGGCTGGTTTCTGGTTCACCGCCCCCCCCCCCTCCCTCCCCCCGGGTAGGCTAGGAGGAAAGGAAGAGGAAGAGGGATGGAGGAGGAGATAGAGGAAGGAGGAGGAGATAGAGGAAGGAGGAGGAGGAAAAAAGAAGGAGGAGTAGGAGGGAAGGATAGAGGAAGGAGGAGGAGGAAAAGAGAAGGAGTAGGAGGGAAGGAGGAGTAGGAGGGAAGGAGGAGGAGGAAGAAGGAAGGAGGAGGAAGAGAGAAGGAAGGAAGAGGGAAGGAAAAGGAGGAGGAAGAGGGAAGAAGGAGGAGGAAGAGGAAAGAAGGAGGAGGAAGAGGAAAGGAGGAGGAAGAAGAGGAGAGGAGGAGGAAGAAGAGGGAAGGAGGTGGAAGAGGGAAGGAGGCGTAGGAGGGAAGGAGGAGGAAGAAGGAAGGAGGAGGAGGAGGAGGAAGAGGGAAAGAGGAGGAGGATTGGGGAGAGGGAAGGTGGAGAAAGAGGGAATTTGGAGGAAAAGGGAAGGCGGAAAGAGGGAAGGAGAAGGAGGAAGAGGGAAGAAGGAGGAGGAAGAGGGAAGAAGGAGGAGGAAGAGGGAAGGAGGAGGAGGAAGAGGGAAGGAGGAGGAGGAAGATGGAAGGAAGAGGAGGAAGATGGAAGGAGGAGAAATAGCGAAGCATGAGGAAGAGGGAAGGAGAATGAAGGGGGAAAGAAGGAGAAGAGAAAAGGAGTAAAAGAGAGAAGAAGAGAATATGGAGAAGATGGAGAGGAGAAGGGAAAAAGGAGGAAGGAGAAGAGAAGACCATGATAAGAATATGGGTTAGATAAGGAGAAGGAAGAGAGAAATTACAAACACAGAAAGAGAAGAATGAGAAGAGCGAACGAAGAGAGAAAGGAGACTGGCGAAGGAAATATTTAATAGAATGAAGGAAAGCTGGAGTTTAAGGGGGAGATTTTTAGTTTGCTCCCTAGACCTCATCAAAATTTAAACAATACCCCAAGACATACAGTATATCCTCAAGATAGTGTATACACTTTTTGGTAGAAAAATGTTCCGGCCTCCTCCTAACTATGGGCTCGCTATCGCTTACCATGAAAAACTGACACCTAAATGGCACGAAAGGTCCTACTATTGACAAAGAAATGGGGGCGAAAGGTCTTAAAATTGCCAAACTAATTGGGCGAACGTCTAGGAAATGTAAACACGACTGGAGCTAAACATGAGGGGGAAGGGGATCCAGAAATCCCCCAAACCTGCCCTTAGGAGTGGCAATTAGCTAACAGAGGATATGTTAGTGTCGGGCTATACAGTACACAATGATTCTCTTAACCCCTTCTGTACCGCCGACGTCTTTTGGGTTTTTATTCTAGCTATATTTAGACGATTTTGTGCAGTTTAAGAAGGATCTGTGGTAGTAAAAAGGGTTAGGTGAGATTGTTCTAAGCCTGTTGAATGCTATAGAGGCTCTTTTGTTTTAGCTAAATATAATAGTTAAATAGGTGCTAGAATCAAATTAAAATTACATCGCCGGTTCTGAAGGGGTTAGTATGACATCTCCTTGGACATAATACACCAGGGGGGTGGGATGGGGGGGGGGGGGTCAGGGTAGAGGAATGTTGCCCGGGAGAAGTGTGGGAAGGGGGTAGTGGGGAAGAGGGGAGGAGCGGTCTTTTCGTTTACCGCTATTTCGTTCATAAGTCATAATTATGTTTGTTTTTTTATTAACCTACTAGTTTAATCTTCAATTGATTCGTTCGCGTTTTCGTGTGTCCACATTTTCGTTGCGTCCAATAAAATGTGTCTACATTTGAATTGTTTTGCACCCGCTTTGAAGTCGATTAGGCTAGATTGGCTTTGTGTAGGTTAAATTGGTGAGGTATTAGCTCAAGTCAATTTGTTATCCCTGAATAGCAGAAACCCACCTTTATTAATAAAGAATAACGTCACATTTTAGCCTAAAAAGAAAATAAAGAATAAAATAAAAATGCTAATAATAATATCAAAATGTACGTCGTCACATTGCATGGCTAAATTTAGATTAAGGGGAGGATGGCCGTTTGTTTGGTCTATTCATTAATTTATTCATATATTTTTTTAGTTTCCTCCCTAGACCTGCATCAAGCTTAGAAGAAAAAAAACTAGACCCCCCGGGGCTTCAAGATAAATGTGTAAATTTTTCGGTAAAAAAAAAATTCGGCCGAAGGCCGGTTCCTCTTAAAATTGCAGGCTTGCTATCGCTCGCCAGGAAACTCGCCAGGAAATAATCGACACCTAAATGGCACGAAAGGTCTTAAAATTGACAATGAAATGGGGCGAAAGGTGTTAAAATTGCCAAACTAATGGGCCGAACGTCTTATAATCTCAAAACTAGTGGGGCTAAACATTAGGGAGAAGGGGGTCCAGAAAAACGGTCTTCCTCCCCTTAATACAGTATTGTATTAGAGTAATTGTATTTGGCGGTGTCAAATACGGATTATTATTGTTGACACTAAGAACAGGCTTTAGCGAAATACCGGGCGATTTTCTTAAGCACATTTTAGTTTATATAGTTTAAGAAATACGTTTCAAACCAAGCATTTTCATGGTTTGAGTAGTTAATAAACATATAATTCCTATGAGTTTTTACAATAGATAAAGTCAAGATATTAGTGATGAATCTGATGTCAATAACGCATTAAAACAATAGATGTATAATATGATACCAGGTATTATATTATAGGAATATGCCTGAATATCTCTGACCGAAAAAATGGCCCATTGAGTCGACATGAGGGGAAATTATTGACAGAAGAGGAACGAATGTTGGGTGCAGACAGTTTTGGACACAGGAGAAAATATTTAGACAGAGAAGGAGACATATTTAACATGAGAAGATCACTTGTCATGAACTGCGAGGGCAATTATAACAAAGGCGAAAAGGGAGATGATAGAGATGTCCAGGGATTTATGTACAATATATATATGAGAGAGAGAGAGACAGAGACACAGAGATAATAACCATACTTTCATCTATATATCTTACTAAATACAGGTATATATATTTCCGCTGCATCAACCAATATACTTGAGGATGGTATTACCCATGGCTCCCCTACCCCTTATATAAGTGGTGGCTATAGGTAATGAATGGACTCAACGGTATACTGGGCACGATATCAAGTTCTTAAGGGGGTAGTGCTTGGTTTTTGGGCTATATATATATTAATTTATTTATTTTTTAGTTTCCTCGCTAGACCTCCATCAAGCTTAAAATTGCACTCACTGGACCCCCTTTCAAGATAAATTTGTACATTTTTCGGTAGAAAAAATTTCCGGCCAAAGGCCTGTTCCTTCTAAAATTACAAGCTCGCTATTGCTCGCCAGGAGAAAATCGACACCTAAATGGCACGAAAGGTCTTAACATTGACGAAGACATGGGGCGAAAGGTCTTAAAATCGACAAACTAACGGCACAAAAATCTTAAAACCTCAAAACTGATATGCTAAACATGAGGGAGAAGGGGGTCCATACAAAACGAGTACTACCCCCTTTAGGCACGTGTCACCTGAAATTAATAAGTAAAGGTTTTTGTTCTCCCTCATGGATAGCCCCATTAGTTTTGACATACTGTATAAAGACGTTTGCCTCATTAGGTTGGCGATTTTATGACCTTTCTCCACATTTCTATGTCACTATTAAGACCTTTCGTGCTTTTAGCTTCGATTTTATCAAGCAGAGCGATAGCAAGCCTGTAGTTGGATCCGACCTTCGGCTGGTATATTTGTCTACAGAAAAAATGTACAAATATATCTCGAAAGGCGGGTCTTGGTGTGTGTGTGTGTGTGTTTTTTTTTTAAAAGCTTGTTAGAGGTCTAGGGAGAAAATTACCCCCCCCCCCTCCTTTAAAAGTGGCGGGTATAAGTAATGAATGGACTGAACGGAATAGTGAGCACGTTATAAAGTCATTAAGGGAGCCCACCTCGCTTGTTTTCTCTTTCTCTCCCTCTCTCTTTGGCTTGTATCCATTCGGCCCCATGCAGTCTACTGTTTAAGACGTTTACCCCCATCCAGGTGTCAATATTTTCCTGGCGAGCGGTAGCGAGCCAGCATATATATATTTTTTTTTTGACAGCAAGCCAAATTTGTAAATTTTTCGATAGAAATAGGTCTCCGGCGAAGCCGGATTTCTCCATACAATGCTGGCTCGCTATCGCTCGCGCTGGAAGAAATCGACACCTGCATGGGGATACACGTCTTAAAACAGTTGGCTGAAGGGGGCCGAATGGATACAAGCCAGGGAAAGAGAAAAGGAGAGAGAGATAAAAAAACAAAAAACGGTGAACCCCCTTAAGGCACGTGTCAACCCAAATATTAATGGTTGGGATACTTTATAGTCCAACACACACGGTACTCTATGTGGACACACACATACACACACACATTCATTAACATACACACACACACACACACACAGGAGGCGGGAATTAACGAGCAGCCTCACTCCCGCAAATACAACTAGTGTAAGTACAACTAGTGTGTAAGTACACACACACACACACACACATTAACATACACATACACACACGCACACATACACACATATGCAGCGTGTCACAAGTAATGCACACATTCACGCACGCGAACACAGACACACTCAAACACACACACACACACACACCCAAGGAAACCCCCACACGCACGCACACCCGCAGACACAGGCACTCGTATATCACGCACTTTGGCCGTCACGTGTGATTTAGATTGCTGGCTGCCTGAGATTTATTGCTGGGTATGTTCACACGATACACAAATACTGGCTTCTGGCGCACACATACACAGGCCCAAGCACTCTAACGCACACCTACGCACGCACGCACGCGCACACACACACACACACACACACACACACACACACACACACACACACACACACACACACACACACACACACACACACACACACACACACACACGAGAGAGAGAGAGAGCCAACGTAGTGGACGAACGCATTAAATAATTGTATTCTAGTTGCTTGGCTCTAGTAGCCCGGGTTCGATCCAAGCTACCTGCCGAGCTGTGGAGGTAAAGCCGGTATCACACAAGCGCTTTTTCACTTAACATTTATCCTTAACACTGGTCTGGCAGCTTATGAGGTCAACATTTTAAATATTTCGGTTGCGTAAATTCATCTAGCAGCAGTCTAGTTTCCGATACCAGTGCAAAATAGTCCAGAAATGTTGCCAGAAAAATGTTGATCATCGAATGTTGACTAAAAAATATCTCGTGTGATACCGGCTTTAGGTGTGGATTCCCCTCCTCTTGGTTCCACCTGGTTCCCTGCACACATCATACTCCTTCTGGGGGTATGTAGGCTCTCTTGTGGCAGCAGAGTAATTCTGTGGACTTTAATAGGATAAGTTAGGTTACGGAATTCTATATTGTCAGTCTCATTGGTTGCCGGCTCGAAATAAACTTATAATAATAATAATCATAATAATAATAATTACTATTACTATTATTGCTCTTACAGAGAAACAAACAAACATGCAGATAAATTCTTCCACACGCAAATACGTATAGTCACATTATATAATACACATACTGTATATCATTACGTTTTGTGTTCTCTCTCTCTTGCAAAGTCTCTCTCTCTCTCTCTCGCTCTCGCTCTCGCTCTCGCTCTCGCTCTCTCTCTCGCTCTCTCTCTCGCTCTCTCTCTCGCTCTCTCTCGCTCTCGCTCTCGCTCTCTCTCTCTCTCTCTCTCTCTCTCTCTCTCTCTCTCTCTCTCACACATCTGTTATGGAGGTGAGTATGGGCTTATGAGAGGCTAATGGGTTCAGCATCTTGTTTGTCGATAACGAGCTATTGTTGAGTGGGGGCTTTTGTAGAGAGAGAGCGAGCGAGGGGGATTGTATGTGTGTACAATGTGTGTGTGTGTGTGTGTGTGTGTGTGTGTGTGTGTGTGTGTGTGTGTGTGTGTGTGTGTGTGTGTGTGTGTGAGAGAGAGAGAGAGAGTACAAAGGAGTACAAAGGAAATCAAGCAACAACAGTCTAGTGACCCTTCTAGGTTGCTTGTCCTCCAAAACACTGAGGATCAAGTGTCCAAACAGAGAGAGAGAGAGAGAGAGAGAGGTTATAAATACTAATTAGATGAGAGAGAGAGCTCTTAATTTTGTTTAGTGGTGCTACACCAACGATATTATCCATATACAATATTGTGATACATCGATATAACATGAATATAAATGAGGTTAACCAATAGAAGATACTATATATAAAACATGGCACATAATTATAAAGATACATAGACTAAAGGGGCTATCACACGGGCACTAATCTGGCCAACCAACTGCAATCTGTTGCCGAAATGGTGGTGCTCCGACGTCAATCGGGGCAACCAACTGTCTTCGATTGTGATCGAAAACCATTGGCCAAAAGTAGTCAACCTGTAGTGAAATATATCAGTTACATTGGTATTTACCGTTATATTATATATTGCTAAGCAATTGAGCCTCCACTTTAACGAAATAATGCCTAGTCTGTCGAAATACACGGCGTAAATAAATAATCTATTATACGAACGTACGGAAAAAGACGAATAAACACGTCACGAAAGACGGCAAACATTGCCAAAACTGTAGTTGTATATTGTCTTATTTAAAATAATGATTTATTTTTTGTGACCTTCGATACATGTTATGGTAATATATAATTATATTTTCTCTGCAGCAGTTGTCGTTAATTGGCTTCCGATACAGTAATTTCATGCAGAATGCACTGCTTGTCATTAGGCTATAGCCTAATACAGCCTCTCTAGGATTCACCCACTGTATTTCTTTTACACAATACCAGCAGATTAATTTAAATGTATCATAATTATGACACGGTTGTATTAGTTCATTAATTTGTATTCATACATTCGTTCGAATTAAATAGTTTATGCCTATGGTGCAATAGTAATTATATACTGTGCGTTACAGGATAGATTACCATAAACTGGGATAGGTTTCTCTAGGTTAGTTTGTTTTTTAATGTAATAGAAATTAAGAAAGGAAAACACACATGGATGTTATATATTTATAGCATTGGGTACAAATTATTCCAGATAAGATGAATATGCATAGCGTTATTATATTAAAATGTGCAATTGTTTAGTCTCCCAAGCATTTCATCGCCGAATGCAGACTAACCGGTGACCGGTCAACTCAACCAGTAGACTATTTCAACCAGTAGCTCTCAACCAGTACCAAATCAACCAATACGGTTAGGTTAGGTTAGGTTAGTACTATATTTTGGCACTGGTTTGGTTGGTCTTGGTTGATTTGGCACTGGTTGAGAGCTACTGGTTGAAATGGTCTACTGGTCGAGATGACATGGAACCTACCACCACCTTATATACAGGTACCTGTAGTTCATAATTATATGCATTTTGTATGTAGACATTACTGAGTAATCGTTAGGCTATGTATTATATACAGTATATTGCAATATATATTACATATATACTCATTCTAAGGCATTGATATGTTATAAGCTGGAATTCCCTATGTAAGGAGTGCCTAATATTTTACTATTCTTCCCTGCATTCTTTAAGTTATCAACAAAAATGTGTGTTCATGTAGTCCCTCTGGTAGACCTATTAATCATCATACGCTCTTGATCGACCAGTAGGAAAAGGATTATTATATAATAATATAGTTATGCAGGGTTGTTGTGCGATCAGATCAACTCCATGAGTAGATTGTGCGAGCCTCTCACAACAATATTAACTAAAACACATGTGAAATCTTATTTGTAATGCCCTAGTTATCAATGTATTGGTAAATAGTGTTGCTATTACAATGCCATTGTATGAATTAAGCAGGTTTGAAGCTAGGAAAACGATGTGTCGTCTGTAGTTGGTTGGGGATAATATGATGCCGTGTGCTAATTATTACCAACATCGATCGCCCCGATGCACGTTGGTTGTGGTCCCCCTTCTCCCTAATGTTTAGCCCCACTAGTTTTGAGATTATAAGACGTTTGGCCCTTTAGTTTGGCGATTTTAACACCTTTCGCCCCATATCGTTGTCAATTTTAAAACCTTTCGTGCCATTTAGGTGTCGATTATTTCCTGGCGAGCGATAGCGAGCCTGCAGTTATAAGAGGAACCGGCCTTCGGCTGGGAAATTTGTCTACCGAAAAATGTACAAATTTATTTTGAAGGGGGGTCTATGGGGTGTTTTTCTAAGCTTGGTGGAGGTCCAGGGAGGAAACTAAATAAAATATGAATAAATTAATTAGCAGACCAAACAAACGGTCTGTCTCCCCTTAAATCAACTAAATTTTTGCTGCTTAACCCCTTCAGTAGCTTAGCGGGTTTTCTATATTCCTGTTTATACTAAACTATATTATATAGATTTGGGAGGACCTCTAACATATTATATGTTAAATTTGCACTACTGTAAAGCTTCCTCAGACCCTTCCAAAACTTAATTAAATCATCTAGTAATAGCCAGAGCTAAAACAAAAGGGTCATGGTATATCAAAGGCATGGGATACGAACAGGCAAACGGAAAAGGAAAGGCAATTGGACACTTTAATCCCTTCTGTACCGGCGATGTATTTTTTTATTTGATTTCAACTGCATTTAGACAATTTTATGAAGCTTAGAACGGATCTGTTGTAGCTAAAAGTCTCCAGAATATAATGAAAAGGATCGTCACCGGTACTGTACGGGTTCACTTTTTGGGCGATTTTTGCATGTATTCATTATTTTTCTAGTTTCCTCCCTAGACCTCCATCAAATTAAAAAAAATATTCATTAAATCCCCTTCTAGATTTATTTGTACATTTTTCGGTAAAATCCCGGCCGGTTCTTCCAACATTACAGGCTCACTATCGTTCGCCAGGGAAAAAATCGACACCTAAATAGCACGAAAGGTCTAAATATTGACGAAGAAATGGGGCGAAAGGTCTTAAAATCGACTAACTAATGGGGCAAACATCTTAACAGCTGAAAACTAATGGGGCTAAAGATGAGAGAGAAAGTGGTCCAGAAAACCGGCCCATCCCCCCTTCACAACCAGTGGATCAATAATGCTCTAGTAAATTTTTAGTTATAAATGGTTGGTGGTCAAGATTATTGCCCAATATAAATCGCACAAGATCTTGCTTGAATGACTGTTTCCTAGAAGCTTTCTTACGGTTATCCAACTAGTTCATTGGTTGCAAATTAAGACTATTTGAAACAGATGACAAACTACAGTATGTATCCTCTTGGTATTTATCAAGTTCAAAATTTGTATGTGGAGTTGACTTGCTTGCTTCCTTGGCTATTAATGACTTGAAAATATATACGATACAATACATTAATCTATAAAACAGATTAGCTATGTTTACAAAAGCTAAACGCGGCCTTTCATCAATTTAAATATCTGTACTGGGGAAGGATTTAAACAAAACACTGCCCTTTTATATCCACCTCCATAATACAATTAACTGTATTCAACTAATGTCCACGCTCCTCTCATCGATTCATATACTGTATAATTAATATAAAAGTGGTTACATATAGACAGAAAAATATATATTTGATTGAAATTTTTTATGGTAAGCTTTTTGAAAGCCCATTGAATGGCAACATTAATTAGGTGTTCGCACACGTCTTGGTTTCAGCTCTACTAAATTACACCAGAACAATTATGTTTCGGCCTTTTTGATCAATCCAACCAATACTTTAAGTTTATTAAAAAGTAAACATTACTATTTAATGTTTAAGTAGAAGAATTAACTTTGAATGTTGTCAAATTTATCAAGATTATTTGTTTTGGTGGTTGGAATGCAGTCGGCTTGCGTTCAGAACTCAGCAGGCAGTGTGCAGCGTTCCGTGTACGAGGAGTGTGTTTGTTTTTTCGGTCCGTCATTTCCCTCGTTTCTCTACTATAATATGACTATCCGAGGTACAGCAAGTGTGGACAAACTACCCCATACGCGCAGAGACTTAAAAGAGCGAATATAATGTGTGGTAAAGGAGGTCAAAAGGACAAAATAGACCGCGTGACCTTGGACGGGTGGATGGAAGAGTGAAAACCTGGCTCCATTACACAACGGCGACGGGATGACTGGTAGGTGTGGGATAAGTGGAACTATTATTGTGCTTGTCAGTTTGTTTATCCATCGGGTATAACACATGCTGGTATCTATATTGAAGTTTGACTGTAATACATGGTTAAAGTTGACATTGCTATACTCCGTTCAGATGAGCTGTGCACCTGGCACCTAGTGGAGGTTTGTAACGACACCCTTGATAGGCTCTCTAAGCATCATCCTTGCTGAGGGGCCTTGTGCGTGATTGGCCGTAAAATATTATCCTCACTCACGGGCCTAAGGTGTCTTATCTGTGATAAAATGCTTCATTATGCATAAAATAAATAGTCTACAACATTATTATGCAGTTAACATAATAGCTAGTGATTGCAGCATCATGTAGCTGCCAAATAAGGGTAATTTTTTTGAAAAGACTCGCAGCGTTATATTATACATAATTTATTAGGGAAAGTGAAGCTCTATGGAATCCTTATAATATACTCACATAGATTCCACTGTGGGAGAATAGTTTTGATAGTTAGCCTAACTATAGTTTTTATGTAAATACTACCGCAACTACGAATCTTGTTTCCGAGACCTAGTATATTAACCTAACCAAACCTAGACCCAGTACGTGGGATACAACACTAGCCCTTGCATGCCAGCTACTGTGGGTTCATATATTAGACATACAGTAACATCTTTGTAGAACATAACACTTTACCGTAGCGAGTGTACTCCATTCCGAACACTTTTTGTAAACATTGAACACGTCCGTAGCAGAGCTCTCAAGATTGCGGGACTGAGTTCGTTTACGCGCGGGACTATTTTATATTGACAAAATCGAGTTACAAAACTTATCAAAACTATTCTCCCACAACGGAATCTATGTGAGTATATTATAAGGATTCCATAGAGCTTCACTTTCCCTAATAAATTATGTATAATAACGCTGGAGTCTATTCGTGATAATTATCCAAATAAGTAATAACTTGCAATAATTCGTGTTTACATGGACAGCAGCTGTTCCGACTGTACTGTGGAATGTTCCATTCCTTTAATTTTATTTCAGTAAAAAACAAATGGAAGAAATCGAGTAAATACTCGAATGTCTGTTATCTGTTTAATACATACGATTAATATTAGGAAATTCAAGTTGTGCTAGCCTCATGAAATTAATATAGAAGGTAGCAGAAGTATGGAACTGTCCTTGCAATGGACAGACGAAACGGGACGAACTATGGGCGGGAAAACACAGACGACTTCTCTCTGTGATTGTTTATCTATATTTTTATTTATTTATATTATTAATATTAGTATTAGTAATAGTATTAGTATTATTAGCCTATTATTTTATTATTCTGTATGCATTATTTTTCTTGTAAGAAGTCCCATAGCCCTCTTGTCAAAGTCAGCTGAGCGCGGTGAATAGGCTCACTAAACGGGAGAGTTGTGGGTGAAGCTCGGTTCACACATGCACGAATTAACGTCCCGTCCGTCCCCGACCAAGAAAATAGGCAGGACGGCATCAATTTGGAGGCCCCATGTTCCATTTCAACAACCGTTCCAACGTTTTTTTGCCGCCGTTATATTCGTCGTCTAGACGCCGCCAGTCGTCGTCTAGGCGCCGCCAGGCTGCGTCTAGACGACGATTGCTCCCGTGTGTGTCCGTGTGTATTCCCTGGGTGTCCCCGACATAATAAGTTTTCTGGCAGTTGCCCCGAACCATACGGACCATTTCATGCATTTCATGCATGCATAAAAAGGACGCCGCCCAGGCACGGCGAATTAAGGGTCGGGGACGGAAGGGACGTTAATTCGTGCATGTGTGAACCGAGCTTGAGGAGGGAGGAGAGGAGGAATGGATTCTCCCTGTCCCTTTAAATACGAGTAGCAGACATCACTGCTCAAGGGTCCTGAGGGTTGTCATCACAGAGAAAAGTCGTCTGTATTTTCCGGCCCATAGTTCGTCCCGTTTCGTCTGTCCATTGCAAGGACAGTTCCATACTTCTGCTACCTTCTATATTAATTTCATGAGGCTAGCACAACACTTGAATTTCCTAATATTAATCGTATGTATTAAACAGATAACAGACATTCGTATTTACTCGTTTTCTTCCATTTGTTTTTTACTGAAATAAAATTAAAGGAATGGAACATTCCACAGTACAGTCGGAACAGCTGCTGTCCATGTAAACACGAATTATTGCAAGATATTTGGCAGCTACATGATGCTGCAATCACTAGCTATTATGTCAACTGCATAATAATGTTGTAGACTATTTATTTTATGCATAATGAAGCATTTTATCACAGATAAGACACCTTAGGCCCGTGAGTGAGGATAATATTTTACTGCCAATCACGCACAAGGCCCCTCAGCGAGGATGATGCTTAGAGAGCCTATCACGGGCGTCGTTACAAACCTCCACTAGGTGCCAGGTGCACAGCTCATCTAAACGGAGTATAACACACTTTAATATACACAATTCTAAAATCGCCACTTTGATAATATTGCCAACTGTCAGACAAATCCCCAGAATATCTTTAAAAGCGACAAAACTTACAGGGTATATTCATATATGTTTCGTGTATAGGCCTATCGTAAAGGTTGTCATGATATTTCGTTCTGTCAAGTCTCAGTAGTTTTAAGTGGCTTCACACGATGTAAATCTTCCGACAGGCCTGTTCAAACCGTCCAATCATTCACACACATGAAGAGTGTACTCAAGATATACAGTACAGTAGTCTATACCTTGAGTGTACTGAGGTAGCCTGGTACGGTATTGTCCGATATAACTAATATTCACGATGGTTCTAAGGATAGGTATTGATTTATTGTTGCTTTCATGTAATAGTAGATATAATGGAACAGTGGTGAAGCCAACTGAAATAATAGACATATAGGAAGAATAATGGACGTAATAATTTAATATATTGCGGTTTAGGCATAAACTATTTGTGGCAACATTCCGGAGGGATGGGCATGATGTCAAAGGAATATTTTAAATCAAGAATTGATCATTGATAGATATTTAATCATGAAATACGGCCAGTTTGAGTGGAAATAGGACGAAAACACTTATTTACACCATTGCTCACTGCTAGGTCAGCCTAGCCACTTATTTTGGCTGCTCGCTTTGCTAGCCTAGCAAAGCGAGGAAGCAGTGTCGTTCCGCTCGCCTAGCAAAACATTTTGACGAAGCAATTTTTTGTTCGCTGTCAACGGAACGTACTGCAGATGTATAGAAAGGAAAAGGGGCTTACGGTGGAAAACGGAGCATGCGAATACAGAAGAAAAACAAAAGTGAGGGAGTAGGAAAACATTTGTTGCAGGTCTAAGGGGGAGACAAACACAGATGCATAGAGAGGAGAATAAGAGTAGGAAGGCAAATGTAGAGAACTATCATGACAACAAGTATATACAGTATATAGAGAAGCACAGGTGTAGCACGTGAAGGCGGTGTCATACGAGCGATTTTTAGGTAAATTTCGATGAACAAGATGTTTTCTCTTAATACTTGGGAGTTCTTTCTCATTAGAATCGGCAACTAGACTGAAGACAGATGGCTTTAGGTGACTGCTAATATTATACAACTCTAATTCAGAAGCATAATTGCCCGAAAGAAATTGACGGAAACATCGCTCGTGTGACACCAGCTTGATGACCTGAATGTGGTGGTGGAGAGAGATGCCTTGATGCTTTAGTTATAACCTCTTGATATTACAGTGCAGTGGGGAGGGGAGAACAGGTGTATAGGGAATGGGAGAACAGGTGTATATGGAAGAGGAGAACAGGTGTATAGGGAGGAAAACAGGTGTATAGGGAGGAAAACAGGAGTAAGGGGAAGAGGAGAACAGGTGTATAGGGAGGAGAACAGGTGTATAGGGAATGGAAGAACAGGTATATACGGATGTGAACAGGTGTATAGGGAAGAGAACAGGTATGTAGGGAAGATAACAGGTATATAGGGAAATAACAGGTATATAGGGAAGAGATCAGGTGCATGGGGAAGAGAAGAGGTATATAGGGAAGAGATCAGGTGTATGGGGAAGATAACAGGTGTATGGGGAAGAGAACAGGTGTATAGGGAATAGGAAAACAGGTGTATAGGGAAGTGAACAGGTGTATAGGGAAGCGAACAAGTGTATAGGGAAGTGAACAGGTGTATAGGGAAGTGAACAGGTGTATAGGGAAGAGAACAGGTATATAGGGAGGACAACAGGTGTAAAGGGAATAGGAAAACAGGTGTATAGGGAAGTGAACAGGTGTATAGGGAAGTGAACAGGTGTATACGGAAGTGAACAGGTGTATAGGGAAGTGAACAGGTGTATAGGGAAGAGAACAGGTATATAGGGAGGAAAACAGGTGTATAGGGAAGAGAACAGGTGTATAAGGAAGATAACAAGTATACTGTATAGGGAGGAGAACAGGTGTATATGGAAGAAAACAGGTATATAGGGAAGAGATCAGGTGTATAGGGAAGAGAAAAAGTATACTGTATAGGGAGGAGAACAGGTCTATATGGAAGAAAACCGGTATATAGGAAAGATATCAGGTGTATGGGGAAGATAACAGGTATATACGGAAGAGATCAGGTGTATGGGGAAGAGAACAGGTGTATAGGGAAGAGAACAGGTGTATAGGGAAGAAAACAAGTGTATAGAGAAGAAACCTTGTGTATAGGGAGAACAAGTGTATAAGGAGGAACACAGATGTATAGGGTGAAGAACAAGTGTATAGGAAGGAACACAGGTGTATAGGGAGGAACACAGATGTATAGGGTGAAGAACAAGTGTATAGGGAGGAAAACAGGTGTATAGGGAGGATAACAAGATAAGTGTATAGGGTAAAGAACAAGTGTATAGGGAGGAAACAGGTGTATAGGATGAAGAGCAAGTGTATAGGGAGGAAACAGGTGTATAGGATGAAGAGCAAGTGTATAGGGAGGAAAACAGGTGTATAGGGAGGAAACAGGTGTATAGGATGAATAGCAAGTGTATAGGGAGGAAAACAGGTGTATAGGATGAATAGCAAGTGTATAGGGAGGAAAACAGGTGTATAGGGAGGAAACAGGTGTATAGGATGAATAGCAAGTGTATAGGGAGGAAAACAGGTGTATAGGGAGGAGAACAGGTGTATAGGGTAAAGAACAAGTGTATAGGGAGGAAGACAGGTGTATAGGGAGGAGAACAGGTGTATAGGGAGGATAACAAGATAAGAAGTGTATAGGGAGGTGAACAGGTGTATAGGGTAAAGAACAAGTGTATAGGGAGGAAACAGGTGTATAGGATGAAGAACAAGTGTATAGTGAGGAAGACAGGTGTATAGGGAGGATAACAAGATAAGAAGTGTATAGGGAGGTGAACAGGTGTATAGGGTAAAGAACAAGTGTATAGGGAGGAAACAGGTGTATAGGATGAAGAGCAAGTGTATAGGGAGGAAAACAGGTGTATAGGGAGGAAAACAGGTGTATGGGGAGGACAACAGGTGTATAGGGAGAACAGATGTATAGGGAGGAAAACAGGTGTATAGGGAGGAGAACAGGTATATAGGGAGGAAAACAAGTGCATAAGGAGGAAAACAAGTGTATAAGGAGGAGAAAAGGTGTATAGGATGAAGAACAAGTGTACCAGTATACCGGTAGGGTGGATAACAGGTGTATAGAGGAGAACAGGTGTACAGAGGAGAACAGGTGTACAAGGAAGAGAACAGGTGTATAGGGAGGAGAAAAGGTGTATAGGTAGGAGAACAGGTATGTAGGGAAGAGAAAAGGTGTATAGGGTGGATAAGAACAGGTGCATAGGTAGAAAAACAAGTGTGTAGGGGGGAGAAAAGGTGTATAGGGTGGAGAACAGATGTATAGGGAAGATAACAGGTGTATAGGTAGGAGAAGAGGTGCATAAGTAGAAAAACGTGTATAGGGAGGAGAACAGGTGTATATAGAGGAGAACAGATGCAAAGGGAGAAGAACAGGTGTATAGGGAGGAGAACAGGTGTTCGGAAGGAGAACAGGTGTATAGGGAGGAGAACAGGTGTTCGGAAGGAGAACAGCTGTGTAGGGAGGAGAACAGGTGTATAGCGAGGAGAACAGGTGTAAGGTATTTAACTATTTTATACTTGAACAAAAACATTAACATTGACATTCGAGAATTTGCGTACGTATTATGCATTTGAACTCATTATAAAATTTATAAAGTTTCTAGTCCGGCCATGGGCCGGACAGTGACTTTGTGTTGAACGCTAATGTTTGACGTCTTACACATAGTATACAAAGGAACGGGTAATTTAACGTGTCCATAATTAATTATCTAATTCAATTATAGAAACGTATACAACATAAGATATATCACTATCATTAAACCTAACTTGATTATATGTATAGGCTATTCTACCTTTTCATGTTTCTGATAAAAAACAGTAATGCTCAAAAGTAAGATCAATCATTTTTATATTAATTCTGGCAATCATTAAGCGATTTTGTGCAGATTAGGAAAAACCTCTAGCAATATAAGGGATAAGTACTATTCCAATTACCCCTTTTGACGTACCACAGACGCTGGCCAACCATTATAAAATCTTCTTGTAACAGCCAGAACAAAATGGGATGTTTCGTAGTATATCGAGGCGTTAACTATATTTCTTAACCCCTTCTATACCGACGGTCTTTTTATTGTATATCAGCTGCATATAGACGATTTTATGACATCTAGGAAGGATCTCTGGTAGCTAAAAGGGTTGATTGAGATAGTCCAAAGCATTATATTTTGCTAGAGATCCTTCCCAGACTGCACACAATCGTCTAAAGAATTAAAAAGACGTCGTCGGTACAGAAGGGGTTAAAGGATGATTCACACGAGCGTTTTCTGAAACTCTATTTTCCAGGGAAAATGAGATTCCGGCGAAAAGTGAGTTTCCAGTCACCAGCTTCTCCCTGTTGACTGGAAAAAACAAGGTCGTGTGAACAGGGCTTAATATAAGTAATATTGGTTCTCTCTCTCTCTCTCTCTCTCTCTCTCTCTCTCTCTCTCTCTCTCTCTCTCTCTCTCTCTCTCTCTCTCTCTCTCTCTCGCTCTCTCTCTCTCTCTCTCTCTCTCTCTCTCTCTCTCTCTCTCTCTCTCTCTCTCTCTCTCTCTCTCTCTCTCTCTCTCTCTCTCTCTCTCTCTCTCTCTCTCTCTCTCGATAAACAACACCATTAAAACCGCAATAAGCGAAAGGAATAAGCTACAAGCTGCATTAAAACACGATAGACAAAACAGAGATCTAGAGTCAAAGTATAAAACTGAGAAAAAAACGAGTCAAGTCTCTCATAGCAGGAACAAAAAGTAAATTTTACCATGACCAATTTAATAATTGTAAAGGTGATACAGCATCAACTTGGAAATTAATAAAACAAATAGTTCCCAGTAATAAGAAATCTTCAAGTATCCAATCCTTTGATAACACGATAGAAAAAGTAGACAAATTTAACGATTTCTTTGCAAATGTAGGCAAATCATCGTATGAGAAATCACAAAATAACATTACACTAGACACAGATGAGAATACCGACCAACGATATGAGACTTCTACAACTGCTAACAATCTTTTTAGACTAAAACCAATTGACACAAATACTATAATTCTAACATTTAAGCAGCTTAAAGACACGAAAGCTTGTGGTTCTGATGGGATTTCTCTCCAGATGTTAAAAGATGCATTGTACGTTACAATATCTTACTTAACCTGTATAATAAACACCTCGATAGTAACTGGTAAGTTCCCGAAAATGTGGAAGCATGCTATAATTAAACCAATATATAAAAATGGAGACAAAGATTGTGTTGGTAATTATCGAACCATTTCACTTCTCCCAATATTATCAAAAGTTTTAGAGAAAGTCGCCACAAATCAGTATATGTCGCACTTGGAAAACAACAATCTGCTTTCTATAAGTCAACATGGTTTTCGGCCAAATTTATCAACGGAAACAGCCCTCACTTTATTAACTAATAAAATATATACTAATATGGATAACAAAAAAGTTTCTTTACTAACACTGCTTGATTTGTCTAAAGCTTTCGACAGTGTCAGTCATAAAATATTGTTAGAAAAATGCAAAAAATTAAATATTGACTCATTCTGGCTTATGAATTACTTGACCGATAGGACACAGGCTGTGCAGTTGGGTGATACAGTCTCATCTACTTTACATGTAACATATGGAGTGCCTCAAGGCTCTATTCTAGGACCCATTCTATTTATTATATTTGTCAATGATTTACTAAACTATGTTAGAGATTGTTTGCTCATTCAGTATGCTGATGATACACAGATACTTCACTCAGGCACTCTGGATGAACTAACTAATGTAATTAGCAAAACAGAAAATACACTAAAAATAGTGAAACAATATTTCCAGAGAAATGGTCTTATGTTGAATGCAAATAAAACTCAATGCATGTTCCTTGGCACTAGACAGCTTTTATCCCAAATACCCTCAAATGTATGTATACAACTCGATGATCATAAAATTATACCTTGTACACATGTAACAAATTTAGGTCTACATATAGATTGTAACATGCTTTTCAACAAACACACAAGTGAACTGAACAAGAAAGTCATGGGAACGTTGATGTATGTGAATCGTATAAAAGGTAATTTTGACAAAGCTACTAGGGTCATGGTGATTCAATCGCTAATTTTAAGTTTGATAAATTATTGCATAATGATATGGGGTTCAACTAATTGCACTATATTAAATACTGTACAAAAAAATGCAGAATTTTGCTGCAAAGGTAGCAGTGGGTGGAGCAAAAAAATACGACCATGTAACTCCGATAATAAAGGAATTAGAGTGGCTAAAAATAAAGCAAAAATATATATATGATACAGCTATTGCGGTGTATAAAGAAAGGCATAAGCTAATTCCAAACTGGCTAATACACTTTCCTATTGTTAATGAAATCATAAATAGTAACACAAGACAGCAAAACCATCTATATGTACAGAGAACAAACACCTTTTATGGTGAACGATCGCTTTGGTAGCAGGTCCTAAAATATGGAATAGGTTGCCGAGATCAGTAAAGGACACAAATAACCTAAACACGTTTAAGCATATATTAAAAGATTATATTCTGAAACATGAAATGGATCTATAAACAAAAAAATTAATAATACTGTAACTGTCATTTTTTTTATAGATATTGAAGACTGTCCATAGTAACATACTAGAGATGTTTCTTATTGTAAATATGTATATATATAAAGTATGTATTTTAATATTTTTTTAATGTTTTATGTGAAGAACCATTGTAAAATGGAAAAATAAATATTCTGATTCTGATTCTCTCTCTCTCTCTCTCTCTCTCTCTCTCTCTCTCTCTCTCTCTCTCTTCTCTACTCGTCTCTCTCTCTCTCTCTCTCTCTCTCTCTCTCTCTCTCTCTCTCTCTCTCTCTCTCTCTCCTCTCTCTCCTCTCTCTCTCTCTATCTCTCTCTCTCTCATCTCTCTCTCTCTCTCTCTCTCTCTCTCTCTCTCTCTCTCTCGACCCTCTAGACCCTCTAGACCCTCTAGACCTGATTTTCAAAAGGCCTTTGACAAAGTTCCCCACGAACGTTTACTGCTAAAACTAAAAGCGCATGGAATACAAGACGTTGTGTTGAAATGGATAGACAATTGGCTAAGAGCAACAGAAAGCAAAGGGTAGTCATAAACGGTTAAGGCATCTAAATGGACCAATGTAAGTAGCGGGGTACCCCAGGGATCGGTACTAGGACCAATTCTCTTTCTAATTTACATCAACGACATAGATGAGGGTCTCACCTGTACAATCTCAAAATTTGCTGACGATACGAAAATTTGCAAAATAGCGTACTCTCAAAAGAACAAGTTGTCGATATGCAACACAATCTAGATAAATTGTCATGTTGGGCCCCAAGTTGGCAAATGAGTTTCAATGCGGATAAATGTAAAGTACTACATGTCGGATACCTAAATGAGGAAAGCCAACTATTCGATGCATGGCACTCAGCTTAAGAATGTAAATAGAGAAACCGATCTGGTAGTAACAATATCGAGGAACCTAAAACCGAGTCAACAATGTTCAGAAGTTGTTAAGAAGGCAAACAAAATAATTGGCTGTATAGGCAGGTCATTTGAGCATAAATCCAAAGAACGTTATCCTAACCCTTTACAATTCCTTAGTCCGCCCTCTTCTGGAATACTGCGTTCAATCCGGGTGCACCTTATTACCAAAAAGATATAAACAAGCTAGAACGAGTTCAACGTAGAGTTACCAAAATGATACCTAGCCTAAAGAACCAAACCATACGAAGAGCGTCTTAGAAAATTAAATATATTTCCTTTAACCCAGCGCAGATTAAGAGGTTGACTTAATTCAAGTGTTTCAAAATCATCAAAGGCATCGACAATATGAACTGTAGTAAGTACTTCACTATCGACCAATCTAATTACACGCGGGAAACGGTTGCAAAAATATTGATAAATCTTTTAACTCGCACGAATCTAAGAATTTCATCTTCAATCGAGTTGTCAACTTGTGGAATGGGATTCCCCGAAACGTTATAGACTGCATCACCGTTGATTCATTTAAACTCCGCCTAGACAAAATATCTCGCATTAAACCCGCGACTGACTGCGTTTGTAAATGAATAACTTTATTTTATCCCCCCCTCAGTTACTAACCCATCTGTCCCCTACTAACTTCC